>OZ012692.1:44495598-44505598 GCA_963942565.1 Maea johnstoni | reverse complement strand
GGGTCCTGGTGGAACACATGCAATGTTACTATGTGGGCGTTGTAGTGCAAAACCTAGTTTGAATATTGTCACCAGGTGGCACTACCACATATGCATTAGAGCAATAATGTATGTATATATCAATCAATAGGCGGTATCCATAGAGTTCACATATTTTCTGAGTATAATCTGTATTTTGAAATGCAAGTTAAACATTGAACAGAATCATTTGGTTAAATGCTTTTTGAAAGTTTTCTAATTTAACCAGTGATTAAAGGGCTTGCCTTGTCGCACCTTTTGAGGCCTCTGTCATATGCTGGTGCGACAATTGGATGCCCATGTGTCACAGATTCCGAATCCAAGATGAGATATATGTGTGTACATACAATTTTCTTATTGTTATTAACACACACACATGTAATTTTGTCAGAACCCTAGTAACAATATTACTATAAACATGTGTACCTACAGTGTTGGTTTAATTAACGCATACCTGGATGTTATACTGAAAATGTTCCTGTTTTACTTTACAGATGCCTTGATGATGAAGACACCCCTTACCATGAGTACAAAAACCGTTAAATAAGTTAGCATGCCCAGTAAGATGAGTTGCTGTGTAGCCAAGTGTAAAAATAACAGTAGGAGGATAGATCTTTGGAAGAAACAACTGTGTGACGTCCATGGCTATTTCTTCAACTCTGGAGGGTGCATTTGTGACCCGCCTTTCAGATTTTACCCCTTACCAACAGAACGTAAAAATCCAGATGCTAGAAAGCGATGGCTTGAAAACATTAATTTCAAGAAGGAAACGGGAAAACCTTGGACTCGGATTTGTTCGATACACTTTCCTGATGGTGGACCAACTGAGAGATACCCAGATCCCATACTACACATGGGCCAGGATACTAGGCCCGCAGGTAGCAGTCTACTTAAGGTTAATTATTATCATCAGAGCTTCAAAAGAGAAACTGAGGATCCAGTGGATGATGTCACACATACAGAGACATATGGTGGAATTGGAAAGAATGAAGATATATGGGACACCTCTTCACAGCCAGCTGACCATGTAAGTGATTTAATTGAAGGGCGATTCTGCAGTAACTGAAACGTGTTGGAATGGACATTTCGGAAAGAAATGACAAATTTCTGTAAATTTTGAAATGTTATCAAATATTTTTCATTGCAAATACCATATATATATCGTGCCTCGACCGCTTTAGAAATAAGTGCAGGACACTTAATGTGCTTTCCGAGGTATATTCATGTCATGTATAACCTCTGACACTGTAATGATGTCTTATTTATATTGTTTTACCTTGTATTGTACATGTACATGTTTATACCTAAATAATATCAATCAATCAATACCTGTCTGGTCAAAATTTTGCTACTTGGTACAGTTAAATTAGGCTACAGACACCTGCCGTACCAAATGATGCTAGAAATACCAAGGAATTCTCAGGATTATCCTAGGAAAATCCAAGGATTTCCTAGGAAGTCTGAGCTACATTCGATAAGGGTTAGTCATGTTAAATATAGATTTTGAAGAACTTTCATAACGGCCAGTAATAAGACACCACTGCTTGAAGAAAAAAAGTTGATACAAAACATACTTGCAAAATTGATTATTGAGTTACCTTTTCTTCCTGACACAAACACTATTTTATACTATACACGCATTGTCAATGTTAGCAAATAGTATTTGACATACCAAAATTTTCTTCTCCCTCTGTTTTCTTTTTGCCTCTCTCTCTTTCCTTCTCTTTTCTATTTTTTGTTCCTCTGTCAGTTCTGGTGCATTCCCTTTCTTAATCCGTTTCGTTATCCTATCCTTCTCTTTCATTCTCTCATGGAGCTCGGGGTTAGCTCTGATCCTTTCCCTGGTTTTTCTGCTTCTCTCTGTACTGGACAGTGGCATGTTTCTCTCTTCAGTTCTGACTGAATGTGATTCGAGTGCTTTTTTTTGATTAACCTCATCAGTATTCACAATGCATAAGTATCCACTAATCCAGACAATAGGAAGCCACACGAAAAGGGAGGGCAGAGGGATGTCTAACTGTAAACAACAGCTGTAGGTAATCCAGTCCCTCAGGACAGATCAACTCTAAGGTGTATTGCTATTTGGGAAAACATACCATGTTTGCAAATAGTAACAGCCATAACCATAATTGCTATGTGTAGGAGGAAGCAGCCCAGACAGGTACATCCTGTAAAAAAACACACATTTCCTGTCTATACTTAGACCTTCCAAAGCAGTGTGTCTACTCTGCAAGACCCGAGTGTTGCAGAATGGACACATTCTTAAGAGGGTCTACAACCCCCTTTGAAATAACATTTATATTTATTTATACAACTGCCTGACAAATAGCCTCCAATTTAAACTGAATTGAAAAGTTATTTTCAAAAGTGTATAATGACCTTTACAATGCTGTCGTCCAAAGCACAAAAACGCAGAGATTTTTGAAAACCATCTACATCTTTTCAAGTTGGTATTTTATTGGATAGCTCTCGCTTAGTACTTTTATATGAGTACCCATGTGACAGGGTTTCTGAGAAAATGTATAATATTCACTTAATTTTGAAAGCATAGAGAGGTTAAAGTTTTTATTTACTTTTTGAATTCCTCTGAATCATCACTTAGAGTTCTGCATGTAGAAACTGACACTGACTGGCCCTAAATCAAATGGAGACAGGAGACCCTTGGTACATCATTGATTTCCCCATGGTAACATTGGTGTCCAAATATTTTTGCCCCGGAGCACAGCAATCTCTGGTGACCATCATTCCATAATAACTATGAATATTGTCACCTGGTGGCACTACTATATTAGCCCTTATTACGATAATTAAGACCAAGACCTTTCGATAGACAGTATTACTAAACGGAGTTTACTGGTTTTCAGATATAATTTCAATTTAATTTGTATCAAAAATGATTCAAGTGAAATATCTGGTCATGTTTAGCAAAAATCTCCCAGTTAAACAGTGCTTTAAATTTTTGGTTTGTCAAACACTTTGAAGCCCCTTTCACAAGCTTGTGCGGACAGTTGGACACCCCTGTGTTAACCATATGTTTGAAATTATGATTACATGGCTAGGAGACTGATGTCCTTTGTTTCCCACACATGAAAGGGAGATGTTTCCTCTACTGTGGCATCCAAATGCATTATTCATTCAAGTCATGTGTAGCAACTTCCTGCTTCTAGATCCCCCATGTGGCCTTCCTTATGAACACCACTGGGTAGACTAGCCCCATGTCTATGATTTCATGAAGTTATGCTTTTCTCTGTTCTCTATCATTTGCTAAAATGTCTAGGTGTTAGTTCCTGTGGCTGGTGATAGATGGCACCAAGGGTGGTCACACAGGTCAGTCTGAATCATAAGAACATTTTTTGGACTAGTAGGCCAAGTAACTGGAAAAATCTCACTGTGGGCCACCTGGTGAGCAATTTAAGAACTAAATCAGGATAGACACAGCTTAGAGTCCATAAAATTTTCTTTAAAAGTTCTTGGCCTAGGACTAGGCGGAGTGGCCTTCAAAATCATCATTGATAGGTGCTAATTTGGACTTAGATGCAGGTTTTATAGATGTTAATATGTAGTTGGTAAGTAGCAGAGCAGAAATATGAAGATCTATGATTTTATGAATAAAATGCAATGAATAAGATACAATTTGTGTAAATGGGCAACGTGCAAATTGGCAAATATTATGCATACTACATGTAGTACTGCATATTATATTTAATTAACTATATCCAGCAGATCATTGATTTATGGGTGTTTATATATATATATATATATATATATATATATATATATATTTATATATATATGTATATATACTGTAAAGTTTGAAATATTAGCGTGCTTAAATTTAGCGAATTGATCCATTTTTCCATGTTAGCGAATCGTAATATTAGCATCTGAACCATCTCGAAAAGCGCCATCTGCCGACAGATATTCAAACTAGACCTAGTTTGATAAACGGTCAAAAGGTGGCGCGTTATTTGGGCGGACGTGCCTTGATCCAAACTGGTGCACATGGCCTCCAAACACAGAAATAATTTGCCCTTTCGAAAGGGGCAAAGTCATGGGTGGGGAGTTTTTTAAATGCATATGTCCAGGCTAAATCTAAGTTTGCTTTTTGCTCTTACCACTTGTTAATTTTGAAAATCACTCCACATTTGTTTTTCTCGATGTTCAGTTCTCTGCCTATATAGCTAAAAAAAGCCTTTGTTGCATGAAACATTCCCTATTGTAGCTGATCTTTCATAAGTTTTATTTTTTTCCAATTTCATTTCAATTTTTTTTTCTCTATTTCAAGTATCTTTTATCTTTCATTTTAATATTTCACAAGACCAAAACGATGTTGAATGGGTCAAAATCGTCACAAGCGTGGCGCCATCTATGGACGCTTTGAAAACTAAAAAATACGGCCAGTGTACCCACATCTATCGACCACCGTTTCTAGTCAAATTTCTGTTGAAAAAATCGTTGAAAAATGGAACAAATATTACTGGATCGTAATATTAGCGAATCTGACCCACTCGCTAATGTCGCCAATAATAGTTCCACGCTAATATTTCGAACTTTACAGTATATATGTATGTATATATATATATATATATATATATATATATATATATATATATATATATATATATATATATATATATATATATATATATATATATATATATATAAGCATTAAGTTTTATTACAGTATTTTGTGCTTATTTTCAGACAGGAAATTCTTCAACCATCTATGATAAGTATTCTACAGGAGGTGCAGACAGGTGAGTGGTGCAAAACTATGAGTACTATTTTTCTCAAAAGCTTAGATGAATAAAAGAATGGATATGTAGCGACTGGGGAGAGACTTATTACTAAATCAAAATGCACTGTAGTGAAGACCTTTGGCCTAAGTGTGATGTCATGAGGAGACAAAGACCAATGAGGGCTCCTGTGTTGTTTACATTACAGAGAAACTTGCACACCAACATGCGCAGAATACAACTTTTGGGCTATTCCCCGCAGCCAGCGTGATCAGGTTGACTGACTGGTTTCATATCCAGACTGATAAGTAACTTATACAAATTGATGGTGTGCACATGTTTGAAGGGGCCCTTAAGCCCGAAATACTTGCCACTTTAAATAAAAGGATATACTTTTTAAGCAATCAATTAACATTATGAAGACCCAATGGTGCAACAATTTGACTGTTGGACACCCTATAAGATATTACTGTAATGGCAGCTGCCTTTAGCCACCCTTCTCAGAGCCATATTTAAATCCCCTTGTGGATAGATGGCTCTGCAGTATACTAGGAGGTAGTTGGAATTTTGCGTACTTTCATTACAACCCCCTTGTGTGAACTAAATGGCCAAAAGTAGGCCACAAGTCCCTATGTAGTATAGGTGCAGGTATACATTGTTATATAAAAAAAGTATAAAACACCGCAAAGCCTAGTAGCTAGGCTACCCTTCTCAGAGCAGCCTCAGCTACTCTTTCCATCAAGGTGGTATGCACACACTGCAGCTCCTTTAAGGATGTTTTCAAGTTCTTGTGAATGATGCAGAATGTCTTCCTGTTAACCCTTTCTTCACAAAAACCTGTCTCATCTCCTGAGTAATGATTAGTGTTTTCCCCAGAGTTAGCATATTTAAATTTTAATGCCTCTGTCATCTGAACTAAAAATCAGCAGTCTGAGCCTTCTATAACTGGAACTATGAATAGTTAGTGAATCATCCTCAGATTACTTACCTCTAATGTATCCAAATTCTTCGCTACAGAATATTTTTTAGCCCATTCAAACTTCGTCTTTTTCTTTCTCTTCCTTCTGGATATACTTCCCATTGCTAGGATATATCAGAGATATATAGGTATTACAGGTCACTGGATATATCCAGACTCTGCTCTGTCCAGCGGTCAGCATGTGAATGTGCTCTCCAAAGCCTAAATCTCTAACTACAGGAAACCCTGATAAGATGAATTCTAAACATCCTGCAACACAAACCAGAAGATTTCTGGACCTTTTGATTGGTTACCAGAACTGTCTGACCTGGGCTGCTGGAGAAGAATCACACCCTTTATCCAATACTCTGATTGCAATGCAATCACTGGATAGGGGACATGAGCTGGGAAGGAATACACAGCTGCCAATGGAGCCAATTTTGGACACCCAGTTTCTAAATCCAGGCTGAAACCCTGCATTGATAAATAAGTACCCAATACAAATTGATGGAGTGCTTATGATTATCAGAAAACTGCCTGCCCAAACGATAGGCAAAACAGGTCCTTGCTAAATCCCTGTACCCTTCTCAGAGCTACTCTTGATATGGCACTCACTTTCCATCAAGGTGGTATGCACACACAGTCAGACACACTGCATATCCTTTAAAGATTCTTTAAAGATTCTTTCTTTTCAAGTTCTTGGGAATGCAGAATGTCTTCCTGTTACCCTTTTCCTCACAAGAATCTGTCTCATCTCCTGAGTGTTCTTCCACAGAGTCGGCATATTTGATTGCTATGCCACTGTCATCTGAACTAGAAATCAGCAGTCTTAGCCTTCTATAACTGGAACTATGAATACATGTAGTTAGTGAATCCTCAGATTATACTTACCTTTAATGTATCCACATCTTCCGGTACAGAAGATTTTTTATTCCATGTAAACCCCCTCTTCTTTCTCTGCCTGTTGCGTATATTTCCCATCGCTAGGATATATTCAGACTCTGCTCTGTCCAGCGGTCAGCAGCTGAATGAGCTCTCCTAACCCTAAATCTCTAACTACAGGAAACCCTGTTCACTTCAGATAAGATCAATTCTAAACATGCTGTCACACAAACCAGAAGATTTCTGGACCTTTTGATTGGTTACCAGAACTGTCTGACCTGGGCTGCTGAAGAAGAATCACACCTTTTGTCCAATACTCTGATTGCAATGCAATCACTTGGTAGGATTCATGAAGGGGCAGGAATACACAACTGCCAGTAAAGCACACCCAGCTCCCAGGGGAGATCAGATAAGGATGTGCTTAGATAAACATCACAGCTGGGTGCGTCAAGAATCCTGTCTTCTACTAGGCAGCTTTTTAAAAAGATATTTTTTGTCATTTATAATTCTATTTAAATTCTAAATTCTAATTCTAAATAAGTAGGAAACCATTTTCGGCTTTCATAAATAAAAAAAACACCTATATAAAGGTGTGAATGTCCCGAGCCCCATCAATGGAAAACATGGTCCATATTTGACAAGGATATGTATGTTTATTGTATGTTATCTTCTGCATTGTCTGTTTGCAGGGAGAGCCTTATTCTCAACACACAGATTAAAGAGGAGAAGGACACAGAAAAAGGAGAGAACCAGGAAAGTCATGAATGTGAGTCTTTTTTTATTTTTAATAACATCAAGTTAGGGAATAAATGTAAGAGTCGTGTGAACATTGCTAAAATAAACCTAACATTTATTTTTTCATTTTTTAGTCAAGTAAAAAAGCACCCGCAACTCTTTTTTGAGAGTTAGAATGAATAGCACTTAAAGGTACATTGGCTAGCAATGGCCATACAGTATTGTAATTGAGACCTGGTTTCATAGATCGTCAGACCTACATTGGTTGTCACAAACAACCCTCTTATCTCAGAAACCAAGTATCTGTTATATGCACACTTATCGTATATTCTTCACAATTTGGTACACCATTTAATTATCTGTTACTTGTTAAAAGGGAGAATCCTTTCAAAAGGCCATTTTGGACTTACAGGGCTCAACATTACCTTTTGAAGGCATTTGCCAAGTAGGGCAGGTAAACTTTCATTTGTACCTGCCCGATACAACTTTGACCTGCCCTGCAAAAGGTGTGATAGAATGAACATGAAAGTGAGTTTTCTGTTTGTACTATACTTTTACCAAGATCTATTTTCCTGCTACAGCTTTATCTGTACTGTTGAAAAAATATTGGATTTCCCTTGTGTTATAGTATCTCTGAATTTACATGATAAAATCTTACCTGCCATCATAAGTGCCATGTAGGGCAGACACGCTCTGATTTTTACCTGCCCTTTAGCCATTTTGAAAGTTTTTTACCTGCCCAGGGCAGTAGGACAGCCCTTAATGTCGAACCATTGCTTATCAATAAAAGGGGAATTTGTGGGACAGCAAATCAAGGGGTTATTTGAATATTCATGAACATAGCTGAACATATGCAGAGAACCCATAGAGCCCCACATAGACATAAAGAATTCTAGAATTGCAATCAGAGAATAACAGCTCCTAGGCCGAGACTGCTCTTGAGCGCATTCAAGCACTTTCATATATATATATAATTATAATTATATATATATATATATATATATATATATATATCTATATATATATATATATATATATATACATATATATATATATACATATATATATATACATATATATATATATATATACATATATACATATATATATATATATACATATATATATATATATATATATATATATATATATATATATATATATATTAATGGTGGGAGTCAGTTGAATTTTCCCAACCGATCATCAGTCAGCTAGGCCAACTGACTATCACCGATTAATCGGTTCATCGCACTTTCATGAGAATGTTTGCTTGTCAAAGCATGTTAACACTTATTATAATATTGTACTATTTCAAATTATCTATTCTATCTTAGCATCAAACTTTCTCAAGTGTTTTTGATTTATGCTATGAAGGATTATACATGTAAACAGTGGAGGTTAGATGTACTTGTATGTTTTCTTTCTTATTTTTATTCAGTAACTTAGAGACAAATTACCAGTATTCTAATAAATCAAAATACTTTTACAATATGTATGAAGGCATTAAAAGATGTCTTTAGAAAAATAATTAAAGACACATTATAGAACACATTTCATCCAACTCATATTTCTACATTTAGAAGGAATCTGAAATATCTAGTTTGCTCAGTACCCCAGTTTTTATCAGAGTCAGTAGGTATACTTCTTGGTATGCTATTACTTACTACTTGCATGACCCATACTAGACCTATTACAGTGCTGGCTCTTAGAAGGTATAAACAGGCCAGTAGGTCAGTACTTGAGACAAGCAACTTTCTCTGTGGGATATCTGGCAAGGAACCCTTTGACCTTAGAGGATGTGGGCTGGCTTAATGGGCTATTATACCGACTAACAATTAGGTGTAAAGTCTCCAGCCGATTAATTGGTTACTGTTAACTTGCTGACGACTTTCGACTACAGTCGATCATCGTCCCATCACTATATATATATATATATATATATATATATATATATATATATATATATATATATATATATATATATATATATATATATATATATATATATACATTCATACATGTATATGTGTGTGTATTTATAGTAGAACTGTAAATTGCTAAGGAACTTACCTGTTTGCTGCCTCTCGCCTTTTGTAGTTTTGCTCTTCCTTTCTTAGCAGCGTTTACAATAGAATCGGAATCAAAAACACTTGGCACAGAATCTCTCCTCAGAACCTTGTTCACTCTGCTGTCAAGTAATGAGGACTGGAGTGTATGATTCCTTATGTAATCATCATCAGTGAAGTGGTGTGAACATACATATGCACTCTTCAGGGAAGGTGGATTTTTGAGTTTTAGTGATACTATCCACTGCTTTTGTCTGACCTTACAACGGGGAAATCTATGGAAACTAGCTCCACAACCGTGTCTTCTTGTACAGCCAATTGCTGCACATGATTTTACCATTTTCCTGTGTGATACAGGCTTTTTCTGCAACTATTGCAGATAGCTCTGATGAACAGCTCTGCAGTCTACGGTATGACGACGCACTACTCAGAGAATGGGGGCAGGAAGTGAGCGCTGCATGCCCCACATTGAGTCACACCTGCTAGCGATTTGAAAAATATGGGGCTGTGCCAGCTGATGACTATACACAAAATCTCCACTCAGGGGGTCACTGAGAGAAAAAGGACAGCATCCTTGTCTAGAAGGTTATCACTCATATAAGCTG
>OZ012692.1:44428098-44490598 GCA_963942565.1 Maea johnstoni | reverse complement strand
AGGAAGGGGCTTAATACACAAATTGCTGTTTAGGCCCAAATTAGCATGGGAGAATGGAAATGCAATCAGGAAGTGATTATGTGTAGTATAAAGGTAGTTCAAACAAGTTTTTGTACGAAACCAAAGCCTTCCTTTAACACTCAGTCACTGGGTGCTGAGAAGCACAATGTATTTGCACTTATCTTTTAAAGTTGCTGTGCTTGTTTTTGAAACTCAACCTTCCTATCCTTTCATTTAAGATAACTCCCTCTTAGTTTTTGAGATGTAACACAGTATAATCACATTTCTATATTTATTTTTAGGCTCACAGATTGGTTCTAGCAGCGCACAGTGAATACTTCCACACCATGATTTATCGAGCTATGCAAGAGAATCCCAGAGAAATGCCAACTATCTCCTTAGACTGTGATCCTGCGGTGTTCTCAGACTTATTACAATTTATGTACACCGGTGAAGTATGTGTGTCCATCTCGAAGTACAAAGAACTCAGTGCAAAAGCTGAGAAATATGGTTTAACAAGACTCCTGAGTTTGTTCTATTTTATAACAGGCATGGCAGATGGGAATTCAGAGGTTGTTGGCACAACCTACATTGTTCCTCAGGATTATATGGATACAGCACATGAATCGAACAATACACTTCAGCATACAGACAGTCCTAATCTTCCTGGTATAACTGTCCCAGTTGTTGATGTTTCTCAAAATGCTCCCCTGGTTCCAGGGGCGACAGTTTCAGAGGTTTATGGTGTAAAGCAGGAGGTAAAAGACTCCAATATCAATGAGGCAGAACTCAGAAATGAAAACATTCATGCTACTTCGATTCCAGTGATTGATCACAGTGGAACAATTATAGTATCTCCTGTGTGCAATGCTACTTTAACCTCAGAAAGAGCCAACGATGCTAACCTAACTGCTGTTGATTCGCTATCAAACGGTAGCAGTTCTGTTCTAACTGAACAAATTATTTTGAAAAGTGTTGACGGTGAAAGTATTGTGGTGAAGAGAGAACCAAGCTCTGATGAAGATGAAGGGGATGAATGTGAGGATTTCATTATTGGTGTAGGTCCTCATGGGGATAGCACATCTCCTTACTCAGAACCAACAACCAAAGTTAGTGAATCTGCGACAGTGCACCATGGGGATATCCCTCCACCTATCACAGAACTTAAGCCTACCACTTGTGTATCTGCTTGTGTATCTCCTAGTGCACACCTTGGGCTAACCAATACCCCTAACCCTGGACCAAAGGGTGTGGCCTCCAAATCTACTAGTCTGCATGCCAGTGATGGCTTTAAACTAATCAAGGATAACAAGGGATGTCCAGTTCTTGCTCTCCCCGGTGAAACACAAGATTCCAGTGTCTCAAAATTGGCTCAAGCAAGTGAGACCACATCTGTGGCTATTGCTACCTCGTCCACAACAGAGGATGCAATTAGAGTATACAAAATTCACTCCTATGCAAAACAATTTGCAAAACCGTTTGTTTTCAAAGGGAACTGGGTGACCTCAGGGATGCAAAGTATCCTTGAAGGTGTGCATACTCATCATAGAAAGAGGAAACGGCACAGCTACACAAATCAAAAGAAGCGCATGAAACCAATATTGCCAAGGCTTGAAGAAAGGGAGGGTCTACCACAAGACAGATGGCGATATTGTACTGAATGTGGCCTCAAAGGTTATGATTCTTTAAAGTTGGTGAACCATATTCGCCAGTGGCATGGTTTTGAACAAGCAGTTGACCACATGGCAGACTTAGAAAAGGAAATGACTCCAGTTCGAGAACTTAGTAGGGATGGTTCCAAGATGCACTTACGGCTGAAATGTAATAAATGTGATTTTAAAGCAGCAGATGAGTTGAGAGTCTTTCAGCATAAATTTAGGAAACACAAGGCTATGTACCCTTTCTTGAAGCCCAAGCAATGTAAATACTGTAGGAAGACTTTTATTTCTAACACTGCTCTGAGTAGTCATGAAAAATATCACAAAGTCTGTAAGAAACCCCAACTCCGACAAGCATCAGTATGTTCTATTTGTGGCAAGGTATATACCACTATGAATGGCTGCCGAATGCATGAAAATACAGTACATTTTGGCTATTATAAAGTCTCCTGTCGAATTTGTAAAAAGGAATTCCCCAATAAAAACTGTCTCAAGTCTCACTTACTGATTCATAAAACTTCTAAACCATTCCACTGTAGTGATTGCCCGTATAAATCTTGTGTGAGAGCCAATCTACGGAGCCACCTTTTGAAGCACCACGGGAAGGTCCTCACGAGACAGGACAGTTGCTACCATAGACACAAAGTAGAATCCTCGGAAAGTGAAAGTGATGGTGCTGATGAAATGCTAGGAAGACCAGGAGAAAAAGGTTCCCAGGGCTCTAGTGGCATTGAAGTTAATCAAGGGGACAATAACAGGATCAATCCAGAAAGCAAACAGGGATTAACCGAGAAAGAACAGATAAGCAGTCTTAGTTCCATAATCGAAAATGGAAGTGATGGTGAAGGTAAAGGAATTGAGATTCAGAATGAAAAAGGTTCTCTACCACCTAGTAGCTTTGAAGTGGACCAATATGGAATTGGGGAGGACTTCAGTGTAAGTACCCAAGCAGAAAAGCAACACAGAATAGCTGCAACAGAGGAAACAGACAGTCAAAGCCCAATGGCTCAACACATACCGTATATGATGACTCAACACATACCGTATTCGCCCAATTAAGCGCACCATGCGGGTGCAAATGAAATGGCCAAGAGATGGCTGTTACGGTCGCCATCTATATACCTTCTCGTTCTACTAAAACTGTAGAAATTTAACATGAGGAGACAATCTTTGGCACTTGCTGGTCCCCAAAAATTGGCGAAAAATGGGGGGGGGGGGGGGGGGGGTGTGCGCTTAATTGGGCGAATACGGTAAGTTATACAGGTGAACTTGGATATGACGGACCACTGTATGACGGATTTTTGCATATGACGGACAACATGCTAGGTCCCAGTTCGATGCATATCAAGTATTTGTCATATGTATATGACGGATTTTGCATATCACGGACCAATTTTCCTGGTCCCATTGAGTCCGTCATATCCAAGTTCACCTGTAGTAATGGCACTGAGCAAGAGAAAATCTCGGCCATTGAGTCGCCTAACGAAATCAGAGTTATGATGGCATTGACATGGAAAGAATTTATGTGAGGTGAGGTGATGATGAAGCAGGGTCTTAGCCATGATTTCAAAAAAGCCAGTCCAAAACAGCAATTCCAAAATGTTCTGCCTGTCCAGATTTAGCTACTAATTTACTTGAAATCCTTATACCAACTACAATTAATAATCTCTTGTGTCAAAAAGGGCAATTAAACTTCAGTTATGTCGTAAATGATTTTTTTTTTTCATTTTTGAAAGCCAAAAAAAGGGTAAAGGCCTTTTTTGTTTATTTTCCTGCTCGCCGAGCATCACGGCTATGCTGTACAATTATCTAAGAGTATTCAACATGGGTGGACGGTGGTACAACATTGTCAATGGCAAAGTTTGCTAGCCCATAGCATTGTGTAGAATGTATACATTGTTTGTCTTGTACAAAGGAAATAAAGTATACTCAAATCATACAATTGTTGTCAATCATCATAGTAATCAATTAGTAAACCCCATCTCTTTTCAAAAGTGTCCTCTCTTCCTCTCAGCCTATATTTCATGCTTTCATAGTTGAAAAGTAACTTAACACCATTTTTGATACAGTTTATATTGGAAGTGGACATATCTATTTTTGCATCAAAAATTGTCCTTTTTGCAATTAAAATGATGGCATTGAGCCAGTGTGATTTATGTAATTCTCACAATATTATTGTTTTCTCATCAATAATATAATCAAACACTCCAATTTATAAGATCCATTGACAGTAAGATACTTGATAATAGCGCTCTGCCCATTTGTGCTATTGTAAAAATCCCTGTCTACCCTAGCCTGGTTGAAATAAAGATTACTGTAGAACACACATATGACGTGTGTCCCAAATATAGCGAATTAGGGGAGTTTTCGCAGGCCTCAACGCTAATATAACTCAAACTGTTACTGGCCCCGCTGGACCAGTAACAAGTAGGATCTACTGGTCGACTGAAGGATTCTACATCGTGTCAGGCCTTCAAGAAGTGTCTCAAAACACACCTTTTCAGGCTCGCCCATTGAGGCGTTGTTGACTATGACTCAAACTATGACAATGTGCAGCGCTTTTGAACATTTTATGAATGGAAATGGCGCTATATAAATTCCAATTATTATTATGTCTAGCAAAAATTTTACTGGTCCTACAAATCTTTTTATAATATAATAAGATAAAAACATTTCATAGAATCTACAGACATTTATTACTATTTATTTCATTTTCATTTATTTCAAACACATTTGGCACATTCTTGAGGGGAAACTTGTTGACAAGAATGTCCCCAAATGTTTACTTTCTCTGTAGGACCAGCTGAGGTCTTTTTTACTGACCCTCAGCCATTTTGGGAAATTTTTACTGGCCTGAGGCCATAGGACCCCTGTTAGCGTCGAGCCCTGTTTCGCATCATAGTGTATCTTTATGTTTAGCGACAGTAGCCGCCGCTGACAGCGCCAGTACAGTAAAAAAAAAAGTACAGCGTTTTTATATATAGCGAAGCGGAACCACACGCTGTGTACGCTATATATAAACAGACGCGTACATTGGGTGTTCTACAGTAATAGCGCTCTGCCCATATGTGCTCTCGTAAAATCCCTGTCTGCCCTAGCCTGGTTCTCAGTTTGTATTAAGTACATGTGTAATGCCCCCACCAATATGTGTACTAAGTGGGTTTGATGTCTCTCGCAAACTATAGATGGCAGCACTGTGTTCATGTGTTGCAGTTGATAATACGTGTGATACAGACTTCAGCTCAAGTGTGTGGCCCTTGAGGATTTATTCTAAACCTGAGTGAAATCAACTTAGGTCAGATTAGCAGTGACTGAGCCAGAGACTTGCAGCAAGTCTACGTCTGCCCCTGATGCAGAATCTATAGAAGGGAAGTGCATTATACATATTGAAGGGCAACACACAATCCCAGTCACGGGGAGGCACATGGATAATGCACGCGGCTATTAACCACAGGTGTGTTTATTGATCATGCCTTCACAATCTGGCAGGGGTCGGAGGTCAAGTACAGTCACCCCTGATCCCTGGTGTGTTTCATGATTAGGCACATATAAACTGAAATGTACTTACGAAGTTAGGAAATTCACAAGGTATTAGCGTATCATAATCTTGGCAGTCGTTGACATCACTCTGTTCCAGTTCGCGTTTTGTGTAGCCCAATCGTTTCAATATAGACACACCCCACGCTTTGTCCAGGACAATATGTCCCCCAAATTCATGTAGAAGGGTTTTATTATGGGCCATGATGATCCCCCTTGCACCGGCTCTCACTATTTCGTTGTTGATTATGCCCCCTGATCTCCTAATGGCTTGAACGTATGCACACACATCCTTATCATACTGGCCCAGTAGGAGAGGTCGTCCACGCTGCTTAATCTCCAATGTCTTTACATCAGCCAATTCCTCAGGAGCCATGGCAACTAACTTGCGCTTAAAGTTGCGAACAGTGCTCTCTCCTACTCCAAATTTACGTGCAGCCTTCATAACCCCATTTTCTATGGCATACTTGGCCACCTTTGCTCTCTGTTCAGGGGTATATTGAGCATTTTCCTGGCTCTTCCTTTTCCTGGCTGGACCTTGTTTACACTTTTCCACAAGCCTGTTAGCGGACTCGCATGCCTGTTTGGATTCTACAGTGGTAAATTGATTAGGGTCCGGCAGTGTAGGGTCTGCTGACCTTTGAGGAGTATATTTTAACATGACTTCTGCTTGATCCTCTATCCTGTACTGCAGTGTGTACTGACGATGCAAGCCAGTGGGTAAGAATAGACAGTGGCGCTCTCCCACCGCTATAAATAGGTCACGCTATACAGGCTATAATTAGATCACGCTATCCAGGCTAGGCCAGTACCGTAATTGAGCTATGCAATCTTCACGCCATATTTAAGTGATTTACATTACTTATTTCCCCCTATTCGTCAGATAAGAAGCATATCTACCAAAATTTATCGCCACAAAATCAGTACTTAAAATGGGTTGCAAATTGCAATGTGTATTTGAAGTGATTAAAGAACAGTGTATTTAATGACATGAGCGGGGCTATATTGATGAATAAATGTGACGCAAGTCATTCACTTTCAATAACTGGTCATCTCATTTTAAATAGTATGGTTTCCTTAATACCTTTTTATGCAATTGGTTTTTCATTTGCTTTGTATCTGCATCAGTTTCCATCTTGATGATTATTAAGTATATTTCACATAAGGTAAACTGGCAACATGTAACAGTTTTACCCTTTCCTCCTTTCTCATTGGTATGATTAAAATGTGTACCTTGCAATTCTTTGGCTATGTACATGTATTTTGAATTGGTGTATGAATGCCACATTTTTCCATACCAATAAAGATTCATATTTCTGATATATATAGTTACTACTCCTTTTATTTTCCCAATTGTCATACATGATAATGTGGTTACACTTTAACTGATACGAGGATCAGATATTTTGATAAATCACAGAGTCGGATATGATATCAAGTATCATATTTTCACTGAGTTCGGTTGGCACAATGCAACTTTTTGACAGGGTGAGCAGCAAGCTGTTTGAACAATAGTTTTCATCTTAAATAAAAGTGTACAATGACAATTCAACTTTACTTAATTTCTTGTAGATAATGTAGAATAGGAAATTAATCTGAGGTGCAAATTAACCAAATTTGTGATTCAGGGATTTTTCCGAGATTTTTTATTCCGAAAAGCCAAAATTTGAACGTTAACATTCTAATGACAGGAATAATACATCCAACCTTCATTATACTAAACTGACCCCACTCGGAAAGGTTTCGGCAGAATAAACCACTTGGATTAATTTCCTATTCTACAGTAAGCCAGGATTCATACCAAAATATGACGAATATAAGCATAAATTGTTGCATGAAACACACAATCATTTCACATTTTCCTATATCAGGAGTACTTTCTGTAACAAAATGTCTAGAAAGACCACAATAAAAACATAACCCCAATGAGTATACATTTGCCAGTAGTACACCCCATATAAGGAGAGCCCCAAAACCACCTCCACTACCCCATGTTTCAAGGACTCAAGTGCTTAACCATACCAAAATATGAAAAAATGTACCCTTACATACAGTGTAGAAACCATATCCTGTTATAAATCACAAAAGTCAAAGATAAGTGTCATTTGGTAGCAGAACACCCTGTGTGAGGGCACCCATTCCCCCCTTCCTACTGTTTGACCCTTATGCTGCTAGTCGCTAATTTAGCCAATACAAAATGATGCAAAAACCTGAATAGATGACAATTGGCCAATACAAAATGATTAAAAAGAATCTGGAAAATAACTGAAACCTGGTGAATGGGTACTCATCTGAAGGTTCTCAACAAGAGCTTTCCAATGAATACCAACATGACAGGGTTTAGATGGTTTTCAAAAATCTTTTCTTCATTATGCTATGGATGAATGTAACCTCAGCATTGGAAGGGTTACTGCCCTTCACAATTGAATATGGCTACTGAAATTAGAAAAATATACAGGATTTCTTCATTGTAATGGAAATGATGGAATAACTAGTGGTCAATAACAGGGTGTATGGTATCATTAATACATTGAGATCCTCAACACATGCTGATTTCACCAAAATGATAATAAGAATTCATAAATATATCCATTTTTATTAATAAATAAAAAATCACCTGCACTGAAAATGCTAGTTCAATATTTAAAAAATTCTGAGTTTAGCAAATATCTGCCTATGTTTGTAATCTGTTGAAATATGATGGCCAAAATATTCACACTTGGCTATTCTGCAAACTGTAAATACTACAAAATTTGGGCTAGGACCATATTCAATGAAGCCTACAGTGCCTTGTTGAAGGTATTATTACTAAATTCCATACTTTCCTATGACACCATTTACAGTAATTCTAAAGGGAGAAGTCCTTTTATGAACAAATACGCTGGTCACAAGAAGTTCACACCTATGAGGTTTTGCTATATATGATAATACAAAATAATAGATTTTTCAAAATAAATGAAGATGAAATAAATAAAAATAAATGTTATTGGTGAATTTTATGCAATATTTATCTTTTTATAAAGAGAAAAACTGGTAGGACCAGTGCCAATTTTGCAGGACCAGTAGATCCTGGGTTTTACTGGTCTTACATGGCCAGTAACATTTTGAGTTAGCGTTGAGGCTTGTAATAGTTCTCTTAGTTCTCTACAGATGGTGATTATCCACATGTCAACACTAGAGATTAACCAGCAAATCTCAAAGATATATCACATACCATCATGAACAGATTTACAAAATGAAAATACTAAGTAATCCATATTTGAGATATTAAAGAAAGTGTTCAAGTGTGAAATCAAAAACCAAGTCTGATATAAATGAAAATATCCTTATGCAGGGTCTTAGCCAGGATTTCAAAAATGCCTGTCCAAACCAACAATTCCAATTTCTGCCTCTCCAGATTTAACTTTCAAACCCTGTTACCCAACTACCAACTACATTTAATAGCCGATTGTATCAGAAAAGGGCAATTTACACTTCAGCTACTGTATTCTTCCGATTAAGCGTGCATGCCCAAATAAGCCCACAGGGCCTATTTTTCACGGTTAGAGGGGGAATGACCAGCGCAAATGTGACGAAAAACTCGTAAAACTTCACCCCAGAAGTAAGAAAAGTAAAATCACATACCTTTCCTCTTGCCGTTTCTGCAAACCAGCGCTGAATTCCGCAATTTCGGCAGTTCCTTCGCGCTCTCACTGTTCATATTCGCCGCATGATCGTACTATTGACCAATTAACGATCTTTTCGCATGCCGCTAAGGTCTAAGCAAATTGAACAGCGAGAGCGCAAAGGTGCAATAATGGCTAATACGTTCCGACCGGCAATCATTGAGGTGTGCGGTAAAACGGAAGATCGCCAACACCCCTACTTCATAAAAAATTCCCAACCTCTATCCGCACCGTGCGCTTAATCGGAAGAATACGGTATGTCCTAGAAAATGGTGTGTTAGTAAAATATTTGCTTATAACACTAGGGCTGGACTCGATACGCACGGCGATTCTGAATTGGCATTTCTTGAGGATCGATACTCAAGAAATGCATATTCCAAGCGCTATTTCGATTCTTGGGACAGACCTTTGCGGTCTAATCCCTTGAATCATTAATTTAAAACAAGTGAAATTGCGGCGAAACACAGAAATACAAATAAACATGCAAATAAAACTCACATGTTGTTGTAGTTGTTATTCGTTTTTCCGCTCCGCGAAGCACGGAAAGCCGCCAAAAGCGGTGCTTCGGCGTGAGCCTTTCCTTTGGGAGGGTGTGGTGAGGGACAGATGCATACTGATAATACAAAACGCGCGAAATACTTGTCCCTCACCACACTTTCCAATGAACTATGTCACACAATACAAGAATCGAGAATCGAGTCAAAATAATCAAAATCGAAAAAAATATGTCAATGAATCGAATCGAAAAAAAATGGATGTCAAGCCCAGCCCTATATAACACCCAAAAGCTCAAAACTGGAAATTCTTCATAGAAAATTTTGCCTGTCCAAAAAGAAGGATTTCAGTCCAAAAGACAGGCATGATGGGTCCTGGTTAAGTCCCTGTCCTTATGTTGCAGTAGTCAATCATAATTGCAACTTACCCAATACTTAACAATAACTTATCAACGATCCCTCCAGGGTTTTAGTCAAGATTTCTTAAGTGCCTTTCTGAATCAGCAAAACATTTTTTCCCCATCCACATTTAGCTCTAAAGCTACTTCAAATCATACCAACTGAATTTGATGACCAAATAATGGTTCAAAAAAGGGTAATCTACAGCTTTGTCTCAGAAATGGTTTTCAAGTAATGATCTGTTTATTATTCCAAAAAAAGTCATTAAATATTCTTCATAAAATTTTCTGCCTGTCTAAAGTGTTTCTTTTTTTTGGAAGCAGCATGTCCAAAATGGAAGGCTGCATGGGGAGCATGAATCCAGCCCCTCCCCAACTCTATTTTAAGTGGGGAGCAGTGTCTTACTTTTAGCAAGCAGGGTGTCTGGGTGTCATTTGGACACCCAAACCATCAAAAATGCCACATTTGAACATCTAATTTTTTTGTGATGAATTTCTAGAAATGCCAATTTCAAGCAAATGATTTTGAAATTTTCAGTTCAATGTAGATGCTAGGACATTACTTAGGTATTATCCAGTTTATCAATGAGATTGTATCGTTATGGTTGTTAATTGAAGGTATTATCAGAGGTGTTTATATTATGGTCTCCCTTAGAATATAGGAATTTGGATACCCCAAAATTTTATGATACCCCATTTTGGGCACCCACTTACTAAATCCTGGCTATGACTATGGTTAAGAGGACACTGACTTACTTTGTGAGTATATGGAGGTGGTTATAACACAACTATTCATGGCGCTTTGCCCATTAGAAATGTAAAAATTCAAAAGCTAGAACTTTAACACATTTGTGCAATGTGGTATCTTGATTGTGCAAAAGACTGAAATATACATCATATACTTAACCCTTTCCATGCTGAGGCTAATTTCCTCCAAACCACAAGGATGCAAAGACTTTTGAAAACCATCTAAACCATGTCATGTTGGTATTCATTAGAAAGCTGTCAATGAGTGCTCTCATATGAATACCCATGTGCCAGGGGTTCAGTCATTTTATAAGTTTTTTCGCATCATTTTGTATTGGCCAAATTAGCCTGCAGTAGCATAAGGGTTAACTCCTTACAACTCTCTACTTTCAATACTTCCTCACTTTGATTACTGCAATACTATATGGGGCCATTCTAGTTCTGAAATCCAGACAAGAATGCTCAAGCTCCAGAAGAAATCTGCAAGATATATACTTGATGCGGATTACTCTTTTGCAAGCAGCGGTCTCTTTAAAACACTAAAATGGTTACCTTTCATTAACAGAGTTCAATTCAATACTGCTATCTTAATGTATAAATCAGTCAATGGACAGAGCCCAATGTACCTGAAAAAAAATGTTTCAGTTCTGCTCAGATCAACATAGTCACCTTACAAGATCAATTACATCACTAAATTTGGTTCCTCCACCGATCAAAATACAACTATTTAAACACTCGTTTACTTACCAAGGCATAGTAATATGGAATTCCTTATCGTTAAATATGAAAATGGCACCATCTCTCTCAACATTCAAGAGACTTTACCTTGAGGAACAATTTTCAACTCTGTGGCCCGAAGCATGAAATGTATAATCCTGAAATCGGAGGGCCACAGCGAAAATAAAATCCTGTATATGACTGTGTTACCCTTGTGAAATAAAGATGATTATTATTATTATTATTATTATTATTATTATTATTATTATTATTATTATTATTATTATTTATCATTTCCATTTCGTCACTGTCAGGAGAGTTGGTGGCTTGGTGCAGGGTCATGTCATTTCCCATCAGAATAACAGGTACAAATTTATTTGAAAGCCAATAGTCTACTTACTAGAGATATATAAGCCCACTCAAGAGAAAAATACCCTGCTGATATTTAGTACCACAGATATTTAGCTCTAACCATAGTTTTGCAATGTAGCCTGGTTTTGTTGGACCAAATTATTCCATTCACATCTGAGATATTCTCAGTCCAACACATGAAAATATTTTCATAAAATTATAGCTTTACCAAGCAACAATTGCAATTGATTAAAAACCGCCATCTGTTTTCAAACCCTTAAAAAATTACAAACCATGACACCCTAAATCTTTCATGAGGAATTCTTAGAAATGTCAATTTCAAGTAAATTGTTTGATTTTTTCACTATTTTATATTCATATTTACAAAAAAGTGTATAAGGATAAAATCCCTTTTCTCCTTAAGTCAATTATGTTTATTTTGATGTAATCTGAATACATTGCCATCCCTCTTAGAAAATAGGATGCCAAATAGTTGCTATTTGCTAAAACTGTAGTGGGCACCTAGTTTCAAAATCCTGGCTTAGAATCCGAGCACAGTGAATGGAATTTTGTATATTGACCCTACCCTCTAGGTAGGATATGCAATTTAATGTTCAAAATAGCATGTTTATTTTTGTTAAAATTAAATATTCTGGAGAAATAATAAATACCTTATTGCCTGTTCCTGGTGGCGATATGTAATGTAGTACTGCAGCATCTAACCCTGCCAGATCCGTGCTAATTAAAGCTGTTGAATCATCTGTTTGTGGTACTGCAGAAAGAGTAATCAACTTGGCATTGGATGCAGGTACGATTGATTTTGAGGAGGTTCCCAGTACTGCATTTAGTGCTTGTCCCCTAGTAAGTTTTTCCGAGTTTCCTGTGCTTTTGGATGATAGCGACTTTTGGCTAAAGACAGATATCATACGCTGGTTTCTATACTGTACTTGGCATGTTGCTGCTGCTGCTGCTGCTGCTGCTGCTGCCGAGACGCGGATGTATTGGTTGGTATAACTTTGAGAGAGTCCATATTTGACACTTGAATTCGTCATGAATGACTTCAGGCTGTTGACACCAACCGGTTGTTTATGATACCATATTTTATCGCCATGAGCGAAGGTGGCCCACGGACGTTGCCAAAGATGTTTGCAGCGGGGATGGAGGAGATTTAACATTTTTTCAAACGAGGCAACTGGGCATTTCGGATCCCCCTTACACTCAGGCATAAATGCTGAACAATCCTCATCAGAATGGTCCTTATCCAATTCTGGCACATTTTCAGTGACATATCTCATCCCCGTGTCTGGATCTGTTTTGATCACATAAGTGTCCCTTCCCATAGAGTGCATAGTTTCGGCTCCTTTTGAATTTCTAAAAAAATAAAATCTTATATCAAATTGGACCTTATCTTGTAGATTGTGAGGAGTGTCTGTCTTGAAATTTGCATACAGCTTTTTCAGATCACTTTCAGAAATGATAGTGTGATGTTCTACGTTATTACCCCTTCCGATAGATTTCATGCAATGCACTGCAGATCTGAAGGCATCGTTGGCAGAGCTGAATTGAGGATCCTTCATAATATCAATATCCCGACTCACTGGAGGAGCTTGTAAGTAGCGGTTCAAACTGTGCCGAATGCTTTCCAAAGTTGAAGTTTTGTACATTTCACCTGAGACCATCCTTGCATTGATGTAAAAAGAACCCAGATGCTCAGCCAAGTCCGCTTCAGTGTATTCTTCAAAATTTGTATTAGGCAACCCCTTCTCAATAAGATAACTTCGGAAAACCCTCGCAGCTTTCTTGTTTGCTCTGAGGGTGCCTCTAGGTGTCAATTTGGCATGTTTTTCATCTACCTCCTTGTTTGACAAGTAAGCCAATCTGCCCATGCTTGATTCTGCCGAAACTGTTGTCGCTAGGCTCATTCCGCTACTCATTTGACTGAAAGGATAAAATATGCAAATGAAGTGCTTGAAACTTATGGATATGAAATCCAAATTTGTGTGATGCAGGAGGAACTGGTTCAATTACTACTATAGTGCTATGTACTCCCATTTCTTCTACTACTACTACTGCTACTAGTTACTAATAATATGAATAATAATTAATAATAATAATAATAATAATAAAACGATGATAATAATAACAGCTTTTACTTCTAATAATTCTACTACTATACTACTAGTATAAGTTTAAATTTTCCCAATATTCTCCCCAGAGACAAATCAACTTTCATTTTGTTGTTAGAAGGGGGTAAAATCAGCAGTAGTGATGGGAATTGTGGCAGAAATGTTAGTTAAGTGCTTAATTTACACTTCAACATAGTTTGGAGATAACTCAAGTTTTCTGCACTTCTATACCTTAGGGCTGTCATTGACATCCATTATTTTTCAATTCGATCATTGACATTTTATTTTTCAATTCCGATTATAATTTCGATTCAATTTTGAAGAACTGCACTAATAGAATATTTTCACATGTTCCACACTATTTCTGTGGCTAGGATCCTAAGATTCTTACAATGCAAAGACAATGACGGTTTTCTCAACACTTTTTGATTGAATACTTGAGCTTCTCTTCAAAATTCTCATTAGTGTTGGCTAAAAATGGCCAAAAAACGGTGTAAAAGGCAAAAAAAATGTTTTTCGATTAATTGACATAACAATTGACATATTTTTTTCGATTAATTGGAAAAATTATTTCGATCGATCGATACTTGTCATATCAATGACGGTCCTACTATACCTATCTGTATATTTTTTTATTTACTGACCAGTGACACCACACCCTGTAGACCAAGGCAACATTAAAATACCAGTGCTATATAATAAAGTGGTTATAACCACATTGACCAGTATTTCTCAGAATGGCTATCGATACTACCAGTATAGATGATATCAATCCATTCCTCTAACCTTAACCATCATTTTGATAAAAAAAAATGTACACATGATACAAAATTACAAATAAATTGGTAGTAATATTTAGCATGTACATACACGTCGATTTCATTTTCAAATTTCACCTTCCCACTTATGAATTTTTCTGGCTCTGTCCAGGGAAAAATAGAAGGCACTGCTCCCCTGATGAGTCTTTTCCTGACTGGTGCCCACTTGTAGTCTGAAGGCTTGAAATGTAGGCTGCAAACATGTGCGGCCCTGGTTATACGGAAGAGTGGGCCTTCTTCTCTTCTTATCTCAATAGACCATCTTTTTCTAGCAGTCTTGTCAGTAGGGAAACTGTGGAACCAGAATGCTTCTTTGTTGGGACTTGGATATCTGCTGCAACTGGTAGAATAACAACCTGGTACACAGCAATGACTTCTCCATCCAGCAGAAGATTTTTCAGTTTCTGGTTTTGCTAATTCTCTATTGATGAAACACTCATAAGTGTTTGGCACTGGAGGGTTACTATGTTTCTTACTAGCCTGCTCCATTTCCATGCTGGATTGGTGCTAGTAGCGCTAACAGATTTCAAGATAAAGTTTTGCCTCAATGTGCTACCTGTCTGTGCTGTACCCTGCCATGCATGCATGCCGTGTGTGATATGTGTCATCAGAAGTAGGTCAACTTGCCTAGTAAACCTCTCTATGGGAACAGTGACCTCTGACCTTTGCATACATTTTGAGGGTGGATCATTAACCCCCCTTAATAGTGGTTGCTAGGGCCTAAACAAAAAAAAATTGTTTCCTATTACATGCTAGAAAAAAAAGGGTAGATAGGTAGGTAAGAAATTTATTTAATTTTATCATCTATTTTTTCTCGCTCCTCCATGCTGCATTAGATGTAAATGAAAAGCAAAATAGCCCCATCTAAAGTAGTGAGGTATCTAGATCTATCTAAATCCACTGAACTAGTAATATATGCAGATGTGATGTTTTCTTTCTTTTTTTTCAATTTCTTTCTTTATGCCATGCATAGAATATGTAGCAATCACAAATTCTTACCTTGCTTTTTAAAAATATTATATTTTGGGCAATAAAAAAAATTAGGGTAGGGGCAAAAAATGGGGTAGGTAGGGTAATAGGAAACAAACACTTTTTGTATTGGCCTAATTGTTGAGAGTCATAATGGACCTCCTTTGATGAGGATATTTTCTCCTGTAGCTCAGTAGCTGTATGGGAATTGGTGGTTTTCCTACCTGTAAATTGGACATCACATGTCATACAAAAATCCAATGATTTTGATTTTTAAAGATTTTTTTGTTCATTTTGCATCATGTCAATACACAGCAGTACAAAGTGCATAGGAACGGCTGAAGATAGAGAAAGAATCATGGGCCATCAAAAGGGCCATCAAAACCCAATGATGGTGGCAGAGATCACCTTCTGATGCGGAAGACTGACACATTTTCAGGTTCACCCAAGCTCTACAAAGCAAGAAGACAACACTTCGATTATTGCTTCTTGTGATTTGTCGAATAGATCACAGGCATCTGTAACCGAAAATATAGACCCATAAGAGCAATAAAAAGGTGATAAAAGGAGTTTCAAGTGGGCTGTCATGTTTATTTACTATATAAAGAAGACTTCTTTATATAGTAAATAAACATGACAGACCACTTGAAACTCCTTTTATCACCGTTTTATTGCTCTTATGGGTCTATATTTTCGGTTACAGATGCCTGTGAATAGATGTTGAATCAATTGATTCTAATTATAATAATAATAATGATAATAATAATAATAATAATAATGATAATAATAATAATAGTAATAATGATAATAATATAATATTAATAATAATAATAATGATAATAGTAATATTATCAATAATAATAATAATAATAATAATAATAATAATAATAATAATAATAATAATAATCTTTATTTCAAGGGTTGACATAGACAAATACAATACAATTTGATCATTCCTGTGGCATTCTAACAGCCTAGGGCATATATTTGAAAGCCTGATTTAATTAACATGTATTTAATATCTTCAATAAAATACACACACTTTTGATGTTTCCATATATCAATTATTTTTAACGCGAATCCGACATAGGAGCCATGATTCGGTATACATCGGCCTCATGTCCATTGTCTAGTGTAGAGAACGGGTCGCTTTAAAAAGAGACCTGTTTCATCAATCGATTAGTTGAACATAAAGCCGATATGTTTAAACTTTAAAAAAAATACCGAAACCCTAGAAAATAGCCCTAGACATTGCTTGATAACCAGAAAGCATTCAATGCTACCTATTGACGTTGGAAAGGTTGAAGCACAGGCATTTGCCAATGTCCTGGCCCTGAAAAATAAAGAAAAAACAAAGAATTAATGTTGAAACCCTCTATCACTGTGTATAAAAATAACAGTGATACAGGATTTCAGCACTAATTCTCTGTTTTTTTTCTTTATTTTCCAGGGCCAGGACGGTGGCAAAGGCCTGTGGTTGAAGGTCTCGACTGCTTGATTTATAGGCTCTGTATTCTCTTTTCACAAAATCTCCGTCATGGACTTTTTGGATCAGATCTAGACTATGGGAGTTGTCTGACAGGGCCTGAATACTTCAATGCACATACTACCAAAGACAGCGGAATGGGAACCTGATTGAAAATACCTACCTTCAAGCCAAGTATGACACCGCCCCGCCCACCACCCAAATATAAAATGAAAATAAAATAAAATAGATAAAGTGAAATATTCGAACTGCCTACACATTTAACCCTTAAGCTGCCAGTGGCTAATTTGGCCAATCGAAGTGATGCAAATGACCTGAAAAAAAATACCGAAACCCTAGGAAATAGGTACTCATCTGAGCGGACTTAGTAAGGGCTATCCAATGAATACCAACGTGACCAGGTTTAGATGGTTTTCGAAAATCGTTATGTCCTTGTGCTATGGACAAAAGTAGCTTTATTACTGGAATGGTTAAAACACATTTATCATTGAAAAAAGTTTTAGGACATTTGGCATGAAGTTAATATTGAAATAGAAAAAAAGAACTTGCTACTAACTAGCCCATCAACAGCCTGGAAGTGGCCTAGTTTAAATTCATTTTTGGGCGAAAGACTATCCCATTTTCTCTTACTTCTATTTACCTCCAGTGGGAAAGATTTGTTACCCTTAGACACAACACTGTAGAGCACTTTCTAGAATCTCTGCCTTGAAACAAGGAAAAAAGTTTAATTAGAGAAAGACCAACATTGCGTGAGAAGGTTTGAGGGTCAGTACCGGGGGTCAGTAACACGTCTTTGCGGGTTTTCCTTAAGGTTCCATTGTTTCCCTTTCTAAAACCATTTTAAAGAGGTGGTCACTACGCAAATGTTTGAGTATAGGGACCCCAACTGCAGGTGTCATAGATAAACGTTGCATTTCAACCTGCAGCAGGAATGTCTGTCTTACATCAAAAACACTAAAAAAGAGTAAAGACATGCATTCTGTTAGTTGTGTATGCCTTTAAGATAGATAATTCTACTAAGTTAGCCAAAAGTGTATTAAGTGATTTTAAAAGGAATTTCTAAATATTTTATTCTAATAAAATCAGTCGCTTAGTGTTATACACAAATCCTAAAAGTACGAAATTCTCGAAACGGCACATATATTACGCTTTATATATTTACCAAAAATAACCCCCGCTATGTAGGTCCGTGTACCATCTCAGATGATCAAACACATATCTTCTCAATCAAAGATACCATTGCTCATTCTTTTTGCAGGGACCTATTTATAACATAAAGTCAACTTCGGGACAGAGTGCCGGAGAAGAGGAACAGAGCGCAACTTTAGAAGAACAACCTGTCATTAATTAAATAAATTTACATTTACTAACAGTACTGGTGTTCACCATGTCGCAGTTCATATACATTTAGGGGGACTCCTCTCACTTTTTTGCGTAATAAAGTTTCTTTTTGAAATATTTTGATCACATGCAGGGGCTTATCTTCAAGAAATATTGTTGCCCTCAAGACTGTCCCACTCCACTATATTTTAACTCAAAAAGTAGGGAAGGGTACTAGGCAATAGGAAGGGTTAAAAGTGATACAATTCTGATTTTGAGTAAGCTTGTACAATATTACGTAAGCAAGCATAGGAAATAAGTTTTCAACTCACAATCATTTCTTCTATAAAGTATGTTATATCTTAGATATATAAAAACAAGGTATTTTCTTCATCTAAGGTTATGTTCAAACCAGAAGCTCTCTATCGACTCTGTCTCTGGTTCAAGTTTGAAACATATTGCATAACATAGTCTTTTGACTTTTGTACTATTTATTGGAATATGTGTAAGTTATATCTATCGTTCTGAAGTTCATCATTCAATGTATGTTTTTGTTTAGTATTTTTATATTACAGAATAAAATCTTTCAATCCATCATCGATATTTTAGTTTATCCTTCTCCCGCAGTGGCAGCACTATACAGAAATGCACATTTTTAACTTTTAAGCATTTCTATTATGTTATTTCAAACCAAACCTAACATACATAGTTTCTCAACTGCTGTGCTATTCCTTGTATATCTAAATACTTGTACTTCATCTTTTATTGTGAATTGTAATAAAAGTGCATTTTATATGGGGAAACTAAATCAAACAAATCTTTCATATGTATAATTTAGTTCGTCCGTCTGACGCGGTGGCAGCACCATGCAGAAACGGTCTATATATGCTTTGACCTATTTTCCAACCAATCGAAGTGCGTTTCAGCACCATCTCGATCCTTTTGACATGGCTACTCTCCTGCGTGCAACAACCAGATCAGTCGGCTTTCTGATCAAAGGTCCATTCTTGTCTGCACGGTCATATTCAGGGATGTCTGGACTTTTGATAGAGGAGCAGAAGTATTCTTGGCTGAAGCAATTAGATTTGCAGGCCGAGAACCCCGGTGTGTTCAATGGAAAGTGGTGTGGAAGTGGCGAAGTAAGTTTCTGATGCCAGAAATAGTAGTAGTGTCGTCAGCTGATGGCCACATGCGCCTGGCTCTGGTCAGTTTTGACGTCATGGAAATTTGTGCGGAGTGATGAACTTACAGTTGTACTAGTGTAAAATCTAAAACCGATCTGTATATTTTGCATGTTTTATATATAAAATAAGAGATCTCTAAGTGTTGTTAGCGAGTTGTGGTTTCCAAGCATTAAAGTACAAACTTGGAGGTGTGTCTTGAAAGCATGCTTCTGATTGGTTATTTTCTTCACCAGCCCCCAGAGAGCCAAGGACATAGCCAAGTTGGCAAGTGTCTTGACTTGAAGCTTATGAAAGTTTTTCAGATGATACTTTTTATCAAATCATAGAAATTTTTGTTATGTTCTTGTACAACGTATCATTTAGATAAATACATAATAAACTAATATAAGTACATTTATGTACAATGTATACATTCTACTATAGTGAGACAACCAAAAAGTGATAATTTGGGAGATGGTCAAAAAGATTGTCGAGTTGCCACATTCCTATGTTTGAAAAATCACTAAAAATACTACCCCTGATCAGAGAGATACATCCCCTTGATCCGCAACCCCATAGGCACAGCATGCTAGTACCTAGAGTGTGTGCGCCTCAAGTTATGCGGTGTAGACTGGGGAAGTATTGGTGACGTGATTTTGTCAGAAAGAGGCTGAGAGTAGTAGACAGTGAGTTGGCAATCCAGAGCCTTATCTCTTTTCGCTGCCTCTATCTAGGTCAGATAGGTTGCCAAGGAGATGGGCTCAGCAGGCAGCCAATCCTGGGGGTACACATGTTATCTATGACTCATAGAGAGGCAGCGATATTTGATGATGCATGCACAGTACCCACTCCCTGTCTACTACTCCCAGCCCTGATGTATCATTAAAGACAATTTGTTTAGAGCATATGTTCTTGTCCATGTAAAAGATGGTGGCACGTCACTTTCATGAATCGCAAGTATTCCCTTTTCCTTCAAGACCAAGATAAAAGAGCTATTCGGTGGGGGTAATTAAAACTCCTATTATGGGCTTTTGGCCACAGCTATAATGGAATATACAGACATATATATGCCATTCCCAATCCATCTCTCACGATTCAGAGTCCGACGCTAAGGCTTGCCCCATTGCCCGGGGCAAGTTCAACAGTAAAAAACATGGTTTCGGGCAGGGTTGGCAATTTACGCCGAAGGACGGTTTATACCTTGCCAGAAAGAGGTTTCTGGCGTCCTGCCAGAAATAGGTTTCTGGCATTTCTGGCACTTAATTCGCCAGAAACTGAATGACATAAAGCACAAAACATAAAATTAGTTTTCTTTCCCCATCAAAATACTGCTAGGAAATGCATAGTAGCTTAATCCACTCACCTGGCTACTGTCATACACTATTTCTAGTTGTGCTATAGTATTCCAGAGTCATGATGCACCATTTCCACCTTCCTACTCTAAGGCCACCAACCTCCCCCCCTATGACCTGGTGGGAACCATTTTCTCTTCATTTGGACTGATTCACAACAAAGTATGCAATAGACTTGGGGTGGAGAAAGCAACTAAGCTCTAGTCTTCTGCTACAGGATGCTACGGGGGAGACAGGAACTTGATTTCTAAATATGTGCATAAACTCTCAATGACTATATACAGGTCATATACGGTTTCTAATTATCAGATTCATTGTCAGTCCTGATCTGTGCCAAAGTACCTGACCTATGTGATTCATGTCAGAGCACTTAAAGTAAACAATGATAATTGTGGATTTCAAGTTTATATTTAGCATGTCTTGAGAAGAATGTTTGTAAGGGTCACAGTGGGAATCTATCTATTCATTAAATGCCTTGTTGATTCAGATGTGCCTGAGCACTATAATTCATGGTAAAAGAAAAAACTTAAACAATGGTGGCCTGAGAGTGTGGATAATGAACATGTCCACTCACATAATTGCAATTTGTGAGCAGTTTTGTCAGGTCTCAAAGGGTTAATTGTACAAGCCAAATTGACTGGACAGTTTAATTCATGTTATGATAGAACACTCTAACAATGGTGGACAGGGTATATGGATGTTAACCCTACATTTCTTCAAGTTCCTAATTGCATTTCTTTGTATGAGAAATGCAAACCATGATTGACAAGGTCAGCATGAATATTTAGGCTCGTAATTGCAGTTCTTGATAGGAAAGCTAGCCTAGGGATTTTGTTTTATCTATTGCAGCATAGAGTGTATGCCTCCCAAAATTTCCTATGTAAATATTGATGTGACTTTGTGCTAAGTTGTGGTTTAAAGCTCAGATGAGGATCAAAGTTATATGCATATTATAACAGTTTACAAGTATTATGACATTAACTATCCACCTATTGTATGATATGAAGCAATTCCAAATGAAGCAGTTAAGGTCTTACGACACTTTTAGAAATCTCAGTTTAATTTTCCTGAAACTTTGCATGAGGAAGGAACATAGCAGAGTGATCTTCAAAACAACTTAAAATCATGGGGTCATCAACTTAGTTTTTTTTTCACAGATTTTTGAAAAATTGATGCAATTTATGTCACAAACATCTCATTCTCCAAAATTGGTTTCTTTCTTTGCTATATTTATCCCTTCAGAGATACAGGCACTGCCTGAAATACTGTTCTGCCATGTTGGAATTGTTTTTTTGCTGTTATATAGGAATTATTGAGCAAAATCAAGGAATTCGAGAAACAAGTATTTACCCCAAAATTGGTATAAGTCAGAATTTCCCAGTTTAATTTTCACTGAATTTTGTCTACACTTTCTACACAATGCTCTTAATAAGAAGACATAAAGAAAATGACAGGTCATCATGTTAGTTTTCGAACCACAGATGGTCATAGTTGGTAAAATAGGACTTTTTGGGGGCAAGTTTTTATGAAAATGTTAGAAAAGAGTCGCTCAATTGTTACCATTTATGCCCATCCTTATATAAGATATTGTTGAGCAAGGGAACCCCATTTTATACACATGGATTATCACATATTTTGTCTGAAAAAGTGTCAAAACATCAAATTCAATGAATATGAAAATCACAGTAGCCAAAAACAAAAAACTCTCAGGATACTATTTATAGTAGGCTGGTATAATCATGATTGGTACATATTCAATGAAAATCAATTTCTTTTCAATTTTTCCAGTCGCGTCAGGTAAAATGTAATATATTTTTTTAGTTTATTGTATACCCATTAGGTGTCACCGGTATAGAGTATCGTAAGACCTTAATTAGCAGATACCATCTGATATGGATACTAATTCATCTTCTAGATGTCTATAGATGTAGTTATTCAAATGTATAGAGTTCAGTTGACCTATTAAATTTGTATAGTTATATACATAAATATACATATATTGTTTTGTTTTCTGTCACCATTAGTTATCATTAATTCTTCCATTTCAAGCATATTAATATGTTAAATCACAGGTTTCTGGCACTGTCCTGCCAGAAATAGGTTTCAGGCGGCGTAAACCCAACCCTGGTTTCGGGCAAGTTTATGGCCTAATCTAAAAGCCAGAATGGCCAAGTCAATATTCTCACTTTAATACCCCATACAAAAGTTAGACCAAGATTATCGTCGTTATTTCCGCAAAACAATGCCGTTCACAGTGAGATTCAGTCATTCTAAATTGTATGCCTCTATAGAGTTTATTCTCATAAAAATGCTAAAGAGGCATCCAAAATATGTCACTGTGTTGATAATGAACAAAGTGCAAAATAACATTTTGGGGGGCAAGTTGAATTTTTAATCGGGCAAGCAAAACATGGGGTCGCTCTGCCGGAATGGGCAGGTGCCTTCAAAAGTTTATGTCGGTCCCTGCGATTTCACTTCTCTGTATCCACTCTGTAGGACTAGGACCTAGGAGTGTAATCGATGCCAAGGAATCGGATGGTATCAACGATCCTATGGAAAAGATCGGTATAAAATCTCGTAGCGATCATTCCGATTCCGGAATCGGCAAAATGTTGATACTAATTGACGCTTACTTTGTCATATTATTGCAATGCAATAAGATGACAAAGTAACGAGACAACGCCAGTCAGTAGCTCAGTACGCCAGGTAATCTAATCTACTACCTAAAAACGAAATTATTAGCATTGGAATGTTGAAACAGTGTAGCATCTGATACACTTTTAAACCTAAATGCTATGTTTCTTCCCCCTATATACGTCGGTAGGAATCGGAATCGGAAAGAATCGGAATATTTTTTTAACGATTCCGATTCCAAACCTTGGATACATATCACACTCCTACCAGGACCCTCATGATCTTTTTGTGATTTTTATTGTATGTTTGTTTGTCTTGCAGCTTGTGAGCGTCAATTGTCCTGCCAACAACCGCCCCATCGCCACTGTGAGGCAAGGCTCGCTGGAGGACTACGAGGCCACCGTGACCGCCTGCAAGGACGCCTGGCAAACATGGGCAGATGTGAGTGCAGAAACAACAACTAGTACCGTAAATCCTCAGAAATTTAGACCACCTAAGGAATTTGGGCCACTAATTTCTTTTGCAAAATAATAATAGGGAAAGTTGGGGCCACCTATCTAGTGTTGCCTTATCACAAGATACCACTATTTAATTACTGTAAAACCCATTATTATCACACTCCTTTTAATTTCACACATTTCGCGATAGGTGATGATAACACATATATTACTGGTGTGATATATGTTCAAACTAGCATAACAATGCCCAATCTAGCGGTGATACAGTTGATGCGTGTAATTAAATAGCGTAATAGAGGGGAATTCCTGGGATTAGTGGTTAATGTTTTAGTTTCTCTTGTTGCCACCAGGTGTCCTTTAAGGCTAATATTGGCTTTTTTTTACAGATTCCTGCACCACGCAGGGGAGAGGTAGTAAGGCAGATGGGTCATGCCCTCAGAGAAAAGAAACATCTTCTTGGAAAGTTGGTAAGTTGTGTATTTATTTCTCCCTTTCTCTTCTACAGCTTACACATGGGCATACACAGGTGATGAATTAACAAAGCAATATTTGAAGAAATCTTGGATGAAGAAAAGAATGGATATGTAGCGAGAGACCAATTACTATATGCCCTATAGTTAAGTGCTGGACTCATGCCAGGAGTACCAGATAAGGCATCAGCGCAAGGTCACTTTTGAATAAGGACCAATCAGGGTTCTCGCATAGATTACAATACTATAAAAACCTTATCTCCACCACCAGCTGGGGGTGCCCAGATCACCAATTTTGGCCTATTACGGGCTATTAGTTGACATTAGTTGAGGCTAGCATGTTCAGGTTGACCGGCTGGTTTTGAATCCACTTGTGTTTGGTCATCTAAGAAGAAATATATGACTGGTTTGAGTATAAGAACCTTATTTCAAATGTTTATAAAAAAAAATTTCTATTCAATGGGCTATGTTTAAAATGAAACTTTTAACAGTAATGTATGATATATAAGCATAGGAAAGCTTTATTTCAGGTGCAGCTGGAGAGGGAGAGGAGGAGGTTCAAGAATAAATTATTCATAACAAAATTAGCTACTGTATCCAAATAAAACAAAAGAAATATATCATGTCAGGTGACTCTGTAGATTGATGAGAATCTGCCGTAAAGAGAGGTTGAGGTAATTTCATTAGAATGAAAATTTGAGACTTTTATTTCAAGTGTCACTTGAGATGGGTATGATAATGCCTGAATGCAAGGTTGAGGTTCATAGATACAATTATCATTTCAAAATAAGTCATTGTATTGAAATGAAAATATAAGAAGATTTTTATTTTGTTTCTTTTGATGGATATGCTTCTGCCTGAACCTGAAATTGAGGTTAGTGAGTATAATTTTCATTAGAAAATTTAGATTTTGTATTAGAATGAAAGTAGAAGGTATATTTTATTTCAGATCTCGCTGGAGATGGGTAAGATTCTGCCTGAACCAGAATTGAAGTTCATATGTATAATTTTCATTACAAAATTTAGAGATTGTATGAGAATGAAAATATGAGGCTTATTTTATTTCAGATCTCTCTGGAGATGGGTAAGATTCTGCCCGAGGGAGAGGGAGAGGTCCAGGAGTACATTGATATCGCTGACTATGCTGTGGGTCTGTTTATGTCAGATCTCGCTGGAGATGGGTAAGATTCTGCCTGAGGGAGAGGGAGAGGTGCAGGAGTACATTGATATCGCTGACTATGCTGTGGGACTGTTTATTTCAGATCTCTCTGGAGATGGGTAAGATTCTGCCTGAGGGAGAGGGAGAGGTCCAGGAGTACATTGATATTGCTGACTATGCTGTTGGTCTGTTTATTTCAGATCTCGCTGGAGATGGGTAAGATTCTGCCTGAGGGAGAGGGAGAGGTCCAGGAGTACATTGATATTGCTGACTATGCTGTGGGTCTGTCTAGGATGTTTGCTGGCAAAGTCATCCCTTCAGAGAGTGAGTATCCTAAGTTCCTAACCCTTTAATGTCCTTGCTTTCCAATGCTCATTTTCACAACAAGAAATATATATATATAAATGAATAAGAATTGAATTAAATAAAATGGTGATTGGCTATTGAAACTTGGTGTTTTGAATGGAATTTATCCAGCTAGAGAAATAAAAGTCCACGACTCAATATTTACTCTTGCAGGCACTTGCCAAGTAGGGCAGGTAAATTTTAATTTCTACCGGCATCACACAATTTTGACCTGCCGTGCAAAAGGTGATAAAATGAAAGTGATTTTTCTTTAAGTACTATACTTGTACCAAATAAGTGGTTTCTTGCTATAGCTTTATCTGTACTGTTGAAGAAATATTGAATTTCTCTTGTGTTAAGAGTATTTCTGAAGTTACATGATGAAATCGCACCTGCCATGTAGGGCAGGCACAATCTGATTTTATCTGCCGCTCAGCCATTTTGAATAATTTTACCTGTCCTGGACAGTTGGGCATCCTTAAATTTTGAGCCCTGAAGTCATTTCTATGCATTTTTTTACGCTAATCTGAATGGGGTTGATTTATATCCACATTGACCATATATATACAAATGCTAACAAATCCAAGCTATCAGTTACGGTTCCAAAAATAAATTTAAGTGACCACTTTCCTATATGTCTTAATATTAAAAGACTAAAATCAGTCAAGAAGAAATCTCATTACACAATTAAATACAGAGATATGAAAAACTTCAATCAACTCAATTTTATACAGGATTTATCAAATCAACCATGGAGTAGAATTCTTGAGTGCAATGATACTAATGAATGCCTTCAAATGTTCTACACATATTTCAATAATATAGTTGATATTCATGCCCCTCTGAAAGAGCACAGAGTAAAAAATATTAAACAACCAGAATGGCTATCACAGGAAATTTTACAGAGTATAGAGATGAGGGACTATTATAAGAAACATGGGGAGCAAGCCCTTGCCAAGTACTGGAAGAAAAGATCTAAATTTATTATTCAGAAATCAAAATCACGATACTTTATTAATTCTCTTAAACAGAACAGAAACAATCCAAAGGTTCTGTGGAAGTTACTAAATGACCTCAATCCAAAAGATGAAAAAGAAATGACTCAGTCCCTCAATGTAAATGATCAAAATCTTGACAATCCGATAGAAATAGCAAATGCTTTCAATACTCACTTCACAAATATCATTGAAAAGATCAGACAGGGTAGTGACCCTAACACTGATATTGAAATATCTGACGCATTAAATGCATTTTTATCTTCAAAACTCCCAGATAATGAGTTGTTTCAAATTCCAGAAATTAAACCTCATGAGGTGTTCAAAAGTATACAAAACCTAGATGAGAAGAAGGCGAAAGGTCTTGATGATATAGGAATATCATTTTAAAAGGAAGGAATGTGTGTTATAACTGAGCCTCTTACCCATATAATAAATCAAAGTATCAATACAGGTATATTCCCAGATAAATGGAAGGAAGCCAGAGTACTACCATTACACAAATCTGGTTTAACAGATGACCCTTATAACTACCGGCCTATATCTATCCTATCAGTTTTGTCCAAAATCATTGAAAGGCATGTTCATGACCAAATATATAAACATCTATCAGAACACAATCTATTATATGAATACCAATCTGGATTCCGCCCTCAACATTCCTGTGAAGCAGCCCTGCTACAAATGATTGACACTTGGCTCAAAACAATTGATGATAACCAATTAGTGGGCACAATCTTTCTAGATCTTCAGAAAGCATTTGATGTTGTTGACCACAGCATTCTGGTAAAGAAACTGGGTCTATATGGACTAAGTGAAAATTCTGTGAAATGGTTTTCCTCTTATCTCAGCAGCCGTAAACAGAAAGTAAGTTTAAATGGTTGCGTTTCTGATTTTAAAGAAATCACAGCAGGTGTCCCACAAGGGTCAATCCTAGGGCCACTATTATTCATTATCTTTATCAATGATATGTTTATGCATGATAGTAGTGTAGATAATAAGAATAGTCTTTATGCAGATGATTCATCCTTTTATACTGTAGGTAATACTGTAGCAGAAATTGAGATGAACTTGAATCAAGACTTGAAGAAAGTTACAGATTGGTGCACAAAAAACAGAATGTTTATCAACAAAGCTAAAACAAAATCTATGCTTCTGTGCACAAGACAGAAAAGAATGAATTTAGACAGTACCCTTAAAATCAAAATTGATGACGATTATTTAGAAAATTCAAAAAGTGAAAAGGTTCTTGGGGTAACAATAGATGAATCTTTATGCTGGACAGAGCAAGTTGACAAAACCTGCAAAAAGATCATTTTCAACCTGCATACTTTAAAAGAAATAAAAAAGAACCTCCCAGTTAAAGAGAGGTTGTTATTTTATAACTGCTATATTTTACCACACTTAAATTACTGTTGTTCAGTGTGGGGAAACTGTCCGGCAAATCAACAAAACAGGATAACCAAATTACAAAAGCGGGCAGCCCGCTTAATACTAGATGCCGATTTGTCAATTCCATCTTCTGATCTATTCAAAAAGCTTAAATGGCTCCCTTTTCCTAAATATGTGGAATACCAACAGTCTGTCACTGTATACAAAAGCCTTAATGAGTTAAACCCCCATTATATGAACAAACTTTTCTCATACACACAAGAAAACCACAGCTATGGTACTCGAAATGCAACCTCCTCACTATTAGCTCTTCCAAAATGTAATAAATCAATTGGCCAAAAATGTATTTCATACTCAGGGCCCAAAGTTTGGAATGGCTTAACTGAAGCAATCAGATGTGCACCATCTCTACCTTCCTTCAAGTCTCGATACCTAAAAGCAATGTACTGTACTACTTTGTAACCCTGGGGCCCTCAGACTACTTGTAAACATGCCAGAGGGCCTCAGGGAAGATCCTTACCATTGGACTGAGTTACCCTCTTTAAATAAAGATTATTATTATTATTATTATTATTATTATTATTGATTTTATGAAAAAAGTGAACCGTGCAGTTTCCGATTTTATGATAAATTCAGATAAAGATGATGATATTCAGCAACATTGGTAGTTATTGCCATTCTGTTTTGATAGTACAATGAATTGATAATACAGATTCTATAATGAATTCATAGATCTACAGCATTGGTAGTTTTTAGTGCCTCTCTGTAGTACAGTGAATTGATTGCTTAGATTCTATGATGAATTCATAGCAAGAACATGTTGTATCTACACTATTGATATCTATGATGAATTTATAGCAAGAACATGGTGATATAGATCTACAATATTGTTAGTTTATGCCTCTCTGTTTTTGTAGTACAATGAATTGATTATACAGATTCTATGATGAATTCATAACAAGAACATGTTGATATCTACACCATTGACGGTTTGTGCCTCTCTGTGTTAGTAGCACAATGGATTGATCACACAGATTTGATGATGAATTCATAACAAGTACATGGTGATATCTCCAATATTGACAGTATGTGCGTCTCTGTTTTGTTTCAGGACCTGGCCATGTGCTCCTGGAGAACTGGAACCCACTGGGTGTTGTAGGAGTCATCAGTGCCTTTAACTTCCCCTGCGCTGTCTATGGATGGAACAGTTCCCTTTCCCTCGTCTGCGGTAACACCGTCCTCTGGAAGGGGGCGCCCTCAACGCCTCTGATCGGCGTCGCCGTAACAAAGATTCTCGCCTCCGTCCTGGAAGCTAATGATCTTCCCGGTTCCGTGTGCTCGCTCGTGAGTGGTGGAGCAGATATCGGCACGGCCATGGCCAAGGATGAGCGCATCCCTCTCTTGTCGTTCACCGGTAGTACCCCCGTTGGCAACAAGGTGGCGCTGATGGTGCAGGAGAGATTCGGTAAGAAAATTGATGTTGATCATATAAAAAAACAAATGAGACTAATTGTATTTTACGTTGCTTTTCAAAGGGTATGCAATTAAAGATTGAAAAGAGACAAACTTTAACCTAGGTTAAAAAATCTATAGATGAACTTTAAAATTTATACTGGTGCATTACAGTATGAAAGGCTTAATACATATTCTCCTTTAGATATCTGTTTTTAAAAAAACACATACAATACAATGACATTAAACTATTAATGCCTTTTGAACCCTGTCGTCTTTTTATTTGAAATTGTGTGACCGTTTTATAGTTATTCATGAAATGTCAATTTTTTAAGTAATACAATTTTGTTACCCCATAGATTCATCAATAGTTATTATTTGAACTTTACATGTAGGTCAGTAGGTGATACTTGATTCGTAAAATGCTGTTGTTATTAGCGTTTAATATTGATCATACTTCATCTTTTTGTCCACAGGAAAGTCTCTTCTGGAGCTGGGAGGTAACAATGCAATCATTGGTAAGTAAGGCTTGTTATGGCTTAAAATAAAACAACAGTTAAGACCAAGGGAACTAGCCACACTTAATCATGGTTATACATGGCATAAGGCCTCAAGGGCATATTTTTGTTATATAGTACATTGAATGAAGATTCAGATTTGGAGATGTATATGTATAATACGTCTACCAGTTTTCAGTGAATGAAGATGCAGATTAAGATACAATTTGATATATGCTCCATCAACATTTTTTTCATTCATAAATGAACATGCAGATTTAGATGCAATTTCGATATATGCTTCATCCACATGTTTTATATTGAATAAAGATGCAGATTTAGATAAAATTTTGATATATGCTCCATCCACATGTTTTATATTGAATAAAGATGCAGATTTAGATAAGATTTTGATATATGCTTCATCCACATGTTTTATATTGAATAAAGATGCAGATTTAGATAAGATTTTGATATATGCTTCATCCACATGTTTTATATTGAATAAAGATGCAGATTTAGATAAATTTTTGATCTATGCTCTGTCTCTGTTTTTCAGTGAATGAAGATGCAGATTTGGACATGGTGGTGATGTCGGCCCTGTTCGCCTGTGCTGGTACTGCAGGTCAGAGGTGCACAACTACAAGGAGACTGGTCAGTATACTCAGCAGATCAGGGCTCGAAATTAAGTGTTTTCATGGCTCGAAATTAGGAAGTGCCGGGAGACGAGGGCTCCCTTGAATTCCTGCAGGGAGCCCTGTAAGTGGCTTGTGAAGATGTGATTGGGCTCCCTGGAGAAAATCTTAATTTAGATCTCTGTTTTTTTCCAGGGAGCCCAACTGCATATTCAAAAGCTAGCTGAAAGATGTTGTTTATAGAAACCAATACATCTTTGGGCTCCCCAGGAGAATTGAAGGTCCTGCTAATTTTGGGCCACGTGAATGAATGCATATTCATTGACCTTAATTTACATGTTACTAAAGGTGTACATCCAATCAACAGAGCGTGTTGAAACCAGTTGAACATTTAGAAAAATACTTTCAGAAAAAAGTTGCATTATAAGATATGAAACTGCACAAAGAGAAGAACATGTCGACATCTGCTTACAGGTGCATTCTAGCCCTGGTAGTGCCGTGACCAGGTAGGCCTGGTCTTACAGTACAGTGATCCTGGAAATCTGGCATGACTAGGGCTAGGCTCTTTCTAGAAATGATTAGTTATCCAGAATTGCTCTTAACCCATTCATACCCGTATCAGCCAAAAGTGCTACTAGTTAAGTAGATCTCCAGGTATGAAAGGGTTAAGGTAAAAGGTACACATAGAAATAAAAACAATAGGGCAGAATTCAGGCTAAGTCAGCTAAGAGCCGAAAATTAGTATCAGCTGTTAACCCCTATGCTGTTGGTAACTTATTTGGCCAAAGCAAAATGATGCAACAAACCTGAAAGATTACCGAAACCCTGGCAAATGGGTACTGATCTGAGAGTACTGAGCAAGAGCTATCCAATGAATACCAACATGGCAGGGTTTAGATGGTTTTAGAAAATTTTGCGTTTTTTGTTCTTGGACCAAAGTAGTCTTAGTCTTCTAGAAAATAATTGAGTTACAAAAAATTGGTCCTTATAAAGTAAAAATAAAAGGTCCTAGATATTTTGTTAATATCTTTCGTTTGTTGAAAGTGTGTTAATGGAAGTCAGCCTCGCCAAAATCTTTAATGTAGTCATGCTTTATATCAAAGGTATTTTCAAATGAATCATGTCTATCAGACTGCACCTATAGGGGACATCTGATTTGGTTTTATAGATACATTTTCATTTTTCTTTTGCCAGTACTCTGTACGGCCCCATCTGATTTGGTTGAGATCTTTTATTGAATGAACTCTTTGTGTGGGTGTGATATTAACATGTGAACTATTTGTGATTTCAGCCAGTACTCTGTACGGCCCCATCTGATTTGGTTGAGATCTTTTATTAGACGTCTTTTATAGATACATTTTCATTTTTCTTTTGTCTACTTAACAGTTATTTACATGCATTGCCCTGATGTTTTTTTCTCCAGATCTTGCACGAGAAAGTTCATGACGAAGTTGTTGAGAGACTGAAGAAAGCATACGGGCAGCTCAGGATAGGAGATCCAATTGAATGTAAGGATTTATATTCTAATAATATATTCTAATAAAATATATATATATATATATATATATATATATATATATATATATATATATATATATATATATATATATATATATATATATATATATATATATATATATATATATATAAATATATATATTGTTATGCAATCTGTGACCTAACCAAGTTCTAGGCCAAGCATTCTTTTTTTAATTCGTTCATATGAAACCTGGAAAGTATACTTACTCAAAATGACTATTCCCTGTTTTAGTTCAGCCTTTGCGCACCAGGTGGATAGTAATACCTATACATTTACATTACATGTAAGTTAAGAATAGATACTAGAAGAGAGAAGAGCAAATTTTATTCAAACCTTAGACTAGGGGCCTAAATCGAAGGTATCCTTGAGGTACTTAAATAGCAATCTGAATCTACTTCCAATAAGAGAAAGTGAAATAACACATTTTGAACAACCTTGGTCATTGAAATCTGAAGAGGTTTATCACAAAATTTCTTCAATCTAACTGAACTTGATAATCTGGTGGTCCAGATTTTGCGAGTAGGAAGCTTTCATAGAACATTCTGGCTCAAGTGTCACACTCAGATACTCCAGCCTTGCATGGGTGGGTCACTGAGTTACAGTACTCTTGTTATGTAATGAGTTGGTTTGGTAAAAGGTGGGAAGTCTATTTATAGCTAAGTCAATTTGTAACTAGTAGCATGATGAATGCTGTAGTTTGCAGGGAGTCTGATCCTGTGTCTTGGCCAGGATTCAGAAACTGGGTGCCCAAAATATGTCCTCAAATGTTTACTGGCCCTGTAGGACCATTTGAGGTCTTTTTTACTGGCCCAAAGCTGATTTTGAGAATTTTTACTTGCCTGGGGCCAGCTGTTCACTGTTAGTTTCGAGCCCTGTTAACATGTGGTCGGCTCTTTGATTTCAGCCAGTACTCCATGCATTCCCGTGAAGGAATGACCTCTTTGTGTTGGTCATGGTCTTAGCCAGCAGGGCATCTGGGTGCCTTTTTGGACACCCAAACCCTTAAAAAGAACCCCTTTAGGACACCCACATTTTTATTGTGTGGAATTTTTAAAAATCTCAATCTCAAGCTTATAATTGAATTTCTTCATCTCCTTATAATTCTTATGACATTGTTTAATGATATCATGCTTTTATTTGATGAATTTATACATGTTTATGGTTGAAATATGAGTATATTGTGATTCCTCTTAAAAATTTGGACACCCAACAATTTTACAACTGCCAATTATAGGCACCCAGTTTCTTAATCCTGGCTAAGACCCTGGTGTGGTTGTGATATTAACATGGGGTCTGCTTATTTTGTTGATTTCAGCCAGTACTCTGTACGGCCCCATGCATTCCCGTCAAGGAGTGGAGGGCTACCTGCAAGCTGTGGAGGAGGCCAAGAGCCAGGGAGGCAACGTAGAATACGGAGGAAAGGTCAGTGTGCCATAAGAAATATCCATCAGGTATAAATGCCACTTTTGCAACCTGCTGTATACCGTGTTAACCCTTGTGGTGCTCGTGGCTGATTTGGCCAATACTAAAGGATGTAATCAACCTGAAAAATGACTGAAACCCTGGCACATGGGTACTCATCTGAAAGTACTCGGATAGAGCTATCCAATGAATACCAACATGGCTGGGTGCTCGTGGCTGATTTGGCCAATACAAAATGATGTAATCAACCTGAAAAATGACTGAAACCCTGGCACATGGGTACTCATCTGAAAGTACTCGGATAGAGCTATCCAATGAATACCAACATGGCTGGGTGCTCGTGGCTGATTTGGCCAATACAAAATGATGTAATCAACCTGAAAAATGACTGAAACCCTGGCACATGGGTACTTATCTGAAAGTACTCGGTGAGAGCTTTCCAATGAATACCAGCATGACAGGGTCTAGATGGTTTTCAAAAATATTTGCGTTCTAGTGCTATAGACGAAAGTAGCCTTAGCATTGGAAGGGTTAACATTGCGGCAGTTTAATTAATGCATACTTTGTACACCCCTTGAGTTCACATTTATTGAAATGTGCAACATTATTTGGAATCCTATCTCTATGTTAATATTACTATCGTACATGTTTTTGTACATCTTTACGCAAATATTAAACTGTGCATCAAAGGCAGCTGCCTCCCAAGCATATTACTTTGTATGCACAAAATTCACACAGTCTACAGTACTTGCTCAGTAAGGAATATTAACCCCAGTTTTCAGTTGCCCTGCTTCTTTACTATTGTTTTATAATGTTTTTTTAAATAATAAAGATTGGCACTTCTAGAATTTTCATGGTACAGTTTGATATTGATATTTCTTTAATGATTCGATACTTCAATGACATTTCTACTGATATTGCCTGCATCCCAGAGACTTAATTTTGTTTAAATCGTCAGCTTTGGAAATTTCACTATTAAGTAGCGAAATGCCTTTGTGCGGAGAGGTCCAGGTAGTAGTTAAGGCAATTTCATAGTATTTAAAATCTTAATTAATTAATTGTTATCATCTTTTTATTTTTCGCATTCAGGTTCTTGAAAGAGAGGGCAACTTTGTTGAGCCCACCATTGTTACAGGGCTGGCCCATGATGCCCCTATTGTACTTAAGGAAACATTTGCTCCCATTGTCTATGTACTAAAGACAAAGGTAGGTACTCTCATACTTACTGTGATTACCATATTCACCCTGTTCTAGATAAATTAACTAAGATACAATCATTACGTAGTCATTATTATTCAAGGTAAAATGGTTATCTTACCGATATGTCAGGTATGCTATTCTAGATTATTCTAAAGCCAATTTGATGTGTTTATATTGATTTAATTTTGCATTGTCTAAAGCTACATCTCATTACGAAATTCAAATATTACTAATATATCAGATATGCTATTCTAGAATATCCAGGACTGGTCTTCGCTGGATCCGTAAGCAGGTTGGCCTGGTTGCTATATAAATGTGCGGCGTTGTGGAGGGCTCTCTATGGTTCTTCTGCAACTGAAAGAACCCTTGGAAAATTTGTGGAGATATTGGAATTTCTTCTCAGTTCCAGGTTTTTATCTCGTTGCGATATGACCTAAGCTGTTGAAAGTGACATAAAACCCCATTTGTTCCTTCCTTCTTGGACTTGTTTGTTATGTTTGCATTTATATTTTCCTGGTGCTTGTTTTCAGAGTGTGGATGAGGCCATACAGTGGAATAACGAGGTCAAGCAAGGTCTCTCCAGCAGTCTCTTCACCAAGGACCTCGGAAACATCTTCAAGTGGCTTGGGTATGCTTTTCTTTCGTCATCTCAACTTTTAACCCTTGTCATGCTAGACCCCCATATGGAAGAACCTATCCCCTGGGACCAGGGATATTTATGCGCCTTTGAGCATGTTTATATGGAAAGGGCGCAATATCAAATGACAATATTATTATTATTATTATTATTATTATATTGTGGCTCTACCCACCAAATCAGAAGGATTTCATAGATTTCCATTACTGTTTCAATAATGTGCTTCACAAACTGAAATAGAAACATAGTAAAAGGTAAAACCTTGATATCTAGTATAATTCAATACCCCTTAATCGACCTATGTAGTTTTTATTTTGCTAAGTGCAAGGGTACCCAAAGACTGGATATATCCGGTGTTGGTCACACAGGCAAGATATGTAGCACCAGATACATACGGTGTTAGCAGGAGCAGGGTTAAACCCTTACGCTGCTGGTGGCTGATTTTTGCCGATACAGAATGATACAAAATATGCTTTATAGATACCTCTTAAGTGGCTTCTGTTATAACCCTTATGCTGCTGGTTTCTAATTTTCCCAATACAAAATTATTCAAAAAAAAAAACACACCTGAGAAATGACTGAAACCCTGGCATATGGGTACTCAGAGTACTCAGCGAGAGCTATCTAATGAATACCATCATGACAGGGATAAGATGGTTTTCAAATATCTTTTGCGTTGTTGTGCTTTGGATGAAAGTATCCTCAGCATTGGGAGGGTTAAAGTGACAGTAAAGTGTTATACTGCAAAAAAATCTGATATGTCTATTATATTATTAAATGTGTATTGAATGATTATATGTATGCATTCAGACATGGAATATGTATACTTTCAAACATAACATGTGTTTGTCTACCTAGCAAAAATTGTTCATATCCTATTCAATTACCATTTGTAATTAACATATTGCTATAGAAATATATTACTTGTTCATATCTTAAAGCTTTTGATGCCAATCTCTCTGACAATCATAGAAATATTAGTTTCCCTAGATGGCAATAGGTGGCACCGTTAGTTAAACTACTACTTTACTCCTGATTTCATTGAAAGACAGGACCATTGTTGAAGATTTACTTCATAAAAAGTTTTAAAAACCTACAATCAAAGTCTGTATGGACCAGCTGTGCTATGTTCTCTTTTGTTTATTTTCAGACCTAAAGGATCAGATTGCGGTATTGTCAATGTTAATATTCCAACCAGTGGAGCTGAGATTGGTGGGGCTTTTGGTAAGTAAACTGACCTCTATGCCAGGGTTGCACAAATAGGGCATGCCCTGGTAGCATAGTGGTCTCTGACCACTGTCTGTGTTGTAATAGTTAAAGTGAACAATGTGATAGGCCTAGACAATACTTATCAAGGATATACATTCGGGCCTGAATGGGTTAACCCATCAATGCTCCTAGGGGCCAAAAACAGCCTGACGATTTTGATGATATCTATAAGGGGAAAGCAAAGTTGGGATGATACTTGAATGAGAAATGTTAATCAGAACACTACCCACAACTATCCTGATATTTTGTAAAATTATTCTGAAGTTTTTCAAGTTGTGATTAAAACATAGATCCAGACAATAATTTCTCCTTAGTAATTCCTATGCATGAATGGGTTGATCTACTAGCTACTGTGCAGACATTTAAAGGACCCTTTTCCTTAGCAGTCAGCATCCACTAGTGATGTCATTGCTATGAAATTTTATCGATTCGATTAATTGATATATTTTTTGATACGATTCGATTCGATACGCCGTAACGTGCTTGCAGGGCACAATTATTTATTGGGATGTCATTGATATCCCTTTATTTTGGTTGGATACCCTGTGTCTTGGCAATATGCCCGAATAAAGCACACAATTCCTTCCAATTTCTCTTACAAAAGCTATAGAAAATACTTCAATTTTTAGTCAGAGTTTCATTTTGCATTAGTTTAACAGGAAAATGTCTGGGAAAAGTGTATATTTTATTAATAATCATACGCCATTATTGGGGTACAGAATATCTATTATTTTGATTCGATATCCAACCATTCGATTCGCTTTAATTGACAAAGTGGAAATGTCGATTTATCGATTTGTCGACTATCGATGACATCCCTAGCATTCACTGATCCTATTCATCAGAGACAGGTCAGTGACTTAATGGTCAGTGACTGTCAGTGACCGTCTGGCCAAGTGAAGTGTTTTATAAAAAGCTGACCCTGTTCACTCAACCAGAATGGGGGTTTGAGATTGACAGTTTGTCTGAACCCAGGATATATATATATATATCTTTTCTTGCTTGCAAGGATTGATATTCAGTGCGTGTATAGATGTCAGTAGCCCAGTGTAGTGTGTACATGTAGCACTGTTATCTTGCAGGTGGTGAGAAGCACACCGGAGGCGGTCGTGAATCTGGCAGCGATGCTTGGAAGCAGTACATGAGACGATCAACATGGTAAGGCCTTCTCTCTCTCTCCCCCCACCTCTCTCTCTCTCTCTCTCTCTCTCTCTCTCTCTCTCTCTCTCTCTCTCTCTCTCTCTCTCTCTCTCTCTCTCTCTCTCTCTCTCTCTCTCTCTCTCTCTCTCTCTCTCTCTCTCTCTCTCTCTCTCTCTCTCTCTCTCTCTCTCTCTCTCTCTCTCTCTCTCTCTCTCTCTCTCTCTCTCTCTCTCTGTGCCTCTCTCTCTCTCTGTGCCTCTCTCTCTCTCTCTCTCTCTCTCTCTCTCTCTCTCTCTCTCTCTCTCTCTCTCTCTGTGTGCCTCTGTGCCTCTCTCTCTCTCTCTGTGCCTCTCTCTCTCTCTCACACACACACACACACACACATGCACAGACTCTCTCTCTCTCTCTCTCTCTCTCTCTCTCTTATTATAGCATTTTACTCATTTTAGTTCCTATAATTGCCAATAGGTGTCTCCTGAGCAATGCACAACAACCTGTTGCCTCTGAAATAAGTATTTGACAGTGCATATGAAACCCTACTTGAAGAATATATGAAAGTAAGGTTAATATGCACCTACCAAGGGGAGAGAAATCTTTAAAATCTCTTTTATAGAATAGATCAATAAGAGGGAAAGAAATCTATATTGATATTTCAAAATGTTATTTAATTTGTGATTATGATTTTAGCACCCAACTGAAAGTGTGTTTCAAGGTTAGAAATGTGGTCAGAAAGGGAGCAACAATAGTTATTGATAGAAATAAATATGTTCTCCCTTTTTCCTCAGATGAATGCAATTTTTTCACTATGAGGATTTGTCTCCACTTGTTATTCTTTATGGTTGAGTGCTCGTTTAATTGGCGTATTTTCTTTTATTTCAGCACTATCAACTACAGCAAAGACTTGCCTTTGGCCCAGGGAATCAAATTTGAATAGAAGAACAAACCGTCTTATCAGCGGATCAGAAACTGAACTAAAAACAATTAAAACACAAACCTGATTGTCAGCATTATCTTCATATACCGGTGGTGTACTATCTTTACAGGCATACCTTGAGTCATGGTTGTCGTTATGGAATTGATAAACAGGTTTTAACGTGAAACTGCAAACAAGTGTAGTATTTAGTGTATCAATTTATTGACATTATGTATAAATAACTTCATAAGAACGATGACAAGAAAGATGGGTGTATATACAAATGACAATATATTTTGATACAGAAATATACACTGTCTTGGGTCTGTGATCCATCAGGAGTATGTTTGTGAGGGTACAGGGGTCTGGTGTTCCAAGTTATATTTACATATCATTAATCACTAATCCATCGAATCAGCTTGGAGTTCGTATCAGTCGTGAGTCAACCTCAAATGCAGGATGTCATGAGAATCAAGTGCTTCCTTTATAGGTCTTTTTGAAGTGACTTGCATATCTGTTGAGAAACCGATTGAAACTAATGTGTTTCCTATCTTAAAACTACTGAACTTCTGGCTGAGAAGCTTTGCTATGTTAAAGAAATTGACCATTTGTGTGCCTTAACATCATGTCAGATTTAGGTAATGATCGCGCGAAAGCTTAAAATATCGGTTTCATACAACTACATATCAGCTATACATACGTATGGTGCGAATGCTTAAAATATCGGCTTCATACAACTACATATCAGCTATACATAAGTGTGGTGCTAAAGTTCAAAATATCATTTCTTTTGAATGTAATATTGATACATTCCATAGACGTCTATGAAAAATGGATTATAAGCTGATGTCTCCTTGTAACATATTGTGATACTTCTATCAAAGAAGGATTATAATCCATACAACAACTTGCCTGCCTTCGTCGCTATGTTATTGAGGCTTTAGAAGGAATTCTACAGCAGGAGAATCACTAGTAACAGATTGAAAACTAGTCGTATACTTCTGTACTGGGTCATTGGCCTCAACATTGGGGAATACTAGTCTTTTTCCTTTATCAATTGATACAGCTGATATAGCACGTTTTTGTGTGAATTTTTTACTAAATTAATAAATGATATGGTGATTGAAACTTATTTTGTTGATATTTGATTTTCTTTGAGTCCAATGATAAGATGTATTTGTTTTAAGCCCATTCGTACCTTTTAGTGGCCAATACCATACTGACTATTTTGGTGATATTTTTGATCAGAGCATTTTTCAGGAAATGTTTTAAAGAGAAATTTCATTCCTAAAGCTAATGGACAGTGAAACGTTTTATTCTTTAAATTACATAGATGCTCATCTCTTTAAAATTTAACCCTTATGCTGCTGGTGGTTAATTTGGCCATTATAAAATTGTACAGAAAACCTGCAAAATGACTGTCACATGGGTACCCAACTGTAAGTAGCTAACGAGAGATCCAATGGATACCAACATGACAATGTTTAGATTGTTTTCAAAAATCTTTGTGTTCTTGTGCTTTGGATGAAAGTAGCCTCAGCATTAGAAAGGTTAATAATATAGTGGTCATTTTATCCATATATGCATCTTAACCCTTACGCTGCTGGTGGCTAATTTGGCCAATACAAAATGATGCAAAAATCCTGAAAAATTACTGAAATCCTGGCACATGGGTACTCATCTGAGAGCACTCAGCAAGAGCTATCCCATGAATACCAACATGACAGGGTTTAGATGGTTTTCAAAAATCTTTGTGTCCTTGTGCTTTGGACGAATATAGATACAGCATAGAAGGGTTAAATTGGTCATCAGAGTTCTGAACTAAGATTGGAGCACCATAAGGACTTGCTCCTCCGTCCTGTCATGTTGATGAGTGAAAACTGGCAAGATATGATACAAACAGAAAACTTCGCTTTCCTCAAACAAATAGGGACCAAATTTAAGTGTTCGAGGTAACCAAATTCCAAGTTAAGTTATTAACATTTAAGTAGATAGGAATGATTTGAGACCAGTGCTTATCATGTCTGGGATAGGTGTAAACCTGATGTAGGAGAGTTACAAGGTTTTCTGCATTACTGCTTAGATGACCAAACACAAGTGGATTCGAAACCAGCCGGTCAACCTGAACATGCTATCCTCAACCAGTGTCAACTAATAGCCACTAATTGACCAAATATTGGTGCTCTGGGCACCCCCAGCTGGTGGTGGAGATAAGGTTTCTCAGTAATGTAATCGATGCGAGAGCCCTGATTGGTCCTTGTTCCCATGTGACCTCGCGCTGATGGCTTATCTGGTACTCTTGGCATGAGTCCAGCACTTAACTGTAGGGCATATAGTAATTGGTCTCTCGCTACATATCCATTCTTTTCTTCATCCAAGATTACTGGCAGAAAAAAGCTACCTCTTTGATATAAAGGCAGCTGCAGGGTCTTTGATTATACCACATGTTATCAGATATACTCATAATTCTGAGACCTAATTCAGCGCCTGGCAGTATAACATTATGAAAATGTCTTTCTTCTTAAAGTTTCAGTAGTATCTTTACTTATATTTCGTTAATCATTCAGAGAAAGTTAGTAATTTCCCCAAACAAAAAAACAAAAAATTAAAAATGGGAAAACCGATACGTAAGTAAATTTGTCAAAAAGTTAAATGTATGGCAAAGGGGTTTTCAAATTGTACCACCCAATGAAACAAAATATTTTGGTTTAAGAATCCATGAGCAGTCATCATCCCAAGATCTGAGTCCAAATGTACAACAAAGGAGGTACACTCAGTCATAGAAATAGATTCACAGAGCAATCCACCCTGAACCTGGCAAACAGATTAGTTCCATACAGATACAGGAATTGGGAATTTTCATATTTCGTCACTTTTTCTGCCATATTGCGGATAAGTCATGACTAGTTAGTTGTAACTGGTTGGGGAAACCGGAGTTCCCGGCAAAAAACGCCGCCTAACCCAATCGAGGCAAGATATTTTATTCATATTTCTTCATATACATCTGGTGTTTTTCAATTTGGGGGTTGGTAATGGAAAAACACCATAGGTTCTGCAACTACGAGCCTAGTAACCTGGCTTTGGTCTTAAAATGTAGGGAATGGATAGCCGAAACTGATGACATGCCTGATATTATTTACCGTATTTACCATCTTGAATAAGCGCACCCCCCCTATTTTTTGCCGATTTTGGGGGACCAGCAAGCGCCAAAGATCGTCTCCTCATGTTTCAATTTCCCCCCCAGAAGTAACCCAAACCAAATCACATACCTTTCCTCTTGCCTTGTCTGGTAAGCAGCATTGAGTTCTGCTCTGCTGGTAACACCGCAATCGGCACTCATTGGGGGGTGCGGTTATACGAATGTTTGACAAAACCCCTGCTACAGAAAAATCTCCCAACTTGCACCTGCACGGTGCGCTTAATCGGGCAAATACGGTATGTTATCAATAGGTGTTCCCAGAAAAACTGCAATGACATCATTTTCTTGAAAATAACTTGTGACCTCACATGAGCCACAGGCACTCCATGCCAGTGATATAATAAAGCTATTGCACTAATTGGAGTATAAATTGTGTGAACCATTTAAGCTACAATACACATATTTATGTGCACCTCATAGTTGCATGGCTTAATTACCGTAATTTCGCGTGTATAAGACGCACTTTTTTACACTAATTTTTTCACTCAAATCGGGGGTGCGTCTTATACACAAAGCTAGAAATCTAGGGTGTTTTACATCGAGTTACCAGGCCACTCGGAGATCGCCAATTACAATTATAATGCGGCCAATACAATGCCCATCGATGTTTGCCTAGTCATTGATGAATTGTAATTACTGGACCACCCTCCGCTAGAATTTACTGATTACAATCCATGTGACATGCCTAGGACAATGGGTAGTGAGTACCGATGCAGGGTGATACGCATTGATGTCACGGTGATGTCACATTTCACTCATCTCAATATGCGTTTTACTGGCTTTCTAGCGTTACTCATGAGGAGTTGATATCCTACGATAATTCCCAAAAGGGGGTGCGCACTATACACAAAGCTAAGGCCTATACATGATTTTAAAGGCCTAAACAAGGGATGCGTCTTATATACGGGTGCGTCTTATACACGCGAAATTACGGTACTTATGGATGATGATTGTATTAACCTGACAGGCGGCTTTTGTCGAGGCATTGTCTGGTATAGGACTGAAATACTATTTATATTTAAAAGAATGAGTAAATGTGGGTCATGGTTACCATCTACTTTATTAGCAGGTGGTCTGTGAGTGGAAAAACTTATTAACCCTCATGCTGGTGGTGGCTTATTTGGCCAATAACAATGATGCAAAAAGCCTGTAAAATGATTGTAACCCTGATGCATGGGCACTCATCTGAGTGTTCAGCGAGAGCTATCCAATGAATAACAAAGTGATAGGATTTAGATGTTTTTCAAAAATTGGTTTATTCTTGATCTTTGAACGAAAGTAGCCTCAGCGTTGAAAGGGTTAAAGGAGACTACCAGTGGAAAAAGACTGGTCCCAAAATTTACCCACTTGAAAACATAATTTTATCTGTTATTATAGACAACCTGTCCCACCAAAGCCACTAATGTGGTATCAACCGTGTTCTCTCTCTCTCTCTCTCTCTCTCTCTCTCTCTCTCTCTCTCTCTCTCTCTCTCTCTCTCTCAGAATTTGATGAAAAGTTCTTTTAAGAAATACCTTAGATGATATAAGTGGACGTTTGCATGAAGAAAGGTTAAAGCATTATTTATATTGTTGTTTTATAGTGTTGGGAATATAGTGGTATGTGTAATTGTTATAACCTAAATATTCTTAGAAACTGCTTTAGTATGCGATAATTTATGTCAGTTTATATACAGGCAAATACCAATAAAAGATGGCATCTTTTTTAAGTCCTCACGGCTCATAACAGGTGATCGCCCTCAACAGGTGGTCTCTTTTAACAGGTCGTATTTCATAAAACTCATCAACAGGTGGTATCTCTTAACAGGCTTAAAGGTAAGTAACCTCAACAGGTGGTATCTCTTAACAGGCTTAAAGGTAAGTAACCTCAACTGGTGGTCTCTCTTAACAGGCTTAAAGGTAAGTAACCTCAACGGGTGGTATCACTTAACAGGCTTAAAGGTAAGTAACCTCAACAGGTGGTATCTCTTAACAGGCTTAAAGGTAAGTAACCTCATCAGGCGGTATCCTTAACAGGCTTAAAGGTAAGTAACCTCACCGGGTGGTCTCTCTAAACAGGCTTAAAGGTAAGAAACCTCATTGGGTGGTCTCTCTTAACAGGCTTATAGGTAAGTAACCTCAACGGGTGGTATCTCTTAACAGGCTTAAAGGTAAGTAACCTCAACGGGTGGTCTCTCTTAACAGGTCACCTCTTCTAACAGGTGGACTCCTTGAAAATGTGGTCATCCTCACCCTTTCATCTATCATTACAGGTGCCCCCTCTCTTCAAATCAATCTTAGCAGGTGATCTTCCTTAACGGTGGGTCTCCTCTGTAGGTTTGGTTGACTTTAAGCATAGGCACTTGCAACAGTCTGATAAAAAATGAAAATAAAGATGTATTTGGGGGGGGGGGGGGGGGGGGGCGTGACAACAGTGATCAACGTAAACACCACATTAAATCTTTATTTTGATTTTTTTTTCAGACTGTTGCAATGGCCTATGCTTTAAGTAAAGGCCCTACTGTGGTCGAATAGCTGTGCGTATTACTTTGGTCTAATAGATGTGCGTACTACTGTGGTCGAATAGGTGTGCGTACTACTGTGGTCGAATAGGTGTGCGTACTACTGTGGTGGAATAGCTGTGCGTATTACTTTGGTGGAATAGGTGTGCGTACTACTGTGGTGGAATAGGTGTGCGTACTACTGTGGTCGAATAGGTGTGCGTACTACTGTGGTGGAATAGCTGTGCGTATTACTTTGGTGGAATAGGTGTGCGTACTACTGTGGTGGAATAGGTGTGCGTACTACTGTGGTCGAATAGGTGTGCGTATTACTTTGGTCGAATAGATGTGCGTACTACTGTGGTGGAATAGCTGTGCGTATTACTTTGGTCGAATAGGTGTGCGTACTACTGTGGTCGAATAGGTGTGCGTACTACTGTGGTCGAATAGGTGTGCGTACTACTGTGGTGGAATAGGTGTGCGTATTACTTTGGTCTAATAGATGTGCGTACTACTGTGGTCGAATAGGTGTGCGTACTACTGTGGGCGAAAAGGTGTGCGTATTACTTTGGTCGAATAGGTGTGCGTACTACTGTGGTCGAATAGGTGTGCGTACTACTGTGGTCGAATAGGTGTGCGTACTACTGTGGTGGAATAGGTGTGCGTATTACTTTGGTCGAATAGATGTGCGTACTACTGTGGTCGAATAGCTGTGCGTATTACTTTGGTCGAATAGATGTGCGTACTACTGTGGTCGAATAGGTGTGCGTATTACTTTGGTCGAATAGATGTGCGTACTACTGTGGTCGAATACTGTGCGTATTACTTTGGTCGAATAGGTGTGCGTATTACTGTGGTCGAATAGCTGTGCGTACTACTGTGGTCGAATAGGTGTGCGTATTACTGTGGTCGAATAGCTGTGCGTACTACTGTGGTCGAATAGATGTGCGTATTACTGTGGTCGAATAGGTGTGCGTATTACTTTGGTCGAATAGATGTGCGTACTACTGTGGTCGAATAGGTGTGCGTATTACTGTGGTCGAATAGGTGTGCGTATTACTGTGGTCGAATAGGTGTGCGTATTACTTTGGTCGAATAGGTGTGCGTATTACTGTGGTCGAATAGGTGTGCGTACTACTGTGGTCGAATAGGTGTGCGTATTACTTTGGTCGAATAGGTGTGCGTATTACTGTGGTCGAATAGGTGTGCGTATTACTGTGGTCGAATAGGTGTGCGTATTACTGTGGTCGAATAGGTGTGCGTATTACTGTGGTCGAATAGGTGTGCGTACTACTGTGGTCGAATAGGTGTGCGTATTACTTTGGTCGAATAGGTGTGCGTATTACTGTGGTCGAATAGCTGTGCGTATTACTTTGGTCGAATAGATGTGCGTACTACTGTGGTCGAATAGGTGTGCGTATTACTTTGGTCGAATAGGTGTGCGTATTACTGTGGTCGAATAGCTGTGCGTATTACTTTGGTCGAATAGATGTGCGTACTACTGTGGTCGAATAGGTGTGCGTATTACTTTGGTCGAATAGGTGTGCGTACTACTGTGGTCGAATAGCTGTGCGTATTACTTTGGTCGAATAGATGTGCGTACTACTGTGGTCGAATAGCTGTGCGTATTACTTTGGTCGAATAGGTGTGCGTATTACTTTGGTCGAATAGATGTGCGTACTACTGTGGTCGAATAGCTGTGCGTATTACTTTGGTCGAATAGATGTGCGTACTACTGTGGTCGAATAGCTGTGCGTATTACTGTGGTCGAATAGCTGTGCGTATTACTTTGGTCGAATAGATGTGCGTACTACTGTGGTCGAATAGCTGTGCGTATTACTTTGGTCGAATAGATGTGCGTACTACTGTGGTCGAATAGCTGTGCGTATTACTTTGGTCGAATAGATGTGCGTACTACTGTGGTCGAATAGATGTGCGTACTACTGTGGTCGAATAGGTGTGCGTACTACTGTGGTCGAATAGCTGTGCGTATTACTTTGGTCGAATAGGTGTGCGTACTACTGTGGTCGAATAGCTGTGCGTATTACTTTGGTCGAATAGGTGTGCGTACTACTGTGGTCGAATAGCTGTGCGTATTACTTTGGTCGAATAGATGTGCGTACTACTGTGGTCGAATAGATGTGCGTACTACTGTGGTCGAATAGGTGTGCGTACTACTGTGGTCGAATAGCTGTGCGTATTACTTTGGTCGAATAGGTGTGCGTATTACTGTGGTCGAATAGCTGTGCGTATTACTTTGGTCGAATAGATGTGCGTACTACTGTGGTCGAATAGATGTGCGTACTACTGTGGTGGAATAGGTGTGCGTACTACTGTGGTCGAATAGCTGTGCGTATTACTTTGGTCGAATAGATGTGCGTACTACTGTGGTCGAATAGGTGTGCGTATTACTTTGGTCGAATAGGTGTGCGTACTACTGTGGTCGAATAGGTGTGCGTATTACTTTGGTCGAATAGATGTGCGTACTACTGTGGTCGAATAGATGTGCGTACTACTGTGGTGGAATAGGTGTGCGTATTACTTTGGTCGAATAGGTGTGCGTACTACTGTGGTGGAATAGGTGTGCGTATTTTAGCGTGTGGAGATCCTGTGCAATAGATGTGCGTGTTGGTTGCAGTATAGTACAGTAGCATCTGAAGCGTGGCGTGACTGGCAGCTTGATGCCCATAGATAGAAGCTGGTGGCATATTCAGCGACCCACATACGTATCGCCTGGCTGCATGGACAGAGAGCGAGAGCTGCAAAATGGCATGCACACCCACCTTCATCTACGCACACACACACACACACACACACACACACGGGGCGCACTAGACGGTCACACAACTCCCATTGACAAGGCGACCTCCACGCTGAGAGGTTGACTGCAGCACTGAGTGTGTTGGCGTTCCAATCTCTCTCCATCATCGGCGGCCCAAACTGGCGAAAAAAGCATCGTCATTTCACAGATCTGGTCGAGGTAAGTTGCAGTCATACTGTGTTGAGTGTTTTGACAGGTAGCAGGTAATGTAAATAAATTACTGGGTCCATTTCATCATTTTATAGGAGCTCTTGGGGTAGTTCCGGGTTTAATGTAGCACCTGTGGCGGCCCATTTCATATTGGTAGCTTATGTTTAAAATGGGTCATGCAGTTTTCGCACCGTTTATATGCAGAAATATAGGGTCATTATTTTGCGATCGGTTATTACCTGATAGAAATTGCCATCAAACTCACTGGGTAAGTTATGTGATGGATGTAGACCACGTCCTGTCAAACAAACTATCATCTGTAGGTATCCTTTGGCGGTGACAGAATCGTCGAGATCTCAGGTTAGCCCATCAATGCATTAGAGTTCCTCAAAAAGAAATGTCGTCTGGATCCAAGATACTTTGGACAATAACGTGGAGATTGAGAATTATTTTTCAAAATATTTGAAGGGGAGTTGTTCGTAGTGTTCACAGTAACATTTCTCATTCGAATATTTCCCCGACAAAACTTTTGCTTTAGAGATTTTATCAAAATCGTCAAGCCGCTTATGGCAACTGCGAATTAATGAGTTGATATTACTAACCAGTATATTGCAAGGTTATGTATTTTATCCCTTTATTGCTGGGGGTACTCTAGCACAAAGTCCCAACATGCTTGACAACTATATAAACCCTGTCGTGTTGGTAGGAAGCTTATGTCGAGTTCTATCTAGGGTTTCAGTCATTTTACATCTTTTTGTGCATGGAGAATTATTTGACGAGTGTCGTCTGGACCTTCCATTCCTTTGAAAATAACTTCGGAATGTGCATTAATTTGCAAAATGTTTGAAGGAGAGTAGTAGATAAAAGTTTTAATGGACAACTTTTCTTCAAATATTTTCGAGATATTGCTTTTTGTGACAGAGATAACACCTGGATAGTCAGGTTTTTTTGACTGCGACAGACATAATGGGTTAAATGAATTCATTCAGCAGCGGGTTGATATGCAATGAAGACCGTGCTTTTGATAATTTCAACGATCTTCGTAAATGTAGCCGCAGTGTCGTAGCCAAGAGTTAAAACATATATGTCTTAAACAGCGACCACAGCATTTGTACTCGTCCAGATTTAGCTTTGCAGCTAATTCATATCCTAATACCAACTATATTTAATAGCCTATTGTGTAAAAAGGGCAATTTATTCCTCGACGATGTCTTAGAATGTGGTTTGTTGGGAAAACATGGTTATTTTCTCCCCCATCAAGTCATTAAACGTTCAACAGAATTGTTTGCCTATATGAAACCCGGGGGGGGGGGGGGGGGGCACTTTGGTATATAGGGGGGTGCATATGCTCGTTATTAAACTTGACTGATTTGAGCCCCAAAAAGCACCTTTTTTGAAAAAAACGCTGACTTTTCTGTAGAAAAACACCCCTTCTTTTATCAAAACACTGACATTGGTTGAACGGGAACGCGTATTTTAACTTTAGATTTTTATAATATTCTGCCTGTTTAGCGGCAGCAGACTCGGAAGCCCAGTCACTTCGGGAGTCACTCCACGCCAGAGCCGCGGATATTTCGTGGATTGTATGGGGGATTTTCAGCCCCAATACTTCCTACCTGGGTACCAAAAAGAACCCTTCTTTTATAAATCCCGGACATGCGGAGGTCTAAAAAAGACCCCTTCCTCCGCGAAATACGTAACGCGGAAGAGGCTGTACCTGAGTGCCAACTCCCCCCGGATCTGAAAAGGAGTGTCTCAAGAAAGTACCTGTCCAATAGACAGACTGGACTGGTCCTAGCTAAGTCCCTGCATGTAGGTCTTTTTTGACAATTGAATTACGAGAAGTAGATCGTGATAGACCAGGTGATGCCACGTTACCAGGTCATAGTGTTGGTTCGGTCGGATGGAAACATGGAATTTCGATCATCGACACTTTTTCCACCATATTAGGCTAATTCGGAACTATCCAGTTGTAAGTGATGGAGGAAAGTGGATCACCCACTTTTACACATTCCCTGACTGGGATTCAAGTCCAGGCAGTGGTGAGAGACAGCGAGCAGCCAGTGGCAACGCGTCAAACCACTCGGCTATCAGGGCAGGCCCCTCTAGTACACCCCTGGCTTTCTATATGCGCTTCACATTTGTATTCACGAAACGATATGCGTTAGCCAATATTAATGGCACTTATATCATCGACACATGGATGTAACATCTGGTAATACATTACGTTACTATTAGGAAACTCCCTGTGTGAGTCATACAATGGCTTCCGCAGTATGGAGTAAGGGATATCGTATACTAGTACATCAAATGAAGCGGTAAGATTGTAGCTTATTATAAAAATTCAATGGATTTTGACATTTAAAACAATCCCATGCTTTACCGTTTTTTCCGAGAAAAGGGCTAACGAAAAACTGTCAACGGTTGAGCTTGGAATTGACTGATTGGAAATATTTATGTTTGTCCCTGGTTACAGTTAAAATTGACAGAAAACTGCGCCTAGTTATTCGAAAACTTAGGTTTATGTTAGTTTACAGCCCGGCGGGGGCACTCAGGTACAGAGGGGGGTCGCACCTGCGTTACGTATTTCGCGGAAGAAGGGGTCTTTTTTTAAGACCTCCGCATGTCCGCGATTTTGTAAAAGAAGGGTACTTTTTTGTACTCAGGTACAAAGTATGGGGGTCAAAATCCCCTTACAATCCACGAAATATACGCGGCTCTGACGCCGATTGACTCCCGAAGTGACTGGGCTTCCGAGTTTGCTGCCGCCACTTGCTGCCGCTAAACAAGCAGAGGATTATAAAATCTTAAGTTAAAATACGTGTTCCCGTACATCCAATGTCAGCGTTTTGACAAAAGAAGGGGTGTTTATTTAGTGCAAGAAATCAGCGTTTTATTAAAATAAGGGTGCTTTTTTGACCAGAAATCGGTGCTTTATGGGTATTTTTAAATTTTGATAACGAACGTATGCACCCCCCTAAATACCCAAGTGACCCCCCCGGGGTTTACAGCTCAAATTAGCGGAGCTCTCTTTAACCCTTGAGCTGCTAATATGGTTGATATGAAATAATGTGAAAAGCTGAACAATTGACTGAAACAAAGCATATGGGTCCTCTTATGAGAGTACTCAGCGAGTGCTTTCCAATGAATACAAACATGACAGGGTTTAGATGGTTTTAAAGAATCTTTCCGTCATTGTGCTCTGGATGAAAGTAGCCTTTGGATTGTAAGGGTTAATAATAGGTCCCTCGTGCTGCCCGTTCCAGCATTATCATGTTACTAACCCGTCACGACAACTGCACCTAATACATACCCAAGATCCTGTTCCAGGTGACACAAGCAACAGAATAGCAAGGCATATGCCACGTTTATAGCTACTAACGGTGTAACAGCCCTAACTCTATGCAATCTCGTTAAATATGTACATACTAGTATTTTCGTCCGCATAAGATACTAGTATGTCAAATTTATAGCTGGTATAAACGATGTAAAAGCCATATCTATATGAAGGCTCGTTATATATACACATAGATTCGTCTGCATAATGTATGTGCATCGCAATGAATATTAATCCCGTTATAAAAGAAGACATTGGGGAATTATATCTTTGACAAATAGACACTATTGGTATTACTTAGCCATATTTGTAAATGTTATAACAAATTGGTAAACATGATGATACGGTCATCAAGCAGTGATCACGTCTGGCGTTGCAGCTATGGGGACGTCCAGCAATCTATTGCAACAATTGGAGTCTTTTCGTTGTTTGACAGAAGTGGTACAATCAATTTGCCAAATGATAACGTTCAACATCGTTTTAGATAAAATGCAAGTATATAAACAACGGTCGAAAGATCTGATTGGTTTTGCACTGCCATACCCAAAAGTGCTGGAGAACTTCATGCATTTCTGAGCATACATGCATGAAATCTTTTGTGGTATTACCAATTTTAACACAATACAAGCAATATTTATATTCTTTTTATTTAATATATCCCTTTCAGAGTAGTTTAATGATGTCAAACTATCTTAGTTCTTTTTGTACCAAAAGCTTGACCATTTTCGCGATATATTGCTGGCGAAAGCATATATTAGAAGATATTTTGGCAGAAACATTGATCAGAATGAAACCAACAATTTCCCCTTCATTTATTTCACAAATGTATGCTTTATTCTCAAGTTATCTGCAAACGAACATGAAATACAGACGACTCTATACTTTACAGGTCCAGGTACGAATGGGTTACATTGCATAACAAACGCGGATGCATCGGGTTCCTATATTAATTTTTACTGTAAATAGACTTAAGCAGTAATTGCATGCGTGAAGATGAGATTATGAAATGACGTCAGTGTTAAGCCATATTCTGAAGTGACGTCATTTGTTAAGCCGTATCCTCCAATGACGTCCAAGGTCCTACCTCCACAGGGGATCTGCACGATATTTTTTTTTAAAACATTTTTGAATGTTCTCATAAGCCTCAAACTTACTAAAAGATTGTGGTTTACATATTAAATGCTGCTTTTCAGGTCCTGTCTTAATTCAAGGTACCTGTGACATGACCATGGTTGGACCTAAAGGAACTTCATATCTGTCATATTCTAAAACATTGGCTTCGAAGTCTGTATCGTTATTCACTTTCAGCCCAAAAATGAAACTACAATTTATGGAGGAACTCTTAAGTATTAATGGGTTAAGGGCCAGCCGAGGACAGCCGACAGCACCCCCGCCTAGACGTCCACCTTAAGCCATAGAGGTCCTGACGGCCTGTCGCCATGGTGACCGTATAGTTCCCAGCCCAACACGAACCCCGACCCTTTTACTGCATTGCCCTTTACTAAGGCGGTCACCGGGTCACATTGGTGACCTAAAAACATCCACCGAGTTTTCGCTCAAACGTTCAATTTGTATAGAAGACAGGTAGAGCCAAACATTATTTCGTGAAATTTTGCTGACGAAAGCATGTTTCGGAATATATTTGGGTCAGAAACTATAATCATAACAAAACCCATAAAAGCCCTTCAGTTATTTCTCAAAGGTTTGCTTTATTGTCTTGTTTACTGGCGAAACTTACACAAGCGGCAGACGACTAATGGGGGGGGGGGGGGGGGGGGGGGGGGGGGGGAGGAGGGGGATGATGGGGACGAAACCCTCCCCCACGGGTTCTGACCTTGCCCCATACTTCCCATGCTAGCAAAGGCTCAACCTTTCTTACGTAACCCATCCAATGCTGAAGCTACTTTGGTCCGAAACACAAGGACGCTAAGCTTCATCTAAACCATGGCATGTTGGTATTCATTGGATAGCTCTCATTGAGTACTCTCATAGAGGGAAATTTTGTCCAAAGCACAAAGACGCAAACTAAACCCTGTCATTATTATTGTATTGGTCAAATTTGCAACCAGCAACATAAGGGTATAGGAATTAAGATCGAGTCAGGCTGCTGGGTTGGAAAACCCTTCCCCCCCCAAAAAAGGTAATTTCTTTTTGTCTCCCCCAATACTGAAAAAAGTTTTTTTCTACCCCCGCGAAAAAAAAAACGGTAGTGAAAATAGTTTTTTATTTGCTCTTTCACACTTAGTCTATCGTATATAATTTTGCGCCTTAAGTTATGAATATTGCGCCATTCAAACATAGTGCGACAGTGTGCGACAAGCAAATTTGCACGGCTCTGATACAGGATCGCTTCCATGAGTCGATCGCTAAACTTGTACACTCGTTGGAACACGTGCTAAATATGCTAACGACAAGCAGCGTGAAGCAGGTTCGACGCTGGACACGACGTTTGGAATTATATCCGTCAAAGTGGTATGTTGTAACAACTGGTCCGTGGGTTTCGTAAGCGTCCTTGAAAAGTACGAACATATGGCCTTTGTGCAGTGTCAAAGTGAACTTTCCCCATGAATGGACATATAAATCCGATTTTATCCAACTTTAGGCTGTTAAGACTCTTCAAGTATAAGGCTACAGATTAAAAATTTCTCTCTCAAAATATATGCTGACGTCAATCAGGTTCTACGCTGGACACGACAATTGGAATTTTATCCGTCGAAGTGGTATGTTGTAACAACTGGTCCGTGGGTTTCATAAGCGTCCTTGAAAATTTGAACAAATCGCCTTTGTACAGTGTCAAAGCGAACATTCCCATGAACGGGTATATGAATCCGATTTTATCCAAATGTAAGCAGGTTCGACGCTGACACGACGATTGGAATTTTATCCGTGGAAGCGGAATGATGTAACAACTGGTCAGTGGGTCTCTCACACGCATCCTTGAAAGTATGAACAATTCGGCTTTGTGCAGTGTCAAAGCGAACTTTTCCCATGAACGGGCATATTAAATCCGTCCTTGAAAATATGAACAAATCGGAACACCTGTGTACATAATGGTACATGCATGTACAGTTTCTATTTAATATAACTCGTGAACTCGTGTACTAACCCTAGCGGAAAATGTTAAAGGGGCCCTAAAGGCTCACATACATATCAGCTTATATGAAAGTAATACACTTCAAGAACAGGATGCTGCCCTTCTTTTTCTCTCAGTGATCCCATGAGGGGAGATTTTTGCATAATGCCATCCTACTGCCCAGGCCATGGCAGCCACTGGCTGCGGCCATGTTTTTCAAGTGCTATCAGCTGTGACTCATTTGGGTGGCAGAGATCACATCCTGTCCCCTAGCAACTTCTGGGCAGTGTATCATAAACAGCATTGCTCCTCACAATAGCTCTCTGCACAAGTTGCATAAAAACGTGTATCAAACACGAAAATGCTAAAATCATGTGCAGCAATTGGCTGTTAAAAATGACACGGTAGTGGAGAAAGCTTTCATAGATTTCCTAGTAGTAAAGTCAGACAAAAACAGTGGTTAGCATCCATGAAACTTTTAAACCCACCTGTCCTGAAGCATGCAGTTGTATATAATATCTGGTAACCAATTTTTATAAATCTCTTATTTCAACCATAAGTGTTCTTGCAATTTATCAATTTCGGGATTTATTTACTTTATTGGTATAACTTTACTTTACTAGTCTCAACGTGATTTACCATCATTCAGTTGCTTTACGAATATAAGCACAGGTATATGCATTAAATCTTTAATATTAAGCCAGCATGAGAAGGGTAAATATCATTCCCTATCTTACAAAATTGAAACAGCTAAGGTTATAGTCAGTCATGACCCCATTTTCACTGAGAAGAAATACACTATTAAACAATACTGCAATAAAGAGGAAGGTAGAAATCAAAATATCTTAAATTGCAAGTGACCCTTTCTTTTATTTAAGAGAGAATCAATGATATTTTCATTTACTCATTACCAACCTTCTCTTAATGACTTATGTTTAATAATCATACTCTTCATTATTTTGATCTGATATACAGACTTTAGCAACCCTAACAGCTAACTTTCAGGGTGAATGGCCTTTTAATCCAAAAACTTTTTATGGCAATTTTCATAAGTACCTCAACATGGTCTTTATTTATCCACTGAGAATAGACTGTTCAGGATTTTGTTAGTTGTCTTACAACTGGTGTTTTGTCTCATGTCTAGGTCCCTTGGGTAATAACAAAGGGAAGTAAAGGAAAGGGACACGCATAGAGTAATTGACCTTGTCCAATTGTCATTACACATCTAGACCCCATGAGACACAAGTTAGTTTAAACACTAGAAGTGTCTAACAGTACTGGGAACAGCAATCATCTTCATTTCCTTTAGTATTGGTTCAAAGTCGTAAACCTAAACATCTTGAATGTAATTTAGAGCAGTGAATATCTACCTTCTAGACAGAGCCTGACTGGCCTTATCTAATGCACCACTAAGCTGCTTGCCACCCAATGACACTGACCACAGCAGCAAGAGTTGTGTTAGATTCAAAATGGCGGCGGCCATGACTCAGAGGAGGTGCTATTCACTAATTGCAATTTTAGATTTCTCCTTGTGTGGAGCTCTAGGGCTTCCCTGTATATGACAGATGTTGAGCTATGTCCATGAACTTACATAAAAACCTATGATTTGTTCTTCCCCAAGTTCCCCTTTAACTGATCTATGTCACACGGGGTAATAGGTAGAAATATAATTTTGCAATTGCGACAGAAGTTTCAAAGTACGTGACAATCACTTAGACTTCGGGCAGCCATGATCTTCGTCTTGTACGCACTATGGAATGCCCTTTGCACATTTATTCTAGAAGGACGAGGGAGCACCATAATGGGCGGGGGAGTGCCAAGATGGAGAGAGAGAGAGAGAGAGAACCGACAATGAGAGATTAGGAGACAAGGTGTCAGAAAGAGAGGCAAAATTTCGAAAGGGAGAGATCCAAGAATAGTAAAGTAAAAATATTCTTGATGACATGTTATTTGTGTCAACAAAATCAGATTGTAGTTTCAAAGAACTTGGAATACATGTGCAAAGGGAATGTCATAATGCATACTTTATCTGACACATGGATATATTTTGCTAATGATGCAATATTTTGAGAAATATTTTACCGAAAAGTTAAGAACTCGTTGGTTCTAACGGTTGCTCTTGAATAAGATTTAGATACTTGATTTGATTTGATTTCTTATCTTTTTTGAGCGAGTGATGGGTCGACTCAAACGTGTTCCTTTCAGATTGTTGGTATTCAATAACGGTAACAAAGCGCTGCCACGCACTGATTTGCATGTTTTTTGCTATTTGCTATATTCATGTATGATTCTTGAGTGTATATTTCTACACAACACTCACTGAACAAACGTAAGTACAAACAACAGAAATAGATCGATAACTGTAAAATTACTCTACCCTCATGCTGCTGGTGACTAATTTGACGAATACCAAAATATGCGAAAAAAACGAAAAACACTGAAACCCTGCCATATGTGTACTCATCTGAGAGTATTGAGCGAGAGCTATCCAATGAATACCAACATGACAAGGTTTAAATGGTTTTCTGAAATCTTTGCGTCCTTGTACTTTGCCAGCATTGGAAGGGTTAAGATAATGAAATCACCGTAGAAAATGCAGTGGAAATATCATTAAAAAAGGGAACATACATGGTTTAGGTGATTCGATAGGGATTTAAATAGTGTAATCCGATCCTTCGAGAATACAAACTTCATACATGAACTGTCATGAAGTTGTTATTCTCTCTAGGTGTGGCATGGAATAAAATACCCGAAAGACATGCTGACGCCTATTTGCACTATTAAAGACTACACATATTGCTTTAACCCTTATGCTGCTGGTGGCAAAGTTGGCCAACACAAAATGATGCAAAAACCTGAAAAATGACTGAAAGCCTAGCATATGGGCACTCGTCTGAGAGTACTCAGAGTGAGCTATTCATTGAGTACCAATATGACAGGGTTTAGATGGTTTTCAAAAATATTTGGAAAAAAGTATCCTCAGCATTGGAAGGGTTAATCATTTCGTAAAGTTTTAATAGTGAACGTGCCTCTCGGCGACATCCAATATCGTATTGCCTCCATCGCGGGTTTGCCTACACCCTTCACTGGCAAAACATTATAACAAAATAAAGAGTTCAATTTTCATTTTTTTGAATTTGTGAAATTTGAACTCAAAGTGGCCAGGGTACTGTTGACCCTCTCGTGACGACAAATTGAATAGGTCTCTTTTCTTCCCCAATTTCTGCGACATCATGAACTGATCATACTATTAAACACGTTGATATTCTGAGCAGTCCAAGGCCGAACATTTCCTAGAATTCGTGTGACCAAAGTTCGCATGGAACATAAGTTACCAGCCCTTCAAATGCTGAGGCTACTTTCTTACAAAGCACACACACAAATATTTTTTACAATCATTTAAACCCTGCCATGTTGCTATTCATTGGATAGACCTCGTTGAGTACTATCAGTTGAGTACCCATATACTAGGGTTTCAATCCTATTCCCAAGTGTTTTACGTCATTTTGTATTAGCCAAATTAGCCACCAGCAGCATAAGGGTTAGAATGCTCTCTGAAACAATATCAAAACAGATGTCTCGAATGGTGTTGCCATGAACAGGTTCACTAGTACATGATGAGGAAAACATTGCATTCGAAGCAAGTAGTACACGCGTTAACATTTCTCCAGTAAAAGCTATATCCTTTCCAACAATCTGTTCAGCCTCCGCTTCCTTCACAGATTCCTCTAGGAATGGTCGTCATTCCATAAAAATCATGAGACATTTGATAGCTATGAATCAGAAGTACCGCCTGCACCCGGTCCTTTTTCTTGATGATCGATTAATTATGGCTTGCAGTGTATGAACATGGCTAGTCACATGGCCTTCCTATACAAAGGTAATTATTTGGGAGATGAAATACCTCTACATAGAAGTTGAACATTTCCAAATATTACAAATATTCTTTAAGATCAACACGATAGTTATTGTTCAAAATAGCCTTCTCCAACTAACCTCATAGATAGATCAATAGAGTGAATAGTATAGTAAACGACATGCATAGACAAGTCCTCCGTATGGCAAGAGCATAATCTTAAATGAGTAAAACTTGGAATCGCCGCCAGTAAAACACGCTTGAGCTGGTGTACGGTACACAAAAATGTTTCAACTGATATACCTCGCTTGCAGCCAATATGTGCAGGAGATATCCGAGGGACTGGTCGTTAATGAGTTAAGGTGATAGTCTAGTATACCAAGATTATCACCACTAGGTGGTGTCCTTGGCTGGCCCCTAGGAATGGATATCAAAACAAAAGATGACACATGAGCAGTGTTCACTCGCCACAAATCTCGAGCTGGCAACATTCTATTGTCGTAACCTCGAGAGCACAAAAGGCGGACCCTTTGGGGTTTTCCTTGTTACACTGTTCCCGAACGACATGGCTGTCTGCTTTAACCATGCAGATTCCTTCGAGATAGACCATTTTGACTAAAGTTTTCATCTAATGTTTTGGCTGAAAGTGAATAACGATACAGTCTTCGAAGCCAGTATTTTAGAATATGACAGATATGAACCCCGTCTAGGTGCAAGGTCATGTCACAGGTACCTTGCTTTCAGACAGGACCTGAAAATCAGCATTTACTATGTAAACCACGTGCTAATAGTAGTTTTGAGGCTTATGTAAACATTCAAACATATGTTTAAGATACTCATCGTGCAGATCCCCTGTTGAGGTTGGACCTTGCACCTTACCAAAGACATGAATGATCATATGGTAGACTCTCATTTTCAAGTAAAGGGTGATTCTTGACATTTTGCCAAAAAAACGAAACACATCCAGATATGTTCTTTAAAGGTGCCACATTACCTCAAAATAGCCACTTACTGATAAGTTCACCATTATTCCGCAACTATGAGGTGTAACCTTTACAATAGCATAAGTGCAGTTGTCTTAATTAAACTCAGTTTTCAGATGTTCAAATTTTAAGAATGACCCATGTATCGGGTAGGGTTCTACCTTAATGACCCCAGTGCAGCAATGGTTACAGTGCAAGCATGTTCGTCGTGCTGGGCTACACACATATGCTTCATCTGCACACTGGGCCTAACATGATTGTGGTGAGAATCTGTCCTTCATGTACATTACATGTACATTACATGTACATTACATGTACATTACATGTCCATGCAGCTATCAGCTTCCAACTAGTGTACCGCAGTGTCATCCATCACAAGGGATGACACCTGAGTCTGGCCTGGGAGACTGGCTACTGTACTACAGATCATGGGATGAATGTATTCACCCTGTCTAGGCTTAGTGCCTACTACATGTGCAACGTAGCCTTGCTACTAGACGGTACTGTATTTTGCCATATATTATGTATAGGTCTATGTCTGCACCTATACTACATAGGGGTTTGTGGCCACACGAGGGTGTTCTACGGGCATATTTCCAACTAACCTCACTAGTATACCGAAATGCCATCTATTCACAAGGGGTGGTGCATCTGAATATGGTCTGGGAAGCAGGCTATGCCCAAGGTAGTTATTCTAACCCCACAGTCCCTAAAGGTCATATTTCCAACTAACCTCACTAGTATACCGAAATGCCATCTATTCACAAGGGGTGGTGCATCTGAATATGTTCTGGGAAGCAGGCTATGCCCAAGGTAGTTAGTTATTCTAACCCCACAATCCCTAAAGAGTTGACATTTGCTTCTGTGTTGACCTAGCATGGTGTAGTGCCAGGTATGGTAGATAGATGGCACAACCTGATCCTCTAGAGATTTTAAGGTCAAACTAGATGTCATCTATTCCCCTGGTGAGATAAGTGTAAACTTAATTGGCCCCATAGACTATTTGGTGCCTGGTAACAGAATCAACATGACAGAAAAAATGCATATGATAGCCTTAGAATCCAGGCTATCCTCCACGATACCCGCGCGGAATACACCACTGTATCCGTTTGAATCCCACCCGGGACATGTGAGAAAGCTACCAGTGACTTGGGGTTAAGCGGTGGTTTTCGCAGGGGATTTGCAATGGCCTAGTGGTGGCGACACCTGGCTCCCAAGCGTGAGTTCGCAGGTTCGAATCTTCACTGGGTCCCTAAAATAGCGGGTTGGTCTGGTCGCTCCATAAATGTGCGACATTGTGGAGGGCTGCCTATGGTCCTTCTGCAACTGGAAGACCCCTTGGAACTACTAGATCTAGTATTCATAAAGAGAAGTGAATTTCTGCCCGGTTCCGCGTTTCCATCTCGTCGCGATATGGCCTAAGCTGTTGAAAGCGACGTAAACCCCCAAACCTTCCTTCATTTGCGGTGGTTTTTGCCGGGTACTCTGGTTTCCTCCTCCTCTTACAACTGGCTAGTCACGACCTAGGGGCAATATGGCAGAAAAAGTGACGAAAAACGAAATTGCAATTACGCGCAATGGGGCAGAAAAAGTGACGAAAAACGAAATTGCAATTACCCGCAATATGGCAGACAAAGTGACGAAAAACGAAATTGCAAATACCCGCGGAAAGGACGGGCGGGTTGTTGGATGGGAAGGCGCTGCAGCAGGAGCAAGGCCGATGAACTCTCATGGCCGCTACTGGGCTGGAGCTGTTCCTATAATATAAATAACACAGCTGGAGAGAGAGAGAGAGAGAGGGTAGTATTCATAACCACACAGTGAGAATCGCACGATCAGATCAGAGAGAGGTGAGGGCAGGTCGCACGATACTACACACTACCTACAGATATACTACAGGGTATGTATACATCTACAGCATTGTCAATACCATTATATTTAAAGTGTTGGGCATAGGCTCGGTAGAAACGTTGACTGATTTTTTCCTGACACTGAAAAAAGCGATCTGTCGTTGGCTAGATCTAGAATCAAACCAATTCTTTGATCTCAATATTGTCAGTGTTTGATAGTTTGAACATGACTTGCGCCTTCCAGACATTGGTATTAGCCAAACACAAGGCGCTTGATTATATATCTATATCTCTCTATCTGAAATTGAAGTTACTTAATTGCCATATTTGCATCCATGGTTAGCAATATAATAGCCCACTAGGTTAAACTATGAACCGACCCCCTGGTGGCCAGGATTGGAACTACAAATGTCGCGAAAGAGCTTCCAATAGCTAACCGCATGGAATGTCCTGATTTTGGAAGGTTCAGAATAATACCTGGTAAAGGGCCTAGGTTTCTTAACATTCTAGGTCAGACCCCCTTCATCATGTGAATTACTAGGTCAATTATGGAGTAGCTACTACACTCAAGATAAGTAGTAGTAGTAGTAGCAGTAGTAGTAGTAGACTAGCTCCTAGTCTATGATTTACTTATATTGTGCTTTTCTCTGTCCTGGTCTATCTTTTGTTCAATATTTAGGTGTTAGTTTTAGTTGCTGTTGATAGATGGCTCTAGTGGTGATCACCCTGGTCAGTCAGAAATCCAAATAGACCCTTGTTGGCCGCCTGGTGAGCCAATATAGAACTAAATATGGGTAGACATATTAGAATGGTATATAAACATTAGGTGAGTTATTAAAGAAGTGATAAATTTTCTTGGCCTAGGACTAGGCTATAGTAGTAGTAGTAGTACGTTTATTCGCTGTAATGTTCAAATTACAAAAGTCGCACATATACAATATAATCTTCCACATAGGAATATCAGGTGGAGAATAAATAAAAATAGAAACAAAACAGGAAATGTAACTAGAGGTTATTTGAACACATAAATTACTTATCTAACAGTTAGTAATATCTCATTCCTGAAATGGGTGATATCAAAGGTATCATCATAGAGTTGAATATCTTAGCCACTAGGCTGTAAAAGACATGGAATGGTCTCTGGGGGTTTATCCCTCTCTGTCATCATAAGAACGGATAATGTTCCACCAACTTCCACCAGGGTCGCCAGCAGCACGCATTGGTGTCCTTAGTGACCTAGATGTATGTGTACTCATGAAGGTCGTGTACCTAGCATCTTTTCCCATCGTTTGATCATAAATCCCAGTGTCTGACAGGTGGAATGCAGTGTGGGAGTTGGGGAAGACGTGACACTTGCCTGCTTCAGCATTGCCTTAGCAGAGCACTGCAGCTTCCAACAGAAACACATCCCCACTAGAACGAGGTAAATGAGATGGGACATCACTGGTTCCAATCGGCTCCTAGTCCGTGAAGTTACACTCCCAGACCCTTCTGAGGTGGCCCACCAGTGTGGTGTCGTACCAGCAATTGCAAGTAGATGGCGCCATATACCGGTAGTCCTCTTGTCTCTAATAATGAATTTAAAATAGTTTGGCCACCTTGGCCACTTGTTTGTTGCCTTGTAACTGAAAATTTGAAGACAGAAAAATATACATGAATTCTGTGCTTGGCATAGTGGCCCAAGATGTTGCAACTGCCTACCTGCTTTCTTTCCTAGCCGTTCTCGAATACATCTGGAGAAATGTAATAATCTGTGACGGAGGTTAGGCGGTGTGTTTAAGCGGGAACACCGA
>OZ012692.1:44410598-44425598 GCA_963942565.1 Maea johnstoni | reverse complement strand
TATATATATATATATATATATATATATATATATATATATATTTATATATATATATATATATATATATATATATATATATATATATATATATATATATATATATATATATATATATATATAACCTACAACTATTTTTATACTAGAAAAATAGAATACGATAAGCAGAGATTGCCCACTACAAAAAGAAAACAGCGCATGTAGCCAACGAATACCATCGCCCAAAGAATGATGCGACCTTGTTTAGCCTGACATTATTGCCGCAATGGCATTGACCTGATGCAAAACCTGCAGGAAGCCAGCTACTTCCTCATTCTATAAATACACCTTTCCTACCTTGCAGGTTATCCTGACTCTGAATTGCAAACGAGCCACACTCACCCAGCAGCAGCAGCAGCAGCAGCAGCAGCAGCAGAGCCACCTGCAAGATGAGCGAAGAAGGGGAGCAGCAGAGAAATGGCAATGGCAGTCAAGAGACTGGGGCGACGCTTGGCTTGCACATTGAGGATCTCACCGACGCCACCTTTAGTCAGATCTGCAAACTACTTGGCATGAGCCTGAAATCATGGTGTCTCGCTAAAGTGGATATCAACCAATCCGTTCACCATGACCTGGTGCAACAAGGACGCAAAAACATCATCGGATTCAGAGCCTTCGAATTAACCGGTAATTGTGAAAACAACAGCGAGGAAAGGAAAGTGACCGTTGTGTTGAAATCGAAGGTGAATGGCCGCAATTCCATGGTGCAATTCAACCAGTTGGCCAACATGATAAGCCCTAAGGTAGGCAGCATGTATAAGGACTTCAATAAACATGGTAGTATTGGATGGATCACAATACACCTGCTAGAGGTTAGGGTTGCAATGAGAAGTACAACTGATCCTCATTTAGGTTGTATATCTCCTCGTGTCTATTACTGCCATATTGACGAGGAGAAGGAACAATACTACTTCATCAACGAGCATCTTAACGCTAAGGACTTTTCTCATATCAATGCATTCGAAGGAGGTTCTGGCACCGACGTCTGGGACGATGAGTCTATGAAGAAGGTGCTTCATGATATTGCAGCTTTTCATGCATCCTACGTGGACAGGACGGGCGAAATGGAAAAGGAGCTAGGGATGTGTTTGGACCACTACCCTGGACACAGGGACCACGCCTGCCTCTACAAGACCATCATGGAAGAATGTGATATAGTCAAGTACCTGGGCCCTGCAAGGACCGCGCTGACCATGAAAGTGGCGGAGAACTTGCCACATATATACAATATCCTGGAAAGCAGCAAGAGAACTATGACACACAACGACTTCAATACGAGGAATATGTGTCTGAGACGCAATCCCAAGAATGGCCAGGCCCATCTCTGTGTGTACGACTGGGAGGCGTTCAGCGTCGACGTTCCACAAAGGGACCCCGTGGAATTCATTGCCTTCACACTACCTAGAGGGTCCAAGGCTGAGGCATGGAATCACTATATCGAATACTACCGCGAGCAGCTCCGCCATTTCCTAGCCAAGAGGAGTGAAGCGCTAGCTGAGGAAGTCACAGGAAGAGAGCATTTCTGCCGCATCTTTGGCTTGTCGGCGATGGAGTATTCTGTACAGAGATTAGCAGTTGTGTATATGTTACTGAATGTCATGGAACTACCTTTTGTACAGGACGTTATAGATAATCTATATGTCTATCTGGAAAGTATTGCAGATCAGCACGCATTTCTTCAATGATATCTATATTGACTACTGCAATGCAAGTATATTTCTATTTCCTGACTGGAAATATAAGAAGGGATACGCTGATATTGACATTTATCAATGGAGCACTAGAACTTTTGAATTGTTAAGGATTCATAATTGTTTTCAATATCGATATGTGTACTCGATGTATGGACTAAGGAATGAGTTATCATTATGATGTAATCAAGGATATCAGATTGATATCATTTTTAAATGCATAAATGTAAAGACATCGCTAAGGTAATTCATTCACGTAATAAAGCATTGTAATTTTGATTGATATGTGGTGTTTATAAAACACTTAAGTTTTGAAGTACCATTGATATTAAATAAGTCATTCAAATGAACGTCAGCGACCTGCACTTCACAGACACTGTGTGTTTGTGAGTTAGAAGTTTCGTTACTTTTTTCATTAGAAGTTTCATTAGTTTCATAATACGAGTTTTGAGGTTTCAACTTTTCAAATTTTGAAATTACGGTTATGTATGTATCCAATACGGGTATTCAACGGGCTCGTATCAACGGGCCTGTTGCATGCCCGTGCGTTATCTGGGCCGTTACATACCCGTTAATACGGGCGTGTAACACACATGAAACGGTCCCGTATAGAACCATTTGCTTTTACCTGTATACACTTTGCAGGAGTAATTTTGACATACTATAAATACTACTTATGCTGTAGATGTTGATTGAATATATGTTTGATTATATTGAAATGAATGAAATTCCCGGGATGTCTCATCCTGCTGTTTATTGTACTTGATGCACATTTTTACCAATGGACTCTATGGTTATTGCGAAATAATGCACCCTTTCAATGTAGGATGCTATATTCAACTGTCTCACTAATAATGTTCTATCTATTATATTTGTTATTCTGCGCCCCTCGGGCTCAGTAAATAAAGTACATTATATCACATTGCTAACAAATGCACATTTTTAAAGAACGGACGTTATATTCATTGCTTAATAAAGCAAAATGTTTTAGAGGAGCTAGCAAATTGTTTCAAAGTCAATTTTGAATTTTGAAAAGAACGGGCGCTATATTCAATGCTTAATAAGCAAAATGTTTTAGAGGAACTAGCAAATTGTTTCAAAGACAATTTCAATTTTTTAAAGAACGGACACAATATCCATTGCTTAAAGTGTAACTCCACCTTCAAAATTAAAAAAGATATGTTGTAGAGCTCAATCTCACCTTTCATAGGACACCTTGATTACAATTGTACTCTGCAGATAAACTGAGATAATACCATTTAAAGGTAACTTTATGGGGGCTGCCATGTTTATTCAGAGGGAGCCTAATTAGTGATGTTAATTAGATGCGTGTGATGTAATGCTGTGACTTCCTGCCTAGGGAGGGAGCTTAGGGGCTAGCTCTAGTGAGCCCAGGTTCTGACACTTAGATATCAGGCTAGGGGCCAGAAAAGGTCTTTTGACAAAAACTATTGGACAAAAATAGGATTTCTGGTTATTATACATACTATTTTGGGCCCCTAGTTTGAAAAATCTAGGAGCCCACAGCAAAATCTAGGGGCATATTGCCCCTTGGAAAGATGAACCCTGAGACTGTGGACAGCTCACAACTTGAGCGCAAAGATGGTGAATTGTCAAGCTTTTGGATGCAACTATGATTCTCCAAATAAGCGCATGTACCATTGAAACATGATCAATATACGGTCAATAGCAAAATTTAAAATGTGTTATATTTGCTGTATTTCTCTGTAAACTGTAGGCATTAGTTTAGAAGTAGATGTAGATTAGCATTAGCATCTTGTAAAATAAGTTGAATATACCATTGATATAATTTTATGTGTTTGTGTGACACAGTAAGTGGCCACTGCCAAGGAGGTTTTCCATATCTGCCTGTAAATCCACTAAGAATGAGGCACACAAATGGATGTTGTCCCCACGTATGTCTCTGCTTAAATGAATAAAATCCTTTACCTGTTGTAAATGAGTAATCAAGTTAATAGCTATTATGAATTAGTATTAAAATACCAATATTACAGTACAATTAGTAGGTGGTTTCTTGGCTTTCTGGTTTCATAATTGTTATTCATTTGCTTGTGGTTTCCTAACAGTAGCTAGCCTGACTGCAATTTGTAGTAGCTGTGCCCAGAGGATGTGTATTGCAGTTAACCTCCTGGGTATAAAGCTTAGGATACCAGAGTACATTAAATGCCTTTGGGAATAATGTGTATTGCAGTCAATTCCTTAGAGGCTAACGCTGACAATACACTCACAGCTTACAAATTAGAAACTTTCATCACAAGATTACAGTGTCTGAACATTGTAGGAAATAGTAAATGCCAGTCTATTTTATAAACAGGTAGAATTTCTTGAGCCCTAAAGCTCATCCATAACCCTTTTACTACAGGTCTCTTTCCCTCATTGCTTTTGCCAAACAGAACCTGGTATACCTCTAGAATAGACAGGTACACACTGAGACACAGTGCCTCTGTTTGTTGTCTGATACACCACTTTCCTCTTTGCAAATCATATACTTATAAGAGCATGTGCTAGTGTATTCAGTTCTGGAGAGCTCCAGAGCTCCAGCCTGCATGTAGCAGTATGATGTCACTTCCTATCTCTGATAAGCTCCAAGATGGTGCCTCCATGAACCAGCTGAGGCAGTGAATTTGCTGCATTTTGCAAGATACAAACTTGAATATCTCAGTCAATTTGCGGAGTACAATTATAATCAAGGTGTCCTGAGAAAGGTGACATTGAGCTCTACAACATATCTTTTTTAATTTTGAAGGTGGAGTTACACTTTAAATCAAAATGTTTTAGAGCAGTAAGCAAATTGTTTCAAAGGCAATTTAGATTTTTGAAAAGAAAGGGCGCTATATCCATTGCTTTATAAAGCAAAATGTTTTTTGAGAAGCTAGCAAATTGTTTCAAAGACAATATCGAATTAGAGTCAATGTTCTTTCCTTAGTATAGGAATAGATTGCATTTCAATATCATGGATTCTAAGTAATATGTGAACTACATTTGTAAGAGACACTTGATTTATAACTAACACACACACACAGATGTAGCATTCTGTGTACACTTATAGTGATGCAAAGCACGACTTACACGACACTTGGTTCTACGCCAATTTTCAAGTCTGCGAATATCTATATTTAACTGGATCCTTAAATATTTTGACATAATGAACACGAATACAAATCTATTGACGTCAAACATCGACAACATGATATAAATGAATTTGACTCAAAATGAAAAGTCTGCGTATAGCTATATTTAACTAGATCTTTAAATATTTTGATATAAATAATAATGAACACGAACACAAACATATTGACGTCAAACATCGTCAACATGATACAAATGAATTTGACACCAACTGATGTATACCTAATTAAGTTATGTTACAAAGGATCGTGATCATAAATACAAAAGCCTATAGTCAATGATGCTGCTGGGTAAAAGGAGGGAAGACATGAACATACCAGATAAGCTTGCGCAATTCATTGAGTTTTCTGTAGTATAGGTTAGGAGACGTCACGTCTAATTTGTGGGCCTCTCTCTAACTACTGACCTATACTTTGGTAAGTTTTAAAGGTAAACGGCGCATTTTCTAAAATATACGACCCCGAAGATGATCAGCACATTGTGATGTGTTATCCTATAAAGTAAGGGTTGGGCTAAAGAACAAACGCAAATTCTGTGTGCATATCATGCCCTTCGCTTCAATAGTGTTGAACATTACAAATTCACACCTTTCATAGAAACCAAACTCTAGCATTGGCCTTAAACCACTGTGCCATCAGGGCGGGCCCTAGTGCGAACCAGACATTATAGGCTGAACAAAAGGTTATGTTTTACCTGAACTTTAATCAATAATTAGTTAAGAGTTGCTGGCTGTGTTCTCATAATTAAGATGATGTGAGGTATTGCCCATCGAAGTCTAGAGCATATGATGTCATTCTACCATTGGCAGCATAAGTGGTTATGGTGAAGGACTGTGCGGCTATAAAAGCTATCAAGGTGAACTTTGGAGCATTACTTCTTCTTGTGTATTGGTTTGTTGAATCTCATCTAAAGCATAATCCAAATATCCAATTATTAAACTCAGACTGTTGTGGACGGAAACTATCAGCTGGCATTGGACAATAACGAAATATGGTGTTGGTACATCCAAGAGTCAATAAAAAAGTGTCACTTGTCTCTCGCATTAATCATATTTTGATTGATATTGAAATAGTAAGCTGAATATATAAGTAACACACACACTCTTTTCTATCCGTTTTGGACCACTGATAGAAGAACAGTTTGTTTTGTTAAGGTTGCATTGTGTAATTCTGAAAGGTTTCGTGAACGCCTTTATTTAAAGGTAGACACATGACTGCGTGTCAACATCGTTGGGAATGAATGGAGATATATATTTTGTTGTAAGGAGGGGGTAGAGGATGAAAATCATTTCGCTTAAAGATGTAATGTTTACACTGCCCTTTATTATACTTGTTTGAAATAATGAATCTCACTTTTAATAGTTCAATTGCATTGAAAAAGTTGTAACACACTTAGTCTAGGATGAGGTCTTGATTGTTGCAGTTTTCTGTCTTATTACACGTATTTTAGAAGAAACTATTTACAAATCTACTTATGATTTTTATGACCTTAACTCTTTCATGCCAGTGGCGACCGAAAAAGGCCTGCTTATTTTCGTGATATCCTTTCGACAAAAGAAGCTTTTGGAAAATAATTGAAGGAGAATCATTCGTTAGAACTCATGCTACAACTCTCCTTCAAATAGTTTCCTAATATAGGCTTTGTCATAAAGTTACCTTCAAAAGCATCCTAAATGCTTAGACAATTTTCAGATGGAAACCATCACGAGTGGGTTAAGATGTATTCTATATCCATACAGCCTTAACTTACTTGCCCATATCAGAGGGGTTTACCATTACTAGTACCCTAGCTGGTACTGTAAATCACTTAAGTATAGCGGGAACAATATGATAGCGATACTAGCGCTCTGCCCATATGCGCTATTGTAAAATTCCCGTCTTCATAAAATTCTTTATTGAACTTGCTGCTGCTGTTCCCGTTCACCGCTATACTTAGATCACGCTATCCACGGCAGTATCGTTATTGCGCTATTTAACGTTCACGCCATATTTAAGTGATTTACAGTATTCAAAACCCTTATTTTCAACGTTAACTTGTGTTGTATCATATAGACTTGGTCCAATGTGAGCCAATGGTTGGCCAGACTTTTACCCTTATGTTTATGTTTGTGTGTATAAAATGTGTATATTTTATCTCGATTGGACAATAAAGTTCTCAGAAATGTCTTTCTTTTTCGTTGTTTAACTTCTGGGGACATTTTATCCTTGACCTCCTGAATGCTCGAACACTGAATAAGAAGACGTCTCCTATCCTCCATCGCACCACTATCACAAGAGCAATTTTATTGTATTTGTTGTATTGTATATTGACTATTTCATCAGATACAGAATATATATATATATATATATATATATATATATATATATATATATATATATATATATATATATATATATATATATATATATATATATATATATATATATATATATATATATATATATATATATATATATATATATATATATATACAACACATAATCGCACGGTTTAGTTAGGGGGGGGGGGATTGTATACATTTCCACTTTTTAAAACTCTTCTTCGCCTTCAAGTTTTTGTAGATGGTGGTTTAGGTTTCATCCGGTGGCGGCAGCACTGCCTATTATGAACAAAGCGACTGCAGCGCCCCCATTGCAAACATTTAAAACATACATACAGTATAGTTGCATTCATCACACCACGAGGAAGCGGGGAATGGGAATATAACAATATCTGCTCTCATTTGCAGGGTTGTGCGAGTAAATACATCCTGGACCACAGACAATTTATCCTGAAGCATCGCATTTTAGTGGCAATCATGCAACAATTGGCATGAAAAGTTTTCCATATATGGCATTAATATATACACCTTCATATGAATGATAAATTCAATAACCGGTGATTAGACAATACAAGTTCATGCAGTTGATGTGTTTCTATCAAACAGAGCTAGTACGGGAAGTATATGAGTATATGAAGGGGTCTGTCTGTCATGCTGTTCGAGTATTAGTTGAGTTTAAGTGCTGGATGGGTTCAGCATGTCGCATGATTTGACGGATCTGTCGCACGCTGGTGCGATAATGGGACAGTTGGACGCCCCTGCCATGGGAGATATGTGTGTAACTTAACTTTTCGCAGTATAGTTATCATTTGGAATTAACGTATTGCAATGTTAGATACAAACTCTTATGATAAAAGTAATCGGTTCGTTAGAAATATGACCGTGGGGACTATGAAATCAGAACATAGAGCTGTTCAAGCTAGATGACAAAACATCCCTTCAATGCTCACGGCGGCCAAAATTTGCCTGCCAATTTGAAAAAAAAACGTAGGCAAAAGCGAAGTTTGGAAAAATATTTGAAGTAGAAACTGTAATTAGAACATTATCAACCATTCTCTTTCAATTATATTGTAAAATTCTTCCATTCCAGTGCTGTTGTCAAAGAGTTTCATAGATACAGACGGACATATCTGGAGGAACTGAGGAGCATTATATTAAGAGGATTATACTATTTTTCATCATACGCATGGTACAGTGCTCAAAGTCGATGCTATTATTCAACACGAATATCAGTCTCTAACTAAAAAAAACTCGAACATAAGGATTAGTACATACATGTATTTGGCAGTACGTTTCATAGCGAACATACAATATACAGGAACGCTATCATGTACCAGTAATATAACCTATCAATAATAACCTTGTACCGCCATTATATAGCATCACCAGCTTCTGATCCCTATGATCGCATGATGAGCTAGGGGCTGCCACCAGTCTATATATCTTCCATAGTGATGCCAAGGCCACGTGTCACCAGTCACTGCGTGGTGCATCAGCATTCGGACTGGCGAAGTGGGAGTACATTGCACTACTCAGTTGAAGATTGAAGGTTAACCCTACTAAATTAAGATAAGTTAATAAAGGCAAGGTTAACCCTACTAAATTAAGGTAAGTTAACAAAGGCAAGGTTAACCCTACTAAATTAGGGTAAGTTAATAAAGGCAAGGTTAACCCTACTAAATTAAGGTAAGTTAACAAAGCAAGGTTAACCCTACTAAATTAAGGTAAGTTAACAAAGGCAAGGTTAACCCTACTAAATTAGGGTAAGTTAATAAAGGCAATGTTAACCCTACTAAATTAAGGTAAGTTAACAAAGGCAAGGTTAACCCTACTAAATTAAGGTAAGTTAACAAAGGCAAGGTTAACCCTACTAAATTAAGGTAAGTTAACAAAGGCAAGGTTAACCCTACTAAATTAAGGTAAGTTAACAAAAGCAAGGTTACCCCTACTAAATTAAGGTAAGTTAACAAAGGCAAGGTTAACCCTGCTAAATTAAGGTAAGTTAACAAAGGCAAGTTTGATATTATTCTTCACTTGTGGTTTAGAATGTCACGCATGCTTCTGGAGCTGGTAAATGCTCGTGCTTTCACATACATGTGTGTATGTATGTATGTATGTATGTATGTATGTATCTATCTATCTATCTATGAATGTATGTATGTATGTATGTATGTATGTATGTATATATGTATGTATCTATGTATGTATCTAACTATGTGTGTGTGGTTGTGTGTGTGTGTGTGTGTACAATTCTCGAGAACCAGGTCCTTGCGCAGACCTTCGGTTTAAGGTAGGTCCAGCACTTAGAACATTAGCTAACCTTTTCTTCATATACAACAACTAGAAGATTCTAACACACAATGAACTATATGGAGCCTGCATGGACAATTAGGAGAGTGTTTCTTTAGTCCTGTGAATGGATTTTCCCAGTGTATTTCACAAGCATGGTCCAGTTGCACTAGGACATATCCTTCAAGGATAATCCGCATATTAACCCTTTTGCTGCTGTAAGTTAATTTGGTCAACCACAATTATGAAAAAAGAAAAAAAACTGAAATCTTGGCATATTGGTACTCATCTGACAGTACTCGGCAAAAGCTCTGTAAATGAATACCAACATGACAGGATTCAGATGGATTTCAAACGTCTTTGCAGATTTTGCTTTAGACAAATTTAGCATCAGCTTCTCAAGGCTTAAATCTACCTATTTTAAGGGAAAGTTTCTAAAAGTGTAGGTGATAGGAAGGAAGTTCATAGAGAGCTCACTCAATATATTCCGACTACAATGCTGAGAGTGTAATTCGGTGAAGCCACTGTTGAGATGCAAATAAACACACGTGAATGTTTGGAACACGTCACTCGCTTCAATTTAGTGACTTCATTTGGATGAAATGGCACTTAAGGATGGAATTGAATAACTTCAATGAAGTCAACTTATTGGAAACTTATACCACAGACTAAGAAGATATGAAATGAAAAAAAAACGGGTGTGGTCTGACCTGAGGGCTAATATATTGCTAGAAATAGCTTTTGACCATTTTGGCCTTTTTGCTTTTTTATAAGATATATAAATGGAGAGGAGAAAGCCATCTAAATACTCCTCTGTTATGCCAAGAGTGATAATGACAAAGTACTGGACCCACCTTAAAGGCACATCTTTAAGAGCCCTGAGACCCAGAAACAGTGAGTGCATTCCCATAAAGATCTGCGTAATTACATCTACCCTTAGAATTGTGTAAAATAGGTCACGAAACATATAAACCATATTCATCCACTCAGGAGAGTACTACTGATGCGGTCGACTTAGGATGAGGTGAGGTGAGGTTAATTTGTGAAAAGGCGCCATTTTGAGACTTTCTACTAATGTGAAAGCCTAGCGCCTTTCCGTCCTAACCAGGTCAACTGCGACTGTCTATGCCGTCACTGAGCAGAGTAAGACACTAAATATCACAAAGCAACACCTAGGCGTGCGAACAGCCCGAAATGTTCGGAATTCACGAACATTTCGGGAATTCTCTTTCGGAATTTCATGAAATGTAAAACATGGTCGTTTCAAACATGCATTCCAAATGTCAAATGTTTTCAGATTAGTTTGAAATTTGGCATGTTTATAGATTGGAGTATAATTGAGGGAAGGGTATCACAGTTTTGCAATTTTAACTTTGTTCCAAAGTCGCGAATCTATTCGTGGTAGAATGCACTTTTTTATTTATTAAGGCTGTGATGCTGGTGACACACTCAAAATATGACAACTCCTAGTTTAGCACTCCTGTCCCCTTTCTAACAATAGTTATCTAATCCCTGAGGTCTTGGTGTTTCACATATAAGTTTTCTTTAACTTACCTGCTTGAGCTGACCGCAATAAAAACACAGTTTCAATTTTACAGTGTTTTACCTCAAATGAGGTTTTCTTGATCAATAAAAGTTCATTTGATTTATAAATACCATACATGTCTGCTAAATATACTAGGCTAGGGCAACTAAAAGGCAAATTTGGAGTTTCTGCAAGAGAATACCCTACAGCACGAGATTTTGGTGGAAATTTTTAACCTACGAAAGTAGGTCACACTGGACAGCCATTCACTCACAATGGCCAGGCAGTCTCAAACAGGTTGACCTACTTTCGTAAGTAAAATTTCTAGCAAAATCGCGTGCTGTAAGGTATTCTCTTGCAGGAACTCCAAATTTGCCTTTCAGTTGCGCTAGCCTAGTATATTTAGCACACATGTATGATATTTATAAATCAAATGAACCTTTATTGATCAAGAAAACCTCATTTGAGGTAAAACACTGTAAAATTGAAACTGTGTTTTTACTGAGGTCAGCTCAAGCAGGTAAGTTAAAGAAAACTTATATTTGAAACACCAAGATCTCAGGGATTAGATAACTATTGTTATAAAGGGGACAGGAGTGCTAAACTAGGAGTTGTCTTATTTTGAGAGTGTCACCAGCATCACAGCCTTAAATAATCTGAAAAATGGTTATAAAATTTAAACGGACTAATGAATAGAAACGTGTTATTCTTCCGTATAGAGTGATCTTTCCTCCAAATTTGTAAAATCTTATTGTCCCCGGGCCATTAATGGGGATAGGATGTCCGAATGATAACACGTTTTAAAAAATATATATTTAGCCCCTCAACTCAACTTGGGGGGGGGGGGGGGGAGGTAGGGTACTTTCCATAAGCTTGACGTGAATGCTGACCATAGTCCATAACTTGAAGATGGGAACACATGACTTGATAATACGCAGGCATAACAGATACGAGGTGGTCATACCTTCTAATTTCTATAACGACTTTGACTTTGAACCCTAGCCCACCAGGTTGCCTGGTGACTTGCATATACTGGAACTAGGTCAGTCACCAAATCGTTTCGTAAGGTTACCGGACCATTATACTTATATAAACTTTCAGATATCGGATGTTCGAAGACTTAGAGAACAGCATTGATTCAAAACTAACGGACACCTGGGTATGTTTATATGTGCATACGTACGTATGTAAGTTTGTACCAATCTCGACTCGTATGTATGTATGTATGCATGTATGTATGTATGTATGTATGTATGTATGTATGTATGTATGTATGTATGTTGCAAGATGGTATATAACTCTATCTTTTTATCTTTTTTCTAGCTTAGTTTGCTGCGGCATCAAGTTGCCATGGAGGCAGAAGAAGGTACAGGCAAGGATTATGGGTTGCAACGAAAGCATCTGACTGATGACATATTCGAGCACGTAGCCAGTCAATTGGGAATATCGATGACGTCATGGCGACCGGTATCGATGTCCACCGAGGGGTCAATTCACCAGGAGATCGCCTCACACGAGAACAGGAATAGTGATATTGTAGGATTCCATGCCTTTGAAATAACTGGTACCGATACATCATTAGAGTCACCCTCGGACAGTGTAAGTAGAATTGTTGTCCTGAAAGCTAAATCTGACTCGAAAGAATCACTCGCCGCCTTCGCAAAGATTGCCTACTTGGCCAGTAAACGTACAGGGGACCTCATCTCAAGATGTTACGATAGGACACAAGAAAAGGCACCTAACTTTTACTTCAAGGAAATCCTTATCGCCAATCTCATGAAAGATGAGGATTCCATAAGGTCCATTTCACCCGAGGTGTACTATACCCACTTTGACGAGGAGCATGGGCGATGTTTCCTCATAATGGAACACCTCAATGAGAAGGCTTTTTCCCATTTGGACGTCACAATGAGACCTGATTGGCAAGATGCTTGGGATGACGCAGCCGTGCTCATTGCCCTGAAAGAGATAGCCAAAGTTCACACGGCCTTCTTTGGACGAGAGGAATATCTGAAAAGCTACTTCGGAAGATATCAAGCTAACTATGCGCAGGATATGAAGGATGATCCGGAGTTATTCTCGTCTTGTGTGGAGGATAATATCGTCAGCTTCCCAGATCTCCTCAACCCCTCACGAGCAAGGCTTCTCCGGGCCATTCGCCAGAATTTCCAGATTCTCAATAGCCACAAGAAGAGTATAGTGAAGACCTTTATTCACAATGACTTCACTCCGAGAAACACGTGTTTCCGCAGGCTGCCTGGACCTGGGCAATCTCACTTGTGTCTCTACGATTGGGAGGTGGCCGCCATAGGTTCGCCTTTCGATGACATAGTGCAATTGTTGGCTTTTGTGGTTCCGCAGCAAGATACTACCGCGGCTTGGCTCAGGTACTTTGAAGAATATCGTACTGAACTGACCAATAGACTACAGAGAACGTGCAGCCAAGAAGACCCTCTTGCGGCCATAACAGATAAAGAATATTTCTACAAGTGTGCAGATTATGCTGTGATGGAGTTTGCCGGAACCACGCTGCAGAATTATATGAACGTACAACGCAAATTTCCATCCACTTTTCTGGCGGTGAATGTGAAGAATGTATTTAACTATATAGAACACATCACGTGTAAATACCCATCAATCTTTACGAGTTAAGGTGTTTGTTTCTATCACGAATCTCGATCAGCGGGTGCACAAGATCTCGCTCAACAGTCTCGGCACAACTCCTAGCACAGATATTGAAGACAACCACTCAAGAGGTGCGTTCTGCGCATATGTGTGAGCAACTTACGCTATAATGTAAACGATACTAGAGTCCTCATTAGTCTTTGTCTCCTAGTGACGTCGCACTGAGACTAGATTCAGCGAGATCATGTGTGATCAGGGCTTTACAATGGTCAGGTGTGCGATGGTAATTGGTCTGTGACGACCATTCCATGTTCTATTCGTCTATGTATTTATGTGTAAAACAAAGTATGGACGGCCTTGTATCATATCTCCATGACAAAGAAACGCTATTGTCTTATTTTAGATCAAATGGTATTCTAGATACGAACTTTAGGTCAGTAGTGTAGTGATATTTTAGCAAACAAAACTTGTAATTTAGTACCTCTAGTGGTCCTAACAGATACATTTTTGTAGAATATGAACACATTTGTAACCAAGGATTTATGTTGGTAACAACTTTTGCAAGCTCTTTCTTGTAAAATGACAATCGAAATTTTAGAATAGTTTTACTTTGCATCATACTCGGCCACAACAAGCTGACCTTAGCATATACAAATACTATTTGCAATCTTGTCAAGTAATATTCATTTCTATCAGAATCCTCACACTTCAATAAAAATAGAATTCTTATGATTCTTGTTTTCAATTATCAAAGTCGCTGGATCCTTTTATCCGGAAATAAAAGTGTATCAATGATCGCCATCCATGTACATTCGCAACGAATCTTATCAACGGAGGTTTTTAAACCCTCCGCTAGGGGCAGCACCGTCCATTACGAATACCACGACTGCAGCGCCACCAGAGCAGGTGCTGCTATAATGCAAACCCCATGGCCCTGGCTGGCAGTAGGAGCTGGTCGTTTTGAGAATGTCTTTCTGACAAAATAATTCTATGAAAAACTATATGAAGGGGAAATACAAATCGGAACAGGACAGTTAACTTTCGATTTCAATGAAGATTAATAAGAAAAACAAAACAAAATTACAACGCCTCATGCAAGTTCTGATATGTTCGTTTTATTATCTGCAGATCACCACAGAAATGTATCATCTAAGTGATTAGAAAATCAAAGCAATTCTGTGTACAGCTTTCCTCTGCTTGAGAGAGAGAGAGAGAGAGAGAGAGAGGGTCTTAGTCTTTAGTACTGTTTTCTCTGATCCTGTACGTTGGTTCACTCAGCATTGAAAGGAGTGTGTATGTGTGTGTGTATGTATAGTATAGTATAGTATAGTATAGTATAGTATGTATGTATGTATGCATGTATA
>OZ012692.1:44336240-44410398 GCA_963942565.1 Maea johnstoni | reverse complement strand
TATATATATTTATATATATTTATATATATATATATATATATATATATATATTATATATATATATATATATATATATATATATATATATATATATATATATATATATATATATATATATATATATATGGCCAAGCAATGGAATCAATGCAGTGAAGTCACTAAGATGTGAAATCTGGTTACTGTGTTCACATTTTAAGGTCCCACTGTAGTCAGAAACAATTGAAAAAAAGGGCTGTAAAAACAACCTTCAACGTACACAGTTTTACATTTATATATTCACATGCCTGCCTGATTAATTATCATGACAGAAAAACATTCCTATCAAATTTAGTTGATGAAATCAAGTTGAGATCAGAATGAGGTTTGCACAAGGTCAGCAAACAGGTCAACTATAATATGACCTTTATGAAGACTTCTATTTATCCATGACAAACTGCACTAAAACATTAATATGTAATTACATACAATGCATCACACTAGGACTAACTTGCATAAATGCAGATAAAGAAATAGTATTATTTCACACAATTTTGATATGCACATCCATAAGCTTATGAATGGCATTTACAATCAAGGATCAAATATTACCTGTAAGTAGCATTTTGTTAGCCTTGAAACAGGTATTGTTTTCACCAATATTACTCAAGAAATGAAGGAAATTTGATTCAAAGATATAAATGACATAAGTTCAGTTATATTCTATACCATAAATAGTAATGAGGTAAACATACACTTAAAATGACATGTGCACAAAATGAAACTGAAGATAACACTTTTTTATTATTTAACTAAATCTTGCTTAATATGATACACTTATGAATGTTCACAATAAAATCATAATAAGATGTTAATTATTGATTTTTTGGCTAATCAAATTTTAGCTAATCAGCAAATATTGCAAGAAAAACTACATTTTCTTTCTAACAATATCTGCTACAAAATATCTTAATCACTACAATATAAACATCATCAATTTGCACACATCAAAATAACAAAACAATATCAAAAGGGGGCAATTCAGGGTTTTCAAGGTCGACACCTGATTCATGAGGATAGTTAATTAGTGATACGTCCCTTCAAAAATTCATATATTATAAACATGTGAATATATTAATATATGGATGGCTTGAGGATCCTATCCCTGCATCCATAGATGAAAGATTTAAACCTGCTCAAGAGACCGCCTACCAAGAGAAGTCACCTGTCTTGAGAAAGGTCTCTTAAATTCTTCCAAAAATAATCAAATTTTCCCTGTCCATTGTGACCACCTGTCCACAAGGAACACCTTTAATTTATACAGTGGTCAGTGGTCTCAGTTACCTGGTTTATGTAGGGCGAAAACTGAGAAGGGGCAGCAAAAAATATGCACTCCCCATTTCCATAAGTTCTACCAAAAAATCATCAAATTTCAACTGTCCATTGTGACCACCTGTCTACTAAGGACACCTATAATTCATCCAGTGTGGTTTATTATCTGTTATATATATGTAGGTGAGAACTGAGAGGGGGCAGAGAGAAAATCATATACTCCCCCCCCCCCCTTCCCCTTCTTAGTCAGGGGCCTTCCTAATGTAATATTGTGGCGGGGGCATTAGGTAAACTGAGCAAAGTCTATTATTGATAGAGTACTGGGCCATTCCTCGTCGGCAGGGCGGCGGCTGAGGCCCTGACTGAGGAGTAGCCACAGTGGTTTTATTGACTGGTGAGGAGTAGCAGTTAAGCAGTAATCCGCAGAGTAAATATTGAAATCACTGGTTAATAGCCGGGCGCCTTTGTGGGGGACAATGGAGTGAGCAGATGATACCAGGCTAATAGCCCCTTTATACAAACAAGATCCTCTCATCCATGCACCAGCCAAGAGCCACCCCAGGGCCTTTAACCCCTATGCTGCTGCTGGTGGATAATTTGGCCAATACAAAATGATGGGAAAAACCTAAAGAATTACTGAAACCCTTGCAAATGGGTACTCATATGAGAGTCCTCGGCAAGAGCTATCCAATGAATACCAACATGATAGGGTTTGGATGGTTTTCAAAAAGTTGTGTCCTTGTGCTTTGGATGAAAGTAGCCGCAGCATTGGAAGGGTTAAGGTCCACTGCTACTACCATTGAGAAGCTCACACCATGACCCTATCACTATTATGACTGGACACGCTACTTCCCATTTGCAACAAGCCACCTTGAGTCACACTGGCATGGGATTTTCTGCTCAAATTTTCTCATGCCCATCCCCATTAAGCCATCCATGAAACCCTTTTGATAGATAATGATACAGTTTCTTTTGTTGTCATAGTATCGGAAAGTCCCATCCTTTAGAAGAGATAGTTGAACCCTCTTCCTGTCTCCCAGTATAAAACCTTTTTAAACAATTCAACCATATTGAGAAAAACATGACAAACCCTTTTGAAGAAAAAGAACCCTAAATCCTTTTCCCAAAGTACGCTATATGGAGCCCTAATACCAGAAGTCAACCTGAACTGATAACGTGAATGTCCATTACTTGCTGCATAATATTCATCCTTCCTTCCCTTAAAAAGACGACAACGATGATGATGATGATGGTGGTGATGATGATGGTGATGATGATGATGATAAGGATCCAGTAAAAACAAAATGATTGTTAGATCTCTATATAGTATAACCAGAATAAATGTTGGATTTTCACTCAGATTTTGATATATGAAGGGAAGGGGGTTGGTTAAACACTGCACATTCCATCTGTATTGAGCAGGTGGATAAAAATGATTACAATGTCATTGAGTACTGTTAAATAAGCGGGAAAAGTGTAGATGATGATATCGCACTAGTACCCCAGTAAACTCAATGACATCCCCAAGCAATGTCCTAGATGCTACAATTTCTAAGCACATGCCTTCAAAACTTCACTTTGATAAAAGGATGACTAATCGAAAAGCCCAAATAGTGAAAAACACCCTCTGTAATCAAATAGACAACCACTGCGAGGAAAGTCACTATACAACTCCTAACCACACTCCCCTTGAGGCTTTTTCAAAATCCCATATCTGCCCACAATGAGCTATTGAATCAACTTGAATTCAAAGATTCCTGCAGTCTCCAAATCACACCTGCTGTCACAATGGGAGAAAATAATCAAATACTGCGCCAGGTACACTATTTAGATCTGTTGGCATGACATATGATAATATTTAAGTTTGTTTTGAAAATTTCACAAATAATGGTTTGGTTCTGTGTACCCTGTTGTATACTGCAAACGCAAGCAGTAGGCTCAACCTCAGAACCTTCAGCAACAACCCTGATACCCTTTAGCACCCTATACCTGCGGTACCCGGTACCCCGTCTCCGCGCTACACTACCCTGGTTAGAATACCTGCAAAGTCAGGAAACCCCTCTCCTGGAGGGAGGTCAGAAACACCCCATCAGGTGATGCCGGTGATGAAAAGAGGTAGGAAAATAGCTTACCTTAGGGTGCGAGAGATAGAGGATCACTCTGGGAGGAGGAACGTGGAGAAACTATCAAAAAATAAGCGTGAATCGCCAGCTTTGGTAGGAGGTAAGGCCAAAAGCTTGCATCCGGAGGACCTGCCTGTGACGAAAAAACCCTCATCCTGTCATCGAGGCAAAAGTTGCCCGTAACACAATTTATGCAAGGGTGACACCAGGTTGGGTTGAGAAAATGAACTTTCTCTGGCTCCTCTCCGTAGCCCACAATGGGCAAAAATTTTAATATTATGGGGGTCATAGCCCTTGGTAGCGGGCTTTCAGCAAATGTCAGGGCCAGCCATTCAAGGCGGGCAGAGTTGCGACTTAATTCTCCACCTCGCTACAATTATTCTATTTTGTGTAGGTGTGGGCCAAGAGTTCACCGTGCTAGAGTAGAGATAGGGAAATTCAAGCCCGCTCCACGCCTGAAACCCACCACCCAAATCCTGGCCCCGGCATTGTCCCCAGTCTGACCTGTTATTGTGAAGGGGCTACAGAGAGCATGGGCAACCATCGTGATTTGTCACCTTTTTTTACACATTCAACCAAACACAATGACAGCTATTTTGCTAAAGAAGACTTCACTAAAGGGCCCTACACCCCCTGTTCAAAGCCCGGCAACTTTCTCACATTCATCATTTTTTGCCTGAAAACATAAACCCCTCTGCCATGTTTTGTTAGCGAGTCGCCTGTCAAGGGTGGCGTTTTTGAATGACAGCTCGGTTTATTTTTATCACTGCAAAAAATAGCTCCACACTCCAGTGCCCAGGCTGAAAAGTCCACTTCTTGAAATCAGTTTCACTAAAAAACATTTCTGCACCGAAAAATTTTCTGGATGACTTTTGACTGCAGACAAAAATTACATTTTTCTGTTGTTTTTTGCCCAAATGCGCCTGGCAATTTTTCAAGTGCCCAGCCAAGTGAGATGACCTTTTGACCTCCGCTGAAGGTAGCTCGCATAGTTTCACAAGCTCTCCTGTAAACTGAGTCATTCTTTGATTTGATGTAGCTCTGTGTCTCCATATCGTCACTTCTGGAATTACTGAGACTAAATGTAGAAGTGTGATGCTCTACCCAGTACCATACCAAACCAACATCGCGAAAATGTGAAAAAAAGTATAGGACTTCACTTTTTTTTATCAAGTTCATTATAATTGTAAATCACACTTTATTTTTATTTTTTGAAATTTTGAAAATAAATTCAAAACATCTTATTGCCAACTTTGTGTCCCACTAAAGCAAATGCTAAGAAAATGTAAAAACATGACAATCACATGTTACATAATTAGTATCAAATCTCAGGCCAAATTTGGTGCAGTTACATTAAGGTGCAAATGGATTCATTGTTCTATAAATGCAATTAACTCTTTATCAAGGTAATCTATCAAGGTGGGTCAAATACATATGAGAGGTGGGGCTTAATGGGTGTGACAGGCATAGGTTCTGGGTTTAATTAGGGATAGAGTTGTGTAACCTCAAACAATGCAGTAATTATACAATATTGTGAAAGAAATATGGCTTATCATATGAAATCATTCACCTATCATCAAGGTGGGCTATATATATATATATATATATATATATATATATATATATATATATATATATATATATATATATATATATATATATATATATATGTGTGTGTGTGTGTGTATACATATATATATATATATATATATATATATATATATATATATATATATATATACAGTGTCTTAGCCAGGGTTTAGAAACTGGGTGCCTAAAATTGGCATTGTAAAATCTTTGGGCGTCCAAATCTTTAAGGGGGATCACAATATACTCATATTTCAACCATAAACATGTATAAATTCATCAAATATTATAAGGCATGATATCATTAATCAATGTCATGGGAATTATAAGGAGATGAAAAAATTCAATTATAAGCTTGAGATTGAGATTTTTAGAAATTCCACCCAAGAATATTTGGGTGTCCTGAAGGGTTCTTTTTAAGGGTTTGGGTGTCCAAAAAGGCACCCAGACGCCCTGCTGGCTAAGACCATGTATATATATATATATATATATATATATATATATATATATATATATATATATATATATATATATATATATATATATATATATATATATATATATATATATATATATATATATATATATATATATATATATATATATATTATATATATATATATATATATATATATATATATATATATATATATATATATATATATATATATATATATATATATATATATATATATATATATATATATTATATATATATATATATATATATATATATATATATATATATATATATATATATATATATATATATATATATATATATATATATATATATATATATATATATATATATATATATATATATATATATATATATATATATATATATATATATATATATATATATATATATATATATATATATATATATATATATATATATATATATATATATACATATATATATATATATATACATATATATATATATATATATATATATATATATATATATATATATATATATATATATATATATATATATATGTGTGTGTGTGTGTGTGTGTGTGTCTCTGGGTGGGTGATTGTATCAAGGTTAAACATAAGGTTAGGGGTTAGAGTAGTAAAACCAAAAAAGTTTATAAAAAATACAGTGTAAGATATGTGTGAAAATAATGATTTTTTAAACAAAAACGCTTGAGCTGTTATCAATATGTTCAAAATGTATGAGGGTTGCTTAATATGGATGCATCAGGGTTAGAGCTGAGTTAGGGTTGAATTTGGTTTGTTTAACCTCAATAATACAGTTAAATATAGAAACTCTGATAAGCTGAATAATATGAGGGTGGGTCAAAGTGGTATGTCGGGGTTAGGGTCGGGGGTTATGGTTTCATAAACTCAATAATACAGTTAAGTACACAAACTGTGATAGGCCAATTGTATATATGAGGGTGGGTCAAAATGGGTTTGTCAGGGTTAAAGTTGGGGTCAATAATACGGTTATGCATGGAAACTTTGATAGGCCAAATGTATATATAAAGGGGTGTGTGTGGAACAATTGGTGCAGGTTTTTACTTAATGAAATGTCATCTTGCAGTCACATAGAGTGACAGGAACAGCAAGAAGAACAAAAGAACATAAGTATTTATTTCCAGACGAATGTGATTATCTGGTATAAAAAGATAATTAGCAGTAGTGGAATTTATTTCAAAATCATTTTCAAATGGTTATTGCACATACATATATATATATATATATATATATATATATATATATATATATATATATATATATATATATATATATATATATATATATATATAGAATGCTATGTCCTCTTGCATTTTGGCTGGCTGAGCATAATTACTTATATATCACTAATTCCACTGTATGTATATCTTATTGAAGTTTTCTGATATTGTTAAAAGTTTCTATATTTTGTGACCTTATCTATCGCTATTTGGTGGAAGGTATAAACTACAAAAAGGTAAGTCCAAGTTGCCAGTTAAGGGGCGGATTTCTCCAGTTTCCTCCACCACTTACAGCTGGCAAAGTCAAATCAGCCTAAATATGGCAGAAAATTTGTCAAGAATCAAAATTCAAATTCAAAATTGATTGAGAAAGGGTTACAGTTACTTTGGCGTCACCTACTCATGCTTGCAGCAGCCCTACCCCTCCCCCCCCCCCCCCCCCAAAAAAAAAAAAAAAAAGAAAAGTCTAACCATTCATGTCTCTAGCAGCGAAAACAGCAGGCCTAATTCAATAATTTTCTCACTAAAGAGTTTCAAGATCAATATTCAATAGATAAATCAACCAGAGATCAATCTATGTCTATTCAAATATTTCCAAAGCTTTATAATGCTATATTACCAAATCAATTTCAAATGTATCATAGATTAAGATGAGACTATTTAAGTGAAATCTCTAGCATGAAAAGGTTGAGGCAAACTATATCTCAACTATAAACCAGCAACTCGTATTCAAATATATGCCATTACAAAAGTTTTTATCAGTAGCATAGCCTCCATACTGCATTACAATTTAGCCTAAATATGGCAGAAAAGGTGAATATAATTGAACTTTAAATCCATAAGGCACTTTTTATAGAGAACTCTTGGCATAAAAGAGTTAGGAGACTGATTTACGATGAACCCTTGAAAGAAACGTCACATATGAATATACTTATCAATGGTGGGTTTGATTGTTAAAAGCCACTCATGCATGTAATGCCTAAAAGAGCTTGGTTATTTGGGGATATCTTTCTTATCAAAGCATCTTTTGGAATTTTTTAGAAGAAAAATGGTTATAAAATTTCAATAAAAATCCTCAAAATATTTCTTTGAAATTGATGCCACTTTTTTATATTTCTATTTCAAAATTCATCATAGATAAAGATATTTATTTTCAATGGAACCCCTGGATAAGAATGGGTTAACATACTGCCTAGACTTAACTCTATTTATTCAAAAACATATTCAAATATTAAAGTTGATTTTAAATAACTTGTCCCACTTTCACTCTTAAATGGTATGTTGTTCATAAAAAATGAATAAATAAATAAAATGAAATCCCAAAAATCGAATTTGCTGATCTATTTTTGTTTTGGAATATTCTAACAGAGCTTTTGAAAAAATATCTGTAGTACCCCTTTTCAGATTGAAAATTCTAACCTATGACCTCGCAATCCTGTTCTCCCGTACCTGAAGGTGAAAACTCAACTGGCGGCACATCAGAATCTCTCACTACCTTCAATGACTAGTAGCGCCATCTATTGGTCACACTAAAAACAAAATGTGCATCTGACCAATTGCAGGGCTGCATGCATACACAGAAAAGAACAAGTATTTTTGAGTCTGATCATCATTATACCATGAATGCTTTCAAATAACATGTAAAAATAAAAAACAATTATAATCAATTCTCAATCTGAGTTTACTTATTTATTGGGGATACCAGTATATTTACCAATCTCTCACGATTCTACAATGGAGCCCACAGAGAACCCCGAAGGTAGAAGTATTTAACAAACTATAAAAATAAAAACTGCAAGTGTTAGACAACCAAGAAAAGGTATTCGATATACACAGGACTTTATCTTATGAACGTGTTGTCATATTTATTTAGATTACAGAAAGATACACTTGTGTGGGTACGACTAAAAAAGAAGGTTCAACTTATGGGATGGTGCAGTTGATAACTTTCACAGTAATTATTAATAGATAGGAAGTCAAATTCCTATTTAAAACAAATAGAAAGTCTGCTGGGACTACACATAAACAGGCATGGTTATAAGTTATATTATCTCCTCAATTCAAACTCAAATACACAAGCTGTTCCAATATAACAAAAGATGTTTACTCAATCATAGTATTTAAAACCATCTTCCCCTTCTTCCATGGTGATATAAAGAACAGGGACCAAGCCAGGACCTGTCCAGCCTGTCTTTTGGAGAGGCACTTTCCTGAAAAACTCCATTTTAGACAGGCAAAAAATTTATATGAAGAATATGAAATTCTTCCCTTTTTGACTAATCAACCTCATCTTTTCCAAATAAACCATCTTCTAAGAGATGGGTAAAGTGTGAACTGTCCTTTTTGACAACATAGACTATAACATAATTAGTTGGCATAAGAATTTGAAGAAGCTGAGAAGCTTTGTCCGTACGGACAAAAAATTGTGAATGCTGTTTTGGAGAGGCATTTAAAAATTGTGTCTAAGACCCTGAGTAATAATGATTTTTTAATCTCATAATATTATCATTCAGAACAAAGAACTCAGGTCACTCTTCCATCAGTATAATGTATGTGTATTTAGGTGTATGAGACTGTAACCCTAATAAGCCCCATGTTTTGTAAAAGGCCATGGGGTCCATGTTGATGTATCCCATCTATCAGGACTCTACCATAACAAGATCATCAATACCTCTTATCACTGGAAACTACAAACAAAAATCTATTGATCCACTATTGACAAGGCAGTGATTATGAGTGACAAAAATACATTTCACTGCTAGACACTGCCTTGCACGACTTAGTATGATAAAATGTATATATCCACCGCTTTATCAATACGGCAGGCATCCCTTCAGGAAACTCTTTTGCCGTGAATCACTTATCTCCTTCCCTCGCGTAGTTTTGTATGATAAACTGAATTTTTTCATGGGATAAATAATGATAGAATTCTCAATGCTTGTGCCAATAACAAAATAAGGAAAAATGTTATCTTATTCAGGAATGGTCAACTTTTTTTCCTCTAGAATTGTTGTGGCTTAACGACCTCCCTTTTGTATAGAATATGCAGTTCAGGTTGTTATTTGATATCCTTCCAATAATAGTTCTTCAAATGACCAATAGAGGTCTCTCTCATACAGTAACTACTCATCAATCCAATACAAAGATATCAACATCGTTGAACTAACCATAATGCCCATATAGAGTGTATTTCATTGCATCTTATAAACAAACATGAAAAAAATGACATCAAATTGTAACAAAAGTTGTTTTTAATAGCAGATAAGCAAGTTTGATTCAAAAAAAATAAACCCTCAGTAAATCCTTGTGGTGGGAGTTGGATAATATTGTTCTCTCTTTTTTTTATAATTTATAGAAACTGGTGTGAACACACATCCAAAGAATACAAATAGTTACTTTGAAGAAGAACTGTGGTTTTACATTTAAGCTTGAATATATTAACATATGCAATGAATATCTTTTCTTTAGAATTAGATATAATTGAATATATATATATATATATATATATATATATATATATATATATATATATATATATATATATATATATATATATATATATATATATATATATATATATATGATCTCTAACAAATTAGCAATCTGCTTCCACAATCAATGAGCAGCCCAAAGCATCCTGACATTTCTGGTGGTATCATTTTTACAAAAAAGACTCTTCGGATATCATTGCAAAGATAGTTGTTTATTAAAAGCAGGGTTAAAACTCTCCTTTAATCCTTTGTTTGTTCTCTTTTCATTTCTTATTCTCAAAAGTAGATCTACACACTTCTTTACAAAAGGAAAATTGAATCTAAGCATGAATGGTTTAATGGGTTCGATAGAAATTGATAACCATACTACGTGTGTTATGCATTTTGTATGATGTAAAATATATGATTTTATTCTAATATTAAAGTCACCAGATCCACACACTGCTTTTCAAGAAGAATGTATGTGTTATAGGGTTCACCAGCAATTGATAACCATACTGCCTGTATGCTGCATCTTATATGATGTAAAATATGTGATTTTTTCTAGTAAGAAAGTCATCAGAGGGATAAGAGGAAATGAAATATACATGGCAAGAGCAGTCTACATGAAGGAGTAGCGTTTGAGGTCTTACCCAGTCAACACACTGAAATCAATCATGATTGTTGCACAGTGGTTTAGGTTGTTAACCCTAATAATGCCGAGGCTACTTTCATCAAAACCGATGATGATGATGATGATGATGATGATGATGATGACAATGACAACAGCAACAACGCTGATGAGGGTGATGTCAATAATATTGATTATGATGATGGTGATAATGATGAATAATGATAATGATGATGATGGTGATGATGATGATGATGATGTTGATGACGACGATGATGACGATGATGATGACGATGATGATGATGACAACGATGATGATGATGATCTGAAGATGATGATGAGCATAATGATGATGGGAGATTTAACTGACCTCAGGGAGAACCTAAAGACATCTACCATTTCCATGCCACCTCATTCCCCCCACAATCATCCTTGCTTCATGCATGAAGTCTTTTCCTCAATATTCCGGCGCTATACATACATATAACATACTTGTGTCAACTAATCGACTAAGACCTCTTCTTGCAAACAAATCTGACCTGAAGATGGCTAACCAATGCTGGCTTGACCCTTATGCTGCTGGTGGCTAATTTGGTCAATATAAAATGATGCAAAAAAGCTGAAAATGATAGAAACCCTCACACACAGGTACTCAGCTGAGAGAACTCAGCGAGAACATTCAGATGGTCTTAAAAAATCTTTGCGCCCTTGTGTTTGGATAAAATTCGTTTCATGATTGACAGGTTTAAGATCTCCATGGCATTTGTTGTCTGGATCGACCTATAACACTTAAGGGAATTAAACTTGGGAATCAAGCATAAATTCATAAAATATTTGAAGAAAGAATGTGGTGTAGGTTCTGAAGGAACAAGAAATATAACAAAATATTTCTAAGAGAAGAAAGAACTTCAAAGAAATGTTTCTTATATCATTTATACCTGTGCCAGCCAAAATCGCTTGACAAATATGGGGATATCTCCCTAAAAAAGCAATATTTTGAAAATATTTGAAAGTCAATTGTTTATTAGAATTCAATCTACAACTCTCCTTCAAATATTTTGCAAATCTATGCTTCTTTCAAAATTTCTTTTCAAAAGTAGGACAGGTGCAGACAACACTGGACGAGTAGATCTCCCAGCATGAATGGTTAAAGGATGAAGCATATCTTTACTTAAGAATGCTTTTTAGTGATAATGTACATTTTTTTAATGTATATTTTGTTTTTATGTCAGACCATCTGACCACTTTATGCATGAATGACTTTAAATGCACCTACTGCTAGGTAACAAAAATATCGTTGACACTGCTAAATGAAAATCTCTTCAAAAAGTTAGTTTATATTTTTGCCACTAGATGCCACCACCTCCTAGAACTGTCTCTTCAGAAGAAATGTCCACATACTATATGCATACACAGCCAACGAACATTTGATACAAAACGCAATAGGAATATCATGTAACGCCCTAAATATGGGCATTTAAACAGACAAATATGTAGAGGTCCAAGCAATGACATAAGAGCTTGGCCACTTGCTGTGGTAAGTAAAAATAATGACTGTTAGGCAAGTAGAAATCATCTCCGACTTGTACATTATATCAAATTTAAAATCTGAACCATTAAATAATCAATCTATTGGTTATATAAATTGGACATATATACTATAAACAATTTATACAGAAATTCCAAAATTAATAAAATTTGGAAGTATTTATAACATCTGTATCTTTATACATCGTTATAAAATGAATATTTCATACATTGATACTCAAGAGTTCCTCATTATATGGTCGTCTGGATCCATGATACTTGTGAAGATGACTTTGGCATTAAGACTGATTTTACAAAATATTTGAAGCGGCGTCATTGACATTGTTCCAAATACCATTCCTCCTTCAAATATTTTCCCAACTTTACCTTTGCCAGCAAAATTTAGTCAAAATGTTAGCCTGCTTTGGGCTGCTGTGCGCATTAATGGGTTAACAGTCAATATTTCAGTGTTTTCAAGTGCAAAAGAATATCTGAGGGCAATCACTATGAGCTCTAAGCCAATGGGACATAGGTAACCAAGCCAAGAAATAGCTAATTCCCTTGACAACCATTCGTTCTGTGTTAGCAATCTACCAATCGGATATTACCCAAACTTGAAATCTAGGCACTAGATATTTCTTGTCAAAAGATGCTTTTGTCAGAAGCAAATGACTAAAATAGTTTGGATAAAATTCCAACCGCCATACTTTACCAAGTCATACAAATGTATAAGTGACTGAGTGCTGTAGATTTCAACAGATCTCATCTAAAACACTGCTCACTGAGTGTTTAGGCGACAGTTACTTAATTTATTGGTTCCCGGATCCGCCGATCAAAGTGGAATAGACCTGACGGGAAAATAAATGTAATCCCCCCACTTTATTTTGTGCTTTGCCACAGAAGCCGTAAGTAGGTACACCAAACCTACAATAAACTTACCATGGATGGTAATAAAACTACAAGAATACTAATACCACAGCAATACAACATTACAATAGAAATGGAATACAGTGTTGTTGAAATGCATCATCTTAAAAAATCATTCTTTTAATATTCAAAAATATGGTTTAAGTATGTATTTTAGTACTATCCAAAAAATCACCTCATTTTTTTTACCTCCCTCCCGACGATTTCCGTGTGTTAAATATCTATTTTTTTAAATCAATTTTTTTTAATTACCTCCCTCCCTCTCCTGTAATATTGGTCTGGGAAGGATCGGGGAACCAATAATTCAAGTAACCGTCGCCTTAGGGTGCATTGTGCTATCAGTAAACAGGAGCAGGGGGTGTCCAAGACCCCAAGTAAGCCCTGGAGCATCGATGATCTGTCCTGGAGCACAGCACCCGACATAAGTGCAACAAATGGTTCTCAATTCCTTTTCAGTTTGCACTATATTATAATATTAGCCCCATATCAATGATTGATTGGTCAATAGATAACACTATTAGAATGATGTAGTTCACATGTTTAAAGAAATCTGCATAAAATGATAATCTGAAAATATTCAAAGGCGCTACTGGCCATGCAGTCCGATACTTTGCCAAGTGTATAGGGGTGTTTGACTGATTTTGACGGTCGCATGTTTTGAAGCCTCTGTTGTATTCTAGTGTGACAATGAGAGAGTTGTACACCCCTGAAAAGGAGGCAGGTAGGCAAGTCACACTATGTGTACACACTACTGGTAGCCATACTGATGTTTCTAGTCTGGGCACTGTTGACCTTCCATTCCCCTCATTACTTGTTAATATATTTGAAATCATACCCAGTAGACATGCTTGGAGTGCTATGGCTTGTGCCCTTATTTAGCCCATTAATTTTTAAGAGTTCCTCTAGAAATTGCCATCTGCATCTCTAATATAATACATTTTATAATAACTTTGGAATTGAGAACAATTAAATTACAAAATATTTAAAGGAGAGTTGTTGATAATGTTCAAATATTCTACCAGTTCTTTTATTGCTTAAAGGTCATATCAAAATTATCAGCCTATCTTGGCCACTTTGAACATTAATGGGTTTGATGACGAGCAGAATGATTTGACTAGAAGCACTGCATTATTACCCATACAAATAATCACAGATACCTAGGAAACACCTATGTGAGTTTTAAAGAATGTGTAAACTGATTTCTGCAATTATGCTAATTTTCAAAAACGTTTTCAAGTTGAAATGCTGATTTTTTTTATTCAATGCATGCACTCATTTAAACTGATTCCACAATAATAAGGTATAACATTACAACATGGGAGTTCAGCATTCTTATGTCTGATATTTAGTTTCCCTAACAACCACCAGGTGCCACTACTGATCACAACAGGCATGGTATGGATCTTCATCCCACCTCCATCCTAGTCAGCTATAGGGCCTGGGAATACTGCTTCCAAGACTTATAATTGGTGAGGAAAAGGCATAGTCTTTAAGACCGTAGGGTGTCTGGGCGTTATTTGGAAACCCAGACCCTCAAAAACCACCTTTAGGACACCCAATTTTTTTATTAGGAATTTCTTAAAATGTCAACTTAAATCATATAATAATTTCTTTTCACCTCAATATAAAACCCATGGCATTGTATACGGACAATATGCTTTATCTCATTAAGTCAATGCATGCTTATGGCTGTAATCGGAGTATATTGTGGTCTCTCTTGAAAAATAGGATACCCCAAAATTTCACAATTGCTAATTTTGGACACCCAGTTTATAAATCATGGCTAAGACCCTGGTCAAAGGAACATTACAACCTTGGATGAAGGGATGTATAAGCATCCTTTTGTTTCTTTTCAAAATTAATTCATACATCAGTACCAAAATTAACGATAAGTAATGGACTTAGCCAAGTCCCATCCAGCCTCATAAATTGATTGGGTACCACTCAAGAGGTGCGTTCTGCACATGTGCATGAGCAACTTTCTCTATAATGTAAAAAGAAATATGAGAGCCCACATGCATCTGTCTCCTAGTGGCATCACACTGAGGCAAGATAAGGTGCGTCCGGAGCTTCACAATAGGCCTTACGGTAATTGGTCTATGGCGACCAATCCATGTTTGCTTCATCTAAGCTTATGAGTGGATTAACCTGAGTCTGTTGTACTACCAGACCGTCTGAGATATGACAGATAGATGGCACCATATGGTCCTTCTATCCCTAGCAATTTTATACAGTCTTTCATTGCCCTGGTGAAATAAATCTAAACTAAATTGGCTACTATGGCCATAGACTATTTGTTCCCTGGTAACAGAAAATATGACAGGAAAAATAGATATGACAGCCTAGATATCTAGACTAGTAAATATTGAGCTGTTTTCTTGACCCCCTGGCCTGATTATGTAACAATTAAGTGCTAGCAAGTACTCATAAATACTCAATGACATCATACAGTCCAGAGTCATGCATCATGATAGCATGGTACATGCCTGAGAAGACTAGCCTGGTATCTCAGGCTGAGTTAGGTGTAATGCCATGCCGCCACCACTACAGGATAGGTGTGAATAAGGGTCTTAGCCAGGATTTAGAAACTGGGTGCCTAAAATTGGCAATTAAAAAACTTTTGGGCGTCCAAATTTTTGAGGGGTATCACAATACACTCAGATTTCAACCATAAGCATGTATGAATTTATCAAAATAAGGCATAATATCCTTATACAATGTCATAGGAATAGTATGGAGATGAAAAAAATTGATTATATGCTTGAGATTGACATTCAAAGAAATTCCTCACCAAAAGTTTTGGGTGTCCCGAGGGGTGCTTTTTAAGGGTTTGGGTGTCCAAAAAGACACCTGGAGACGTCTTGCTGGCTAAGACCATGGGTGTGATGTCTCTCTCAAGTCTCAACAAATAGATGGCAGCACAGTTTTCACAAGTTGCAGTTTGAAACGGACACTGCTCAAGTGTGTCCCCCTTGAGGATTTATTCAGAACTAAACCTGGAGTGAAATCAACTCAGGAAAGATCAGCGAGACTTAAAGGAAAGAACCAGATCACACAGACTTGTAGCAAGTCTAGACTAAGACTAGACACGTCATAAGGACACTTAGAGAAATTAATGACTGGCCAGTGGCTGACTGAAATGAGATATTTCATGTTAGAGGAAATACTAATCAATAATTCACGACTTGTCATGTAACACACATGTAACTCAGGTATAATACCAGTCACAATCTTAATGTGCACATTTTCTCATATCTTGTACAGCCTAACTTGCTTATGGGACCACTTGCTGAAAGGGACCACCTGCTTCTATATAAAGATCACTAAATAACCCCAAAATGACAAATGATGTGTGAGTTATAGCTCACCTGATGGAAAAGACAGCATGTCAACTATGCAGTGTCTCCGCAAGGATTTAGAAGCAGGTGCCGAAAAGTATGTAATTGTAAAATTTTGGGGTGTCCTATTTTTCAAGGGAGACAATATGATTAGATTATTAACATCAGTATGTGTTTACCTATTGCCAAAAGACATAATAATCTTAAGTCTCCCCCTGCTGGGATAATGAGAAGTTAGGAACTGAAGGAATGACATTCTAAAAAATGAACCCCTGAACTGCTTATTATGCTATCTGATATGAAACGTAAAGTTTGGGATCCTGATAAATATTGAGTTCCTCGAAACATAGATTTAATATACATACTATATACTGCATCACGGCTCAACATTAATTTTCATTAGCCGAGCAGGGCTAGTTAACTCACTTTTACTAGCCCAGAGATATGTTTGCTGGCCCTGAAAATTGATAACATAAAATTTGCATGCTGTGCCAAACACTCTTTTCCTCATTAATTGTCAAAATCTGGCTATATTGCTTGTACCTCTTGAGTTGTCTACTGGTCACCTTCCCCTAGCATCCATTGGTAACATGAAAAGGAATGCAATGTATTGTGTTCATTTTTTTTTCATTATCAGCGGTAAGCAATGTAAGAGAAAGATTTCATACTTCTTTGCTCAGTGATATATATCATTTATCCTCTTGGGGCTACTCAACAGTAGAAATTACTAGCCCTGACCTTCAATAACTAGCCCCAGTTCATCAGGAAAGCCTTAACCATTCCAGTGCTAGGGCTACTTTCGTCCAGACACAATGACGCAAAGAGTTTTGAAAACCATCTAAACCTGACTGTCATGTTTGTATTCATTGAAAAGCTCTCAGTTTAGTACCCATGTCCTGGTGTTTCAGTCATTTTCCAGTTTTTTTGGCGTCATTTTTAATGACCAAATTAGCCACCAGCAGCATAAGGGTTAATGTTAAGCCCTCTGCATTGAACATTTTGTTGCTAAAAAGTTGATTCAATGATTCAAATAAAGTGATAAATTGTTGCGAAAAGTCATCCCAATCTAAAATAATACAATTATCTCATTCATCTATATATATGTAAAGTATGTATTATATTTCGTTGCAGTCCAAGGTCCTCTTTTTTACAAGCCCTGAATCCATATCTACTTGCTATGGCAAGTGGGCATGCACTGAAGCCATTGCCTGCAGACATATTGTTGCATGTTTCTAAAAGGAAAAGTGAGTGTGCACCTACTAATACCACACAGACTGACCAGTATGACATGCCCTGCGGCACTTATTTCTACTTGCTATGGCAAGTGGGTAGACACTTATGTCAATGCCTGCAGATATACTGCTGCATGGTTCTGAAAGGACAAGTGAATGTCCATCTACACAGACTAACCAGGGATGATTATTACATGCCCAGCACTTATTTCTACTTGCTATGGCAAGATGATAAGAACTGATATCAATATCAATATCTGTAGATGTATTTTTGCATGTTACTGAAAGGAAAGGAAGTTTATAGTGTGCACATAATACCACATAGCCTAACCAGAGATGATTATTACATGCCCTGCATTTATTTCTATTAGCTATGACAAGTGAGCACGCACTGATGTCAACGCCCGCAGATGTATTGTTGCATGGTTCTGAAAGGACAAATAAATGTCCATCTACACAGATTGAGCAGGGATAATTATTACACGCCCTAGATTTATTTCTATTTGCTATGACAAGTGAGCACGCACTGATGTCAATGACTGCAGACGTATTGTTGCATGGTTCTGAAAGGACAATAAAATGTCCATCTACACAGATTGAACAGAGATGATAATTACATGCCCTGGATTTATTTATATTTGCTATGACAAGTGGGCATCCACTGAAGCCAGTGCCTGCAGTTGTACTGTTGCGTATACCTGAAAGAACAGTTGAATCTGCACCTTCTACCAGGCAGGCTAAACATGGTTGATTTTTACATGCCCTGAACTTACTTCCACTTGCTATGGAATTACTGGGCAAGCACCGATGCCCATGCCTGCAGATATATTGTTGCATGTTTCTGAAAGGACAAGTGAGTGTGCATCTAACACCAAATGGACTAACCAGGGATGATTTTTACATGCCCTGCACTTATTTCTACTGGCTATAGAATTACTGGGCAAGCACCGATGCCCATGCCTGCAGATATATTGTTGCATGTTTCTGAAAGGACAAGTGAGTGTGCATCTAACACCACAGAGACTAACCAGGGTTGATTTTTACATGCCCTCCACTTATTTCTACTTGCTATAGAATTACTCGGCACACACTGATGCTAGTGCTTGCAGATGTTTTATTGCATATTCCTGAAAGGACAAATGGGTGTATAACATCGATCTTTTATCATGCAAGTCAGCAATAATTTCTACATTGCACTGTAATCATTCTTACTAATGCTTTAATATAATCATAAGTGCGATTCTCTGAATTAAAGGTGCTTTGGTATTTGATAAAAATGTCTTATTGATAAAACCAACGTAAATGATAGCAAATTTATTAGAATTCAGATATCAAATTTTAGATATTTGATTCGCATGGTATCGCGAATCATCTGGTATCTGTACTTTAGGCAAGTGATGGAATTTTGGATTTTGATTATCATAATTTTTTCCTGTCATATTGGGGCTAAGTTGTGACTATCCAGTAAGTGGTGGAGGAAACTGGAGTACCCGGTAAAAACCATCCCCTAACCCCAGTCACTGCCAACTTTCTCACATTCTCACAAGTTGTCATGCACTGATTTCAGTGTCTGTACTTCGTGCATTGTAGACTAGGTTCTTAATCCCCCAAAAGTTTACACTCATTTCTGTGCTGACCCAGCAGTGTGGTGTAGTACCAAGTATGGTACATACATGGCGCCACTTGGTCCTATCTCTAAAAGATTTTAGTCCAACTCAAACTGAATCCTCTATTCCCCTGATGAGATAAGTGTGAACAAAATTGACCACTATGGCCACCTAGACTATTTGGCGCCTGCTAACAGAAAAAGACACCACTGAAAAATACATTTGGCAGCTACGTGCATTGTAGTAGCATTTTCTGAGCATGCCCCGATACGAGCGTAGTTGCTGCAGTGGCTTGTAGAGCGTGACCCTGCCTACCCCCGCACATTCAGGCCAACCAATCGCTCATTTGTCATTTACAGTTATTCAATTTTGGATTTAGCAAGACAACTTATGCAATTTCATTGCCGCGCTGGTCAATACCTTGACAATCTAATCATCCTCAGCTGCCGTTCCACCTGCCACTTCAAGCATAACCCTTTCAGCCCTAGATTTCCCCGCTGAAAATGAAAGTCGTCTGACTCCTTGATATTTTTCAAGATAATTTTGGAATAAAGTGTGGAGTGCGGAATTGCAAAATATTTGAAGGAAAGTTGTTGGTTTACTTCTTATATACATTACTACCTCAGATATTTTCTGGAAGATGCTGTTGTTAGTGAGATATCAATAAAATAGTTGAACAAATATTGGTGCTGTGTGCATGAACAGGGTTAACCAAAACAATTCTCAGAATTTGCCACAACGGAAAATACAATATTTTTTGAAAAATTTAGATTGTCCCCATTTCAGAGGGAAGAGGAGGGGATCAAATCAATTCTTTTTTTTTCATTCCACCTCAGCATCTTGGATTTAATGTTTGGATATTGAATAGTATCAATGACCATCACACTGGAGATGTTAAGAATCGTTGTAAATTATACTGACACAGGAACCACTAGGGATAGGTACTGGTATTTGATATGATACCAAATACTGATATTGAATGGAAAAAAATACCGTGTCAAAAGAGTTCTTATCATCAGCTCCACTCTAGCTGCTGATTGGTTAATTTCTTTGCTGTACTGGACTGAATTTGGCTCCTAGCACTGCTAGCAAGTTAGATTCCAATAGTATTCCTGTATTGGGATCCTAACAATGCTTTTAACAACTGACAATGTTAGGAGTCTAATAGTATTCCTGTATTGGGATCCTAAGAATGCTTTTCAGAATGTTGATTTAGGATTCCAGTATATCTATACTACTTCCGATAGTGCAATGGAACACCATAGTAACAGAGGAATTTCAAATTGGCTGCCACTGGTGGTTGCAACACCCCTTAAAATTGTTTTTGTATGTTTAAAACATTATTTGCACAATATAATCAGCCAACATGGTGTATATCTGGAAAATAAGAAGGCAGGAAGTAATTAAGATGGATTTACTCGCGACTTCAAGTGAGAAATCTGCCTGAGTTAACCTTAGTCTGATGACTCGTCTTTTCTCTGATCTCCATTGCAAGAACAATGAACTTTGAACTTGTTGTGTTTATTGTGATTCAAAATTAATGTGGGGTGGGGGAGTTGATGATAAATTTGTTATCATTGTTGTGAAAATGGTACACAGCCAATGTCTGTGTTCAGCCACCAGCACCAATCCCTACCAATGAAGTGCCAGTGTGCCCAATATCTACACCTCAAAAAATAGTTCAAATAGAGTATTGTTCAGTAGTAGCACCAGCCAGCAGTGTGCCACAGGAAATCAGAACTCTGGGTACCTCATAGACTTGCTACAAGTCTGTGATATCTGGCTCTTTCACTGATCTAACCTGAGTTGATTTCACTCCAGGTTTAGTTCTGAATAAATCCTCAAGGGGGACACACTTGAGTTGTAGTCTGTATCACGTTATCAACTGCAACTCATGAAAACGGTGCTGCCATCTATAGTTTGAGAGAGACATCAAACCTACTTAGTATATATAGTGGTGGGGGCATTATACCTAACACAGCCTGAGAACCAGGCTAAGTACCTCAAGGCACTTCATATTCCCATATTTAGTGGAGTGGGTTATATGCCATGCAATAACGGATATCACATATCATATTCCTCCTTTTTATTGCTGTCTATCTGTGCTTGTGGTAAAGAAGCAAGGAAACTCCTTCATCAGATAGTTTAACCACAGACGCTACACTAGCAGGGAATGGCAACTCCCATTCTGGCAGGACCATAGTCTTGGCCAGCAGCCCGCGTCTGGGTGTCATTTAGACATCCATTAAACCCTCAAAAATCAACCCTCAGGACACCCAGTTTTTTTTAGTGATCAGTTTTGTTAGTGATCAGTTTCTTGAAATATAAATTTCATGCATACATTTGAATTTTCAATATTTCAGTATTCATATATTGGGATGCCATTTGGGCAAATACTTGGCCATATTTGCATAGTACATTACTTTGACAATGTGATACAAGTAGTCTGCATTTATCTTAATAGCTTATGGATAGCAGTGGAATACTTGCACTATCTTAAAAGGTGAAATCAGGAAATCAAGAAGACCTGTCAAAATCTCAGCACCACGTTTGAACATGAGAAATGCACTTATTTGGGCATCAAATAAATGTTTTGATCTGACGAAGATCTGGCTGCATTACAAAAAAACACATTGTTGAGTCTTGACCATGAGAAAATGTGTTAGATGCAGATGACTACATACCAAAATACAAATGTATATACCTGAAAAGCAAGTATTAAAAAGATTAACTTACCGATAACGACGATTGTATGACTGGATCCACAGGCTACAGCCTTGACATTGCGAAGCCGATCAGAACTGCTAAATCTTTCCACAAATCCATCTCGACATGAAACATCCCCTACATCTCCGTGGCAATGCTGCCCAAACTCCCCGCATCCCCAGCAGAGAAACTGACCACTCCGGCCACTAGTGGTCAGCTGGTCAGACTCCTTACTCTCCGCCCCGCTGGACTCCCCCATCTTGCCCGCTTTGCACTTCGCTGCCGGAAAATATCGCTATAATCCTCCATATGTGGGTATGGCGGACATCACAGCCACGGCCGGTCAATACTCCACCTTTCCATGGCTGTCACACCGATTCTGCAATCCTGAAAAATAGCCAGATTCAATGCAAATATTACTGGCTCAGCACTGGCACCATTTTTGTCATCATCTATCTAAATTTGTGTCAAAATTTTGCACAGCGGAATAGGCATGGCCATGTCAATGCAAGAGACTGATCAATATAGTTTCTCAGAAGCTGCTGGCTTTTGATAAGGCTAAGGTACGAACGAAGCAGCTGTAAGACCCACACTGATAACAATAGCTAGAGTGAAACACAAAGGATCTATTGTAAAAATGTAAATCAAAACACCCCTTGAAAAAATAAAGAGTCACACATCAAAATCCTGCAATCCCAAATGTGACAATATTAACAGTATATTCGCAATTGCAACTCCTTGCACAGTTCCTGGCTGAAAATAAAGAATGCCGACAATTGCGAAGCCATAAACCTGTGTTCAATATAACCGTACACTCACCCAACATGAAAATAACTTATTGATTAACCATGGACAAATTTTCCCTGCACAGGGCCATAAATTTGTGTTGGTTTTGTGTGTGGGTAATTGGCCGGCAGGCTTAAGACAGGCTGACCAATATTACCCTCAAGCCGACTCACATGATGAACGGCCGGCCTCAGCAGGAAAATTGCAATATAAAGAAAAAAGGCTGCATGCTGCCAGAGGAAACCTGAGCTGTTGTTAGAGCTGCCTCTGATAGCACAGGGAATATACAAGGTTGTTCAAAACAGTTTGAACCTGTACCCCCTTATACATTGATAAGGACAATAAAAAAATATACTTTGTTTTCTATAATGGTCTGAAAGAAATTGGGTAGGTAGGTCGTTAAAAAAATCTTTTTGCATTATTTCTTTGGTTAAAAATTGGTGTTTTATGCATATTTTACGTTGATTGGGAGTTGGGAGGGGGGAAAAACCTTTTGGGTAGGGATTTTTTTTAATAAAAACTTGTTAGGGTAGGGTTACAGGAAACAAACAACTTTTTTTAGGCCTAAATGTGTATACAGGTGAACTTGGATATGACAGACTGAATGGGACCAGGAAAATTGGTCCGTCATATGCAAAATCTGTCGTATACATATGACTAATACTTGATATGCATCGGACTGAGACCAAACATATTGTCTGTCATATGCAAAAATCCGTCGTACAGTGGTCCGTCATATCCAAGTTCACCTGTATATGAAATGGACCTGCAGCTAATATTTTCTATAGTCAAAATTCTACTCTAAAAAGCATAAATAAAAATGTGTCAAGATTATATTTCCTTCAATGCTAACTTAGATATTACTACACTATTAAAAGTATCTACGCCATGCTCATGGGGGATTTTATGTGCCATGCCATGGTGCAATGCAATACTAGTCTCCTCGTTAACAAGCTAAAAATGCTCTCTCAATAACTTATAGCGTAAGGACTGTAAAGGTTTATTTCAAGCTGCATGTTCTTATTTAACCCATTAATGCTTAAGAGCTCCTCTAGAAATTGTTGTCTGGATCAATGATACTTTTGGCAATAACTTTAGAATTAAGCATAATTCTACAAAATATTTGAAGGAGAGTTGTTGGTAATGTTCTGATTGACATTTCTCAATCAACTATTATTTTGACTTTGCTTTTATCTGCAAATTATCATTAAATTTGTGAGACTGCTTTTGGCCGCTGTGAGCATTAATGGGTTAATGTTAGTATATGTAAAGTCAAAAATAGATACCGAGTAAAAAGAAAATGAAAAATGAAAATGGAAAAATGAAATAAAACTATGATATATAAAAAATACCAAGAATTAGGAAATCCAAGTCTTGTATGATTTATGTATGGACAAGGTAGCTTAGGGACTAGATTACAGGAGTCACCACTCAGCTGAATATACAGAATCAATGGCGCAGTGGCAAGATTCTCAGCCTGAGTGCTGGGAGGCATGGGGTCCCGAGTCCAATCCCATATCTGTCTGACCCAAGCTTGCCTAATAATTTTTTCTTCTTTTTTGTTACTAAAAGTTTGTGTTTGACATCCAAACATGGCAAACATCTTAGGAGCACTAAGCCATGTATGTATAAACGTACTTTTTGTCTCAACTCCGCAAAATGTTAATTTTGCTCATCAGGTTCCATTATAAAATTTGCCCAATGCCAACAATTCAAATGTGAGCAATTTTCCTGAGAATATTCATTGAGAGCTATCTAATGAATGCCAGCATGACAAGGTTTGCATGGTTTTCAGGAGTTTTAGCGTCCTTGTGCTTTGGACGAAAGTAGCCTCAGCATAAGAAGGGTTAACAGTATTCCTGAATGTCTTTTAGGCTTAGAAGTCTACCCTAGTAGAACAAGCTGCTTCTTATATGTTGACATATTCAATCTATAGTCAGTAAATGTAGATCGCAGCCTCAGATAGATGCACTTAAACATGGTCTATCGGCAATAATACGTAGTAATAGAGCTTGCTTATGATTTATGTTCTCAGGCAGTGCACAGGGGTCCAGTGACAGGCAGTGGTGTCTCCTCGTGTCTTGGTTGTCGTTACCACAGATTTTTCCTGGCTTGGCTTATACATGGTTCACATCTGAGGGCCATGCATGACCTGAGACATTGTGTGTCATATAGACACACTGTATCCACAAAACACACATGTGAAAATGCATGTATCTTGATAACAAAGAAATATACTGAGAAACAGGGTCTTGGCCATGCATTAAAAACGGGGTACCCAAAATTTGAAATTGTAAAATTTTGGGGTATCATAATTTTAAAGAAAAAACACAATATAACTGGATTACAACCATAAACATGTATTTACTTATTGAAATAAAGCATAACATCCTTGATATATATGACAATGTCGTGGGAATTATATTGAGGTGGAAAAATTTAATCATGTGCTTGAAATTGACATTCTAAGAAATCCCTCAGTTCTCACAAAAATACTTGGGTGTCCTGAAGGGTAAAATCATTTTTCAGGGTTTAGGTGTCCAATTTATGCCCAGATGCCCTGCTGGCTGAGTCTATGATGAGACATATTTGACTGAAAGTAGCTGTAGCTGTTGAATTTCACAATCCCTCCTTATAACAGGTTTCAAATGGCACTCTTTTTGATGACTTGTTATCCAAGATGTCAGGCCACATGCTTATTTCATATGCAGATGGGTGAAAACTGATTTTTCCTGAACGCTATCACAGGAACAAAGCAAAGTCTGGGTTCACTGCCTTGAATGCCAAAGAATTCTAGTTTTTCTCACTTTTTGCAAATTAAAGCTAAATCATGACTACCGTAAATTCTCGCAAATCTCGGACACTTTTTATTAATTACTATTTTCGTTGGCTGATGGTGGCCGAAATTTACTGAAAATAGCGATCAAATGTCAGACACTGTGGCCGAGATTCATCGATATCATCAATTGAAACGAAAGCTACATGTACTATGATGTAGATGGAACTGAAAATCGATCGCTAACTTCGTACACAAGAATATAATTTTCCCCCACAAAACCCTTATTGTCCACCTACCTGACTTGTCATTCCTCAGCTATATATACTAATAAAGTAAATTGCCTCCCTTGTATGTTGTTTACTTGTTTATTCTTGCTGCCGCATGCCTAATTACGCATTGAATTATACAAACTGGCGCAGCCTATGAGATCGATGTATTTACTTCCAGTTTCGGAGCCAGTGCGTTTTGGCAGATATAGGGACACCAGAAATGTTAGTTTATAATCTAAAATCAATCGGAAACTTCGTAAATTTAAACGTCTTTCACTTTGGCCGATATTATCAATTGTCAATTGAATTGAAATGAAAGCTAGATGGAAAATCGATCACTAACTTCGTGAACAAGAACACAATTTTCCCCCACAAAATCATTATTGTCCACCTACCTGACTTGTCATTCCTCTGCTATATATACTTGTAAAGTAACTTGCCTCCCTTGTATGTTGTTTACTTGTTTATTCTTGCTGCTGCACGTCAATTACGCATTGAATTATATACTTGTTCAAGTTGTTGACAAGTCTTATTTCGAAATGGCGCCGCCCAAGCTGTATTCCACTCTACACGCAGAAATGCGATACCTACTTCCGGTTTCGCACCGATAGTCTTTTGGCAGATATGGGCACTAGAATCGATCATTAATCTAAAATGATAAAATCAATCGCAAACTTTGGAAATCTAAATGTTTTTTTCTTATATCAATGAAATTTACTTGGTGGCCGACTTTTGATGAAAAGTGTCCTTGGATGAATCGGGGGTGGGCGAATTTCCCCAGTAATTATTTGGTAGATTAATTAAAGTGGCCGAGTTTCCTAGGGCGGCCGAGATTTCCGAGAATTTACGGTAGCAAGTTAACGATAGAGGAAAATCCACTATTTTGTCGAAAACTCAGACTCAAACTATTTTTAGCCAGGACTATGAAACTGGGTGTTCACAAATGGGTGATCATACCTTTTGACTGTCCTATTTTAGAAGGTAAAATGACTGACATTGAAAATAAACTTGTTGTACTTATAATGAAACTTTAAAGTATCTTTAAAAACGGCCTAGCATTCATATCAAAGTTAATTATTCATTATATCCAGTTTATTGACAAATTAAGAAATTTCAAACCAACATATTTGAGTTTTCCCATGTTTTACAAGGACTTCGGTGTCTATTTGACACTCCTGGAAGGCGTAATACAAAGCTACTCTATGAAGTCAATTCAATGGTAACTTTCTTACATGCCACAAGCCCATATAGGACAAGCAATTGGTAAACACATGCTATACTGCTCAGTCAAATATGCAAATGCAACTTTCTCACATGCATCAAGCAAAGCTAAACGCAGAGAGACAGTTGGCATTGCACATACTCTTCTGCTCAGCTAAGGTGAAGTGGGTCTGGGTCAAGATGGCCCCCTACCAAGATGACCACCTTTCCTTGGTAAAGACAACCACCTTCCCCTGTTGAAGACGTTCACCTTCACCAAGAAATAAGATATAGGCCAAGGTATTGTTATTTAAGATTTAGGATAAAGAGAGGGCCAAACCGTCATGAATTTAGTCACTTAAGCAGTGCTTTTAGGACTAATAATGGAGGTTTAAGAAAGGAAAATTACTCGTTTTATACCATAGTTTTTGTGGAGGTAGCCATCTTGACCAAGTGGAGTTGACCATCTTGACTAAGGGAGATGGCTGTCTTAACCAAAGAAAGGTCCAAATTTTCAAGGGGGGCAACAATATACTCAAATTTCAACCATAAACATATATAAATTTATCAAAATAAGGCATGATATCCTTATACAATATCATGGAAATTATGTGGAGATGAAAATATTCAATTATCATGCTTGAGATTGATATATGAAGAAATTCCTCACAAAAATTTTTGGGTGTCATGAGGGGTGCCTTTTAAGGGTTTGGGTGTCCAAAAAGACACCCAGACGCCCTGCTGGCTAAGACCATGTGACCTCCACCAGTTTTTCATAACTTAGCCATTAATGACCTAAAAAGTGATATTGGTGTATTAATTAACTTATGGCCAGTAATTCTGAATAAAAATAACTGTAAAATCTTGTTGTCTACATAAAAAATATGAAGTATTAACATAACTGTCAATACTTTATAACCTAAATAAATCATTTTACACAAAAAGAAAATTCATTTTTTTTCCTAAAATATATTTTTTTCTGAAATATTTCAATATTTAAGTTTATCAAAATAACAGTTTCCATATCTGTGCAGCACGAACAAGTACTATTCGAACATATTGGTAAGGGGGTTTGAAAGGGTGTGTTTAATACAGTTTATGTTGTGGAATCACAAAAAGTCGAACTGTGCCACCCAGGAAAGACTGGCCAGTCAGTCTATATCTGTCAGGCTAACTCCTTCTGAACATGCAATCAGTGTCAATAAAACAATACACAGCTTGACAAAGTGCAATTGACAAGCCATCATGGACTGATTGGTTTACAGTAGCAAATGCGGATAGCAGACCGGAAGCACCCTTTTTATTTGATGGGAGTCTTCTTCTGGTCTCCTTGGAGCTTAGACTGGTCAGGTCACTCCCAAGTAAACAAACACCAAAACAAAAATATAATGTTGAGAGCACATTTTACCACTATGCAAAGATGATAATGAAATAGCGAATTTCAATATCTCTGAACTGTTTACGATGTACGCATACCCAACCTTCAGCTGGTATTGCTGCTTTAGGCTGGTTACACACGGTAGCTGTTCAATTATGGATTGAACACCGCTCTCTTTAACGCCTCTCGTATAAATGATGTAAAATGGCGGCCTCCTTAGCAAAACCATGTAAACCAACATCGACAACAGCCGCAGACCACTGCAACCTACAAGATAAGAGGTTTCCTACCTTCAAAATAACATGCCGTCTCCAGGTCTTGGTTACGAGAATGCAACGAAATCAGTGCACATGTGCTAGTGCAAATATTTACTTGGCAATCACTTATCAAAACAATCGCTATCGTATCGCACCTGCCGGTGAACTTGTTGAAGTGTGAATCACGCAGAGCCTCTCGGGTAAGTCACATGACTACAGAGCCAAAATGGCCGCGGTGCATTGGCACTCAAAACTTCACAAAGTTACACAGTTTTACAGATAGGGTAGTGCCCTGCCAGGATTTACTTGGATGCTGGGAAAGGGTGGAAAATCTTGCCAACATGTTGAAGGTCTTCATTCCTACGGTTCGCAAGATATCTGAAGACAATGAAAAAAGTTATACGGTAAGATCTGAGCAGTGAAATTGCAGCTAATTCTAAGAAATGTTCTGCTCAGGCTCTGTGATTTACACTTCTTCACTTGTGTGTTGCTCTGTAAATCTAGGTATTTGATTGAAGTGCAATCCAGTACATATTTTCTTTTACTTGTATACGTATCCACCACTACAACTAACCAGTATTTCAAGATGGATTCCTATTTTACAAGTAATTGTATTTGTACCTTACTGGCTGTGCTTGGTAATATTTTTACTTTTATTTGGGGGGGGGGGGGGTTGGTAATTGCAGTTGCAATATAGTGGTCACTTGGTCAGTACTAAAGGCGAACTACAACTTAATCCATTCACATCTGAAGAATAATCATGTGTGCTTTCCAAGTAGGCCCTAGGTAAAAATTTTACCTTAGATGAATAGAACAGGGATTGGTCGCCACATACCAATTTCCAAAGAACCCATTATAAAACCCTGGACACACTTAATTTCGCCAAATCTAGTGTCAGTGTAACGTCACTAGGATACAAAGACCAATGAGGGCTCTTATATTTGTCAATATTATATCCTAGTCATGCCCAGGCTGTTGAACGAGATCTGCTGGTTGTGTATCCGGTGATCAACATTCATGCTAATTACCAACATGTAGATGATATAGTTAACTAGTATTATCCACCCCTATTATGTGGGTTGTTGATAAATTGTATAGTTCATTGTGAAATCCAGATTATGGCAACCATATATACATATACAATACGTTATCAATAATACATGGCATAAACATCTGACAAAGCCTAGCATACTAGTTATGTTTTTCATTTAAATTAATTTTTCCATTAAGGTGAGGTCACAAGTTTTCTAAGTTAAGAATGCTAGCTGCCATAGTGACATAGATTAAAAGGTGCCAATGGGCCATCATTAGGAGAAGGAAAGTGCACACCTTATGAGCAGTTTAGACTGTGTTGATTTAGGCAACCTACAGACTGGTCCATATCATACTTCATGCTGTTCATTTCTATGCAAATTAACCCATTACTACCCAAACCACCACGAAAAGCCTGAAAAAAAGCTGAAAGACCAACATGTTTTGATTAGAGTTGTCTCTGATCTAGAAAATATTTAAAGGAAGAATGCGGGTCAGAACTTGTGGTGGGGCATTTCACGAATTGCTCCGGTTCTACACGGGACAAAACACAGACTTCGGAGCTAAATAGCTTTTAAATGGAACTCATTGCAATAAATATTTTTGCAACAAGCAAATATTGACCATTTTCTCTATTGAAATATGTATTTATAACAAATATTAAACTAATACTTTTGCCAGAAATTAGGAAAAGCCTCTGGTTCTACACGGGACATCAAAGTGAAGTGACTTTTTGATAGCTTCATTACATCTTAAATTCCTCTTCTTGTAGAAATCACATGTTAATCAAATTACATTTGTATGAAAGCAGTGAAACTCTACTTCATGAATCTGTTTCTTTCTTGTTACATTCTCATTTAAATTCTAATAAAACATAGTTATTAATGAAGAAGGTGGGTTCTACACGGGACGGTTCTACACGGGACACTTTTCACTTATACTTTTTCAGTACTTTTCTAGCCCCTAGAGCATAAATAAGAAGTTCTAGTTTAACAAGAACATAATCTTAATCCTTAGAATTAATATGAGTATGGTACACTCTTTCTTCTCTTAAAGACAAGTTAAGCAGATCAATTTCAATAAATCAAATTTGCTTTTCGATAGCTTCATTTCATCTTAAATTCCTCCTCTTGCACAAATCATATGTTAATCAAAGAACATTTGTATGGAACCAGTGAAACTCTACTTCATGAATTTGTTTCTTTCTTGTCATATTCTCATTTAAATTCTAAGAAAACAAAGTAATTAATAAAGAAGGTGGGTTCTACATGGGACGGTTCTACACAGATGTCACAGATGTCCCGTGTAGAACCAGATTGTCCCGTGTAGAACTTTTTTTAAGGTTCACATTTTAAAGACTTTCATTTACAAGAAATGTAAGAGGTATATGTCAAAATATTTCTTTCTGTGTGTAGGGTGAAAATTCCAAAAGGATCTGTGATAGGTCTTCTAGATTTCAAGAAAAATAAACTTTTATCCGTAAAAAAGTTCTACACGGGACAATGACAATTTTGATATGCCTCTAAATTACTCATTTGATTAATATTTCATTTGAAAAAAGTTGAAACAAAGTAATGAAGGCTATTGTGATGCATTCATGAAAGTTCACACACTTTTTTATATCATCTAATAGGTTTTTCAGGCACAGATGTCCTGTGTAGAACCAGATTGTCCCGTGTAGAACTTTTTTTAAGATTCACATTTTTAAGACTTCCATTTACAAGAAATTTAAGAGGAACATGTTGAAATATCTATTTCCATGTGTAGGGAGAGAATTCCAAAAGGATCTGTGATAGGTCTTCTAGATTTCAAGAAAAATAAACTTTTATATGTAAAAAAGTTCTACACGGGACATTGACAATTTTGACATGCATAAATCACTCATTTGATTAATATTTCATCTACAAAAAAGTGGAGACAAGGTAATGAAGGCTATTGTGATGCATTCATGGAAGTTACTGATGGATAAAATCAAAATTGAAGAAAAAAATCAATATAAGATAATGTCCCGTGTAGAACCCACAAAAATGTTTTTCCAAGTTCAATTTGCTATATCTCGCTGACTAAATAAGTCAGGAAAAAAATTAAAGTTGTTCTAGAAGGTTTAAAATGTCTACTTTTATGTTCAAATTTCTAAATCATGATTTAAGGCTTTTGAAATTCAACAAGCCACTTCACTTTTTTGCTGAAATGCCCCTGGTACATACAGCTCTGAGCTCTCTTTAAAATAAAGAATTATTTTCAAAAGTAGCATAGAAGCAGATCTATGCCAGTTTTCAAAGGGACCTCTCGCCAGTCTAGACATGAATAGTTTCCCCTGTTGCTAGGTGTGAGAGCAGTGCAGCAAGATAACATCGCTTCCTGCTGAGCTTATTGTTGGAGAGTGGAGAGCAGAGGAAAGAGGAAAGGAAATACCAAAACACACATTCTCTCAAAAGGCTAGCCTAGATTTCAAGGCTGTCATGTATATTTTTCTGACAAGTTTTTCTGTGAACAGGCAACAAATAGTCAAGGTGGCCATAATAGCCTATTTAGTTTTCATATCTCACCAGGGGAATAGAGGACGGTTTGAATATAACATGAACTGAAGTGACCCGAGATAGGAGGACCCTATGGTGCCATCTATCGGTCATATCTGGTACTACACAACACTCAGTTTAGTCAATTCAGAAGGGAATGGTAACTTTCCAGGGACTATGAGTCTATGAGCCTAGTCTTTCAAAAGACAAGTGAGCACTCTATATGTCATGACAGAAACCCTGATTATATATCAATATCATTTCGTATGTAAAAGATATGGAAAAATTCTTCATTCAAAGAGAAAATTCTCATAAAGATCAACAGGAATCAGAACTTGAATCATGATATTTCTCGGGACTGTGTCATGACTAACATGTTGGACTAGATACTAGAGTTGTATTGGGTACTGCAATGCAATGAGGCTGGTCTCTGTTTGCACTATATTTTTTATTAGGCATAATATCCAAGGTCCATCTTTATTTTGATTGCTGTGACTCTATAGTTAGTGTGGATGCAAGTATGAATAATAAGTCTATTGTTCTTGATATCCTTCTTGCTGCGAATGTTCTGTTGTTTTGTTACATGTTGCATTTTAATGTCTTTCCTACACATACAGTGTTCAGTATTTCTCCAATTGCAAAACCAGATCCTCACTCAGACAGTACCAAGGCCCAGGGTCTTACTGTCTTAGCCAGGATTTCAGAAATGCCTGTTCAAAACAGCAATTTCGTCCAGATTAAGCTATTTACCTACTTCAAATCCTTATACCAGCTACATTTAATGGCCTAGTGTGTCAAAAAGGGCAATTTACACTTCAGCTATGTCCTAGAAGATGGTTTGTTAGGAAAATATTTGGTTATTACAACCAGAAAGTCAAAATTGATAAATCATAAAAGAAAATTTCGCCTGTCCAAACAGGAGGTTTTTAGGAAACTATCTGTCCAAAAGACAGGTAGGACGGGTCCTGGCTAAGTCCCTGCCAAGGCCCAACTAACCTAACCCTACTTTTCCCTCTGAATGTAATGATAATACTGCAGTTATGTACTACCTATTGCTTCCTATCTGGCGAGGACTTAGCCAGGGCCCGTCAAGCCTGTCTTTTGGACAGGCAGTTTCCAGAAAACATCATTAAATCATTATGATTATTTTGATTGTGATGCAGGGCTAGCACAGGTAACTGGTTGACGTAGATCTAGTAGATTCCAGGTGCTACTAGCACTAGCAGTAAACCTTACCAGGCTTGTATTGTATTTTGGTTATTGTCGGACCCGAGCTATGTATGGACGGTAATGGACCTACTCAAGTCTATCCTACTTTCAAGAGCTGCTTTTGTGGTGCCTTAAGCAAGTTGTGCAAACCCATAGATCCTCTTATGTAAAATATCGTAAGGTTCACAAGCAGGGTCTGAGCTAATTTTCTTCTAAACTGGGCTATCACAAAACGTTGGTGTCCTATTTTACGAGGGGGCAGCAAGAGATTTAGTCATAGATCTTATACATAGATATATACTTAATTATTCGGCAAATGTATGGAGTACGCCTAATGGTCTGTTTTATTAAGCCATCTTCTGATAGGGAAATAAAAGTTGCAACTTTCTATATGAATTGCTTTAAATTGACATATTTAGATATTCTAGTGGACCAAAATCTTAAGGTGCCATGGTATGCATTTTACTGGTTTTGAATGATTTTAAAGTCAGCTGGTTTAAATGCTGAAAGTGGATCTTTGAGCTGTTACCTAATCCTCATTAGTAATCACCCTCTAGGCTTGAATGGGTCAATGGATGACGGAATGTTCCCTCTCTTTTGGATGTTGTTGAAACTGGGTACCTCTTGCATAAGGTTTATTCAACCATGCACCCATCACCATGCAGTTCATCCTAAAATAAAAGTGTCTCTTTTGTAAACAGGCAGTGTGGCTCAGCAGAAATGGTAGACTTGCTTCAGGTCTGTGTTGACTGGATCTTTCACTGAGTTCACTCCAAGTTTAGTTCTGAATAAATCCTCAAGGGGGAGTTTCAAAGTACAAATCACGAAAACTATGCTGCCATCTATAGCTTGAGAGAGACATCAAATCTACTTCACACCTAGTATATATGAGGTGGTGGGGGAGTTACACTAACTCAGGCTAAGAACCAGGCTCCATAGATGGAAACTGACATTGGGGGCTTTGCACTTGTAACCAGCATTGACTCCGTTCAGGTTTCATTTGATGAAACACATTGCCATATTTGTCCCAAAATATACATCCCCCATTCCCCATGACCCAATCCCCCCCTCCCAAATAAACCACCACCACTTCCTATTTTAAAAGGTAGGGTGATACTTATATGCCTGCAAGCTCTCTCATATTGTAAGGTGTATAGTTAAGAAGATTGGTACGGTATTAAACATTATGATTAGGGGTGGGGATCATTGAGAATTCTCATTTCGGTTCGGTTCTCGGTTTTGCTTCTACGGTTCGGTTTTATCACGGTTTCTTAAACGGTTTATTAATGACATTTTTTGGATACGAAACTACGCAATGGAATGCATGGCTGAACTTGCCTGAACTGGAAAGTTCTAGAAAGTTCCTATATACTAGCTCCCTGGGCACTTTCTCTACGCTCAGAAGGCTTCTGAGCATAGTGAAAGTGGGCAGGGTACCAGACTTGAGAGATTTTGAAATGGCTGTTTGATCGTCGCGCTTGGCAGACATTGTGAGGCCAGTGAGGAGGTAGGTGCTGACAGTTTTATTACGCCTCCAGGAACCCTGTGCATGCATAGAAAACCGAACCGTTTAGAGGGAGGTCCGGTTTTTGACTGGTTAACCGCAATGCTCAGGCCGGTTTGAACCGGTTTGCGGTTCCCGGTCCCCATCCCTAATTATGATTCTTTTCCTGGTTCTGGGGCTGGCATGGAGTCTGTGTTAAACTAATTAGTGATTGAGTAGAGTGCTTATAAATAGGAAGTTGAAATTATGTTTCTATATGATGTGGAGTTGGAAAAGCTTAATTGAAGAATTGATCGAAGCATTTGTTTTGAGTGCCAACATTTTTATGCAAACAGGGGTGGTTCAAGGCCCTCACAACATGGTTTTAGCCAGCAGGGCATCTGGGTGTCTTTTTGGACACCCAAACTCTTAAAAAGCACCTTTCAGGACACCCAATTTTTGGGGGAGGAATTTCTTAAAATGTCAATCTCAAGCATATAATTGAATTATTTCATTATCATATAATTCCCATGACCTTGTATAAGGATGCCTTATTTTGATAAATATAAACATGTTTATGGTTGAAATCTTAAGTATATTGTGGTCCCCCTTAAAAATTTGGACACCCAAAAATTTTACAATTGCCAATTTTAGGCACCCAGTTTCTTATTCCTGGCTAAGACCCTGCAAAAGGCTCACGAAGGGGGGTTCACAACAGGAACGACAACTGACTGAAATCAGTAGATTACAGATGGTGGCACCACTAGTTCTAAATATGGCCACAAGATGGATTTTGTATCATAAGAAATACATGTTGACTCCATTGACAAACAAGTTTCTAATTTGGCCGGTTGTGGTGGAGAAGGCCTGATTGTAAGGGGGGTGAGGGTCCATGAACCCACTGGATCCACCCTCTATTTATCCATTGGTCCACCCCTATTGCAAACTTTGCGTAGATTCTAGTGTGGAATTTTGAGTTGGTGTTGTTTTTTGTTTTCTAGGTGTACTGTGTGGAGGTCCATATCTCAGGGAGGTGCCATATGGTAGAGAGAAGATATAAACAGTTTGAGGAACTCCACAAACAGGTAAAGATCAGAGTATCTTCCGTATGCCTTTAGCAACTTTCTCACATGCCTAAAAGCCAGATTTGAACCATGATCTTGAGATCTTGTGAGTGAGGTCAGAGACAGTACTTAAGCAGTCTGTGTGCATTGCCTAATACAACACAATAATGACGAGAAGACTGGCCATGTTGATAAAAAAATATGTTTATGATTTCTATTTCATTGGTATCCTTCAAGGTACATGTATACCTGTAATCCTGTAGTATGTCAGATTTTGAAAATCTTATAAAAATCCTCAGAAATTGAAATACACTTTTTGAAATACCTGTTTGTTTGTTTAATGTTTGAATAAGAATATTGGCAAAAATAAAACATTCAGCAATATCTTCACTCCGCAATACATAATGTGAAAGCTCTATTCAATCGTCTAAAGAATTGATACTCCTGTTGTCCCACCATTACTACTGAGCATGACATGTGATGAGCTGAAATCCAATTAGTAATGAGGTATTCCTATGGAAACGGTGAAACTTATTGAGTTTTTGTCTTCGTTAATTAAGGAAATGAGAGGAGATCCTAGAGGCAAATTAATCTGTATTGATTCCATGAGTATTCTCAAAGCTAGTTGGCGTCTCTCTCTCTCTCTCTCTCTCTCTCTCTCTCTCCTCTCTCTCTCTCTCTCTCTCTCTCTCTCTCTCTCTCTCTCTCTCTCTCTCTCTCTCTCTCTCTCTCTCTCTCTCTCTCTCTCTCTCTCTCTCTCTCTCTCTCTCTCTCTCTCTCTCTCTCTCTCTCTCTCTCTCTCTCTCTCTCCCTCCCTCCCTCCCTCCCTCCCTCCCTCACTTCCTCTCTCTCCCTCACTTCCTCTCTCTCCCTCACTTCCTCTCCCTCCCTCCTCTCCCCCTCCCATGTCATGCATCCTGCATCAGGTCTGTACCCTGCCCTGTCTTCCTGTCCTGTACATATATCCTAACCAAGTCTCTGGTCTGTCCCTTCCTTGTCTTCCCATCGTACACATATATTTAAACCCCACAAAAATGAACCCCTCAACTCTTCAAACCCCACATATAAACTGTGTTAGTTTATTATAAACTTACAACGGTGGCTCCCTTCCTCTATCGTTTAGTATGAACTAACATCAACTGTGTTAGACTGTGAAAAATAACATGTAAGCACACAAATACACCCTTCCCCCCTCTCTTCCTCTTTCTCCCCTTGTATATCTGTATAGACCAACCACATTTTGCTGCAGTTGTATTATTTTAGATTCAGAGTGATTTTTTTGCAACAATTTATCATTTTGTTTAAATCATTGAATCAACTTTTTTGCAACATGTTTAATGCAGTATATAGTATGTATCATCTTTGTTTCCAGGGACTCAATTTTTTTTTATGGTCCTGCACTATATATTTCATACCAGATAAGGTATTAAGGTATTTAATGTTCCTTTCTTGAAGCTTAAGAAAACGATACACATCCCATACTTCCCACCAAAGAAAGTCTTTAAATGGAACCCAAAGGTCATAGAACAAAGGCGCCAGTTTCTAGAGGCATATCTACAGGTAAGTTGATTTATTATAGATACACTTACTTGGTTTTCCAATTTAGCATCATACTTAAGATGAGTATTATCTTCCTTTCTTTGTACTAAGCGGTGCAATACTTCAAACATTAAAAATGCAAAGTTATGGCAAATATTTTGATCATCCTTGTTAACTTTTTATAGCATATTGTTTGTTTATGCTTCTTCATTATGATGAAGAAACAGGAACTCTAGGTTTTCTATGTATTGAAAAATACTAAGATATGAATACCGTTATTGGTATGTTTTAGCATGTATCTGGGACATAGTTTATAAATCAATATATTGTATCCATGGGGTTGCTATCTAATTCCAGGTATGTAGATTTTGGTTCCGTTTAATTTCTGATATATATTCCTCAATGATTTGATGAAATCTTTCTAGCAAAAGTGTAGTTTCGAAAATATTTTTAGGAGAAATGTTAATTAGAACATTAGCAACAGCTGTCTGTCGAATGTCTTGTAAAATCATTCTTAGTTCCAAAGTTATTATCAAAAGTATCATAGGTCCAGACAATACTTTTTGAAGCAACTCTTTAAGCATTATTGGGTTGTCCTCCTTCCATTATATTGCCCCACATTACTTTATTTTTATTTGTTTTTATTTGTTTCCTTTCTTTGCTTCTTATTTCCTTATGTTGCAGGGTATAATTGATAGGGGCACGGTTCCTAAATCACTTTGCAATTTTCTGGAGATTGAACTCCAGTCCACACAGATCTCTTTAAGCACAGAGTGAGTTGATTTGAAAACCGTTTTTAGCCTTTCCATAGACTTAAAAATATTTTATTGCGTATTTGATCTGATTGTTCCTTACAGTCAAACCTGCAGAGAAAAAATTTGCCTTCCCTTACAGTTTTTTAATAGGGTCACCTGGGATTTATTTTTTGTCTAAGCAATTTCTTAGATTTAAATTTTTTTGTCTGTTGTTTCTATTTATTTATTTATTTATTTATTTACTTATGTATTTATTCATTCATTTATGTATTTATGTATTTATTTATTCATTCATTTATTTATTCATTTATCTGATTGATTTATTTATATATTCCCATGTATCCATTTATTTGTTTATTTATTCATTTATTTATTTTTACATCTATCCATTTATTTGATTATTTATTTATTTATTTTAAATATTAACTTAACTATTCATTTAAATATTCATTTAGATAATTATTTAAAATGTTTATTTAATTTTCATCCATTTATTTATTTGACAGGTGGTCTCCCTTGTGGGTTATACTCTAGTGCAGGTTTGACTGATACAATAACAGCTTGAAATAATGTTTTCTTTTCTATTTTTAATGCTTACCTAGGAAAAACAAAAGGTACATTTTCACATATTATTGATTTACCATTAAAATTCAGTTAATGTATAGGTATCAATACACAATAGGTATACAATAAATGCTTAATATTAGGCAGTTTTAACCCTTATGCTGCTGATGGCTAATTTGGCCAATACAAAATGATGCAAAAAGCTGCAAAATGACCGAAACCCTGGCAAATGGGTACTCATCTGAGAGTACTCGGCAAGAGCATTCCGATGAATACCAACATGACAGGGTTTAGATGGTTTTCGATAATCTCTGCATCCTTGTGCTTTGAATGAAAGTAGCCTCAGCATTGGAAAGGTTAACCTCTAATACACTATACTAATAAAAACAAGGTGTTGAACTATCCCATCATAAATTGTTAGCTGAAAATCATCCTACTATTTGGACCTTTTTATTTCTTTGTACTTAAAGAGTTTTTAACATAAACCCAAATATTTATCATTCAATCTAAGTATACTTATCAATTATTTAAAAAAAAAAATGCTAATTAATCAATTAAGAAAAGATTGGATGATTCTGGTACTGGCTGTGTTGCTCTACCATAAACACATATCAATATCTGATCACCCTGTGGTAAGTTTAGATGTATGGCAGGGTCTTAGCCAGGATTTCAAAAATGCCTGTCCAAAATAGGAATTCCAAAAATTCTACCTGTCCAGATTTAGCTACTCATCTATCTCAAATTCTTAAAGCAACTTCATTTAAGAGTATATTATGTTAAAAGGGCTTTTTACACTTCAGGTATGTCCTAGAAGATGGTTAGTTATCAAACTATTTGGTTATTATTCCCAAAAGTCAAAATTGTTTTCAAAAATTTTGCCTGTCCAAAAATGAGGTTTTCAGGAAACTACCTGTCCAAAAGACAGGTAGGATGGGTCTTGGCTAAATCCCTGATATATGGTCATGTACCCATTTAAAGGTGTGGTACCGAAGCTAGAGACAAGGGATTGGCAACTTTAAATTTCTTGTGATATGAGATGATATTTATATTTCTTACACAATAAAATATCTAAACACTATTTAGAATGATACTGCTTGCCTCCCACATAATACCAAAATCTAGCTCTGTCAATTTCAGATATTTCGCTAGTGCCAGGTAGCAATAAAGTCCATTTTACTCACAAATAATTTGGGTGTCCTGAGGGGTAATTTTTGAGGTTTTGGGTGTCCAATTGACACCCAAATGCCCTCCTGGCTAAGACTATGGATATGATACATTTTCCCATGCAATATCGGTATTTGGTATTGAATGCCGGTTCCTATCCCTACCAGAGGCTTAGCATATAAATGGACTGTACGTGTTTCTGTTTCCTCAGGTCCCTGGATGCTCTCCAGGATGAGGAGGGCATCACCCACCAACCTGTTCTAGTCTTCCAGGGGGATCCCTTCATATATGCTGAACCAAACAAAGGTAGGTACCCACCAACCTGTTCTAGTCTTCCAGGGGGATCCCTTCATATATGCTGAACCAAACAAAGGTAGGTACCCACCAACCTGTTCTAGTCTTCCAGGGGGATCCCTTCATATATGCTGAACCAAACAAAGGTAGGTACCCACCAACCTGTTCTAGTCTTCCAGGGGGATCCCTTCATATATGCAGAACCAAACAAAGGTATGTACCCACTAACCTGTTCTAGTCTTCCAGGGGGATCCCTTCATATATGCTGAACCAAACAAAGGTAGGTACCCACCAACCTGTTCTAGTCTTCCAGGGGGATCCCTTCATATATGCTGAACCAAACAAAGGTAGGTAAAAACCCACCAACCTGTTCTAGTCTTCCAGGGGGATCCCTTCATATATGCTGAACCAAACAAAGGTAGGTACCCACCAACCTGTTCTAGTCTTCCAGGGGGATCCCTTCATATATGCTGAACCAAACAAAGGTAGGTACCCACCAACCTGTTCTAGTCTTCCAGGGGGATCCCTTCATATAAGCTGAACCAAACAAAGGTAGGTACCCACCAACCTGTTCTAGTCTTCCAGGGGGATCCCTTCATATATGCAGAACCAAACAAAGGTAGGTACCCACCAACCTGTTCTAGTCTTCCAGGGGGATCCCTTCATATAAGCTGAACCAAACAAAGGTAGGTACCCACTAACCTGTTCTAGTCTTCCAGGGGGATCCCTTCATATATGCTGAACCAAACAAAGGTAGGTACCCACCAACCTGTTCTAGTCTTCCAGGGGGATCCCTTCATATATGCTGAACCAAATAAAGGTAGGTACCCACCAACCTGTTCTAGTCTTCCAGGGGGATCCCTTCATATATGCTGAACCAAACAAAGGTAGGTACCCACCAACCTGTTCTAGTCTTCCAGGGGGATCCCTTCATATAAGCTGAACCAAACAAAGGTAGGTACCCACCAACCTGTTCTAGTCTTCCAGGGGGATCCCTTCATATATGCTGAACCAAACAAAGGTAGGTACCCACCAACCTGTTCTAGTCTTCCAGGGGGATCCCTTCATATATGCTGAACCAAACAAAGGTAGGTACCCACCAACCTGTTCTAGTCTTCCAGGGGGATCCCTTCATATATGCTGAACCAAACAAAGGTAGGTACCCACCAACCTGTTCTAGTCTTCCAGGGGGATCCCTTCATATATGCTGAACCAAACAAAGGTAGGTAACCACCAACCTGTTCTAGTCTTCCAGGGGGATCCCTTCATATAAGCTGAACCAAACAAAGGTAGGTACCCACCAACCTGTTCTAGTCTTCCAGGGGGATCCCTTCATATATGCTGAACCAAACAAAGGTAGGTACCCACCAACCTGTTCTAGTCTTCCAGGGGGATCCCTTCATATATGCTGAACCAAACAAAGGTAGGTACCCACCAACCTGTTCTAGTCTTCCAGGGGGATCCCTTCATATATGCTGAACCAAACAAAGGTAGGTACCCACCAACCTGTTCTAGTCTTCCAGGGGGATCCCTTCATATATGCAGAACCAAACAAAGGTAGGTACCCACCAACCTGTTCTAGTCTTCCAGGGGGATCCCTTCATATATGCTGAACCAAACAAAGGTAGGTAAAAACCCTGTGCTGGAGGATTTTTCTAGTTAACCACTAGGGATTGGCATCTTCAAAATTAGAAAAAAAATGAATAAATGAATGAAATAGATAAAATAGATAAGATGAATAGAATAAATAAGTTCTAGTAGAACTCTTATGAATGAATGAGTTAATTTAATTTTCAGTTCCTAACCTATCCTGTTTGTATAGAAAATCTTTTTTAAAACTATCATTTGACTTAACCTTATAACATTCTTGTGTAGAACAGTTACTTTAGGTGCAAATGATACCCTATATTGTGGCATGTTCCTATAAAATGCTGTATATTTTATTTCCCTTTCAGTTGGTGGTCTTCCAGACATCGTTGTTCAAGGGGTCAACATAGGATTATATGGTTCAAGTGATGACTTGAGGTGATTTTGCATACTGCTGCCACCAAGTGGATAAATATGGAACTAACTGGGTGTCAGGATTCAGAGGCATTTCATGAACTGAAATACTCAAATCATAGTCTTGAGGAACAAATGTATCAAACATCGAATATTTTATCTTACTGTTCCTTTTTTCAGACGAGCTTATTTTCACTTGTTTTCAGTGTAGTACTATGAAGGAATACATTGCCAATGTATCTCATTTTAAAACATTTGAATATTTGTTGATCAGATAATCTGATTTTTTTATGAGATTTTAATATTTCTGTAAGTGCCTCAGTGATTGTGTCCAAGGGTTCATAGGGTAAAATTAAATGGCAGTGCCAATAAAATGGTATCTAACTCTATCTCTTTAAATTAACGTTGATAGTATTGAGTATGAATTCAAAGTTTTGTTACGATGTAGGTTTAAAATATGCGTAATATGGGGTGAATCTTATATGATACGCAGCCTGTTAATTGCATCATTATGATCTTTTACTGTAGGACCTGTCAATTTGAACACATCTATAAGTTGAACACCTCTCAATGTTGAACACATCTCAGAATTGAACACTTTTTGAGAGCTCGGCGAAATTGAATTTTCTATGATATTCAGGTATAAATTCATGCATCATAGATGATCCACTTATTCAGGGTTCACAATTAAACATGATGTTTATATGCAATGTATGCCTCATGACAAAAATGGATTAATAAGAGGTGTGTAGTGATTAAGCTACTACAAGTGAATTCCACCGAATATGATGTGAATGAGTGGCATTCTAGCTGATGTCATTAATGTAATAAAACCAGGGACAAAAATGCTGTTAAGGGGGTTCTGTGCAATTCACTTATTCAATGCATAACAGAATAGCTTTCTGGTGGCCAGGGGTCCCAGCAGGGCATTAGCCAGCAGCATACCTCTAATACCACACTAGTCAAAGGATTATGAATCCTATTGTAATGTACGCTGTGTAAACCAATATATCCTTCTAATAGGCTATGAGAATTCACAACCATTAATTTGTTCATCCACCTTTCTTTATATATGGAAAGCACTACCTGTTCATACATCTCAAAATAAATTCTATCAGTTAATTTTAAGTTGAGACCTATTTTTAAAGTGTGATAAAATAAATATGATTCTCTCCACATTCCCTTTACATTCCTTGAATTACTTATTAGATGTGATGAATTTTGTAGCAGTAGGGATATTTTGACATTCCGTACTGATCACTTATGAATGTTCATGAAAGCAAAAGATATGATTTTTGTAGCTATATTAGAACATGAGCATTTGAGGCAGTAAGAAAGATCAATGTTAACATTGATTATGTTGAAAAAAATGTGTTAATGCCCACGGGCCACCCACCTTATTTCTTACTTATTTCCATAATGTTAAAGGTGTAGCTTTAAATATATATGTTGCTATTTTGTAAATACCTGCAGGCTTTACAGGTGCACATGTGTTGATGTTCATATGATTCAGAGAATCGATGTTAAAATTTATATTTTCACCTTGATAAATTTCTAATCGGATGCTCTGAGAACAGATACAGTCTCCATTTTCAGTATGTAAATTTATACTGAGTGAAGACGTGTCACAACTGCGCAATAATAAACCTTAAGTTTTGAGTGGTCAGCTAAATGTTGAGTAGCCGTAACTCATGGCTATCATCACAACTTCAAGATGGTCATCTATTGGATTGAGAGAGTGCCATCTCTGTCTTGGGAGGAGGAGACAGGTCACCATGGTATCACCTTGGAGATTTTTTTTATCAAACAGCGCCATCTATTGTCATGCAACAGAAGCACGCTTATTATTAACTGTCATATTTTGTGGTGCTTCTCAAAGTTTTCTGGTGAGGACTGAGGAGTGCAGGGTCATCGAGCATGAGTGAGTTTATGATAAAAATCATAACTATGAGTATACAATATAAAAATTGTGGCTCGTTGAATAATGAATATGTACTAAAGTAATTGTTTGCTATACTGGTAGGCCAAACATGAATTTTCACCTCTATTGTGTTAGTCTATACAGGTCTTGCCAGGCCAAAGGGCCTATGATCAATAGCACTGGAGTGCAGAACACATTAATCAAATGAAATCCAAGTATGTCTATTATTGCATGCATTTGTATGAAAAATTACTTGCTATGTACACTCATAAATTTTATATGACATGTCTTGGATTGATATTCTTCATCAATTCATTTGAAAGTCTGTCTGATTCAATATGCCGGTAATGAATAAAATATTGATGAATTCAATATGAAATCTTACTTTTGTCAGTGTTTTCAATTGATTTTCACTTCTCTGTACAACTTTCATATATCTGTTAACCCTTTCATGCTTAGGGCTCCCTTTAAAAATGTCATTGAGCGAATGGTACTCTTGAAAATATCTAAGTGGTAAAGAATTACCTTTGAAAATATCTGTCAGAGATATTTACACAGGTAAAAGTTGACGGGCCTGTACATGCCCGTTACATGCCCGTCGAAACATGCCCGTAACATGCCTATTAATGCACAGCAATGTAACGGGCCCGTTAGAACGGGCCCGTTACATGGCTGTTACATGGCCGTTGCATGCATGTTAAGGAGCCTGTTACATGCCCGTTTCGCAATATGCCGTAACGGGCATGTTACAACATGGCCGTTACATGCCTATTTTTGTGTAACATAACATGCCCGTTACATTCCTTTTGTAATAGCTTTTTTTTACCTGTTGCTTTATGCTTAGTATTTACCCTTTTTCACATTTACTACATTATATTTATATATATATTTATATATATATATTTATATATATATATATATATATATATATATATATATATATATATATATATATATATATATATATATCACATGCACTTGCTAGAATATTCTTTTTTTGTTTGCTCTGCATTACATGTATTTTGTATGAAGCGGGAGTTATGATTCATTAACTTAAGTGTAAAAGGATCATCATTCCTGCGCCCCTTTGCTCCCCTGCATGTTAGTGCTGTACTTCAAGGGTATGGTAAACGGCTACGTAACATAACCCTTGAAGTAGGTGGTGGTGCTTTAATCTTCTCGATGTCATAGAATTTCTTACTGTATTAGTACCTTGTAGAAATTTTTGCTTTAATCCTTTCATTCACAATACATATTAACTCACTCCTGGCTTGCTTACTTGTTCATTTCATCAGGCACTAGTTGTTTCTTTAGGAAATACATCTTTTATAACATGAATAAAGGAAGGTCTGCACTATAGCAACCACAACACCTGGGATGCATTAGTCAAGCAAACTCAGTGCAGTGTTTGTTTGAGGGGTCCGTTTACCAAAATACAAACTGTTAAGCATGTGTACCACCATTTACTCATATATGCTCTATTGTATATCTATCCAAAGAAATAACAAAGTCTCAAGGATGTTTATTTGTAGCGGTTTTATTCTTGAGATTCACAAATGTTACAAATTGCTCACTGCAGTTAAAAGCAACTTTACTATTGAGATGTAATCTTGCATGTTAATTTATGAATATTTTTAAAAGAGGAATGTTACTAGATTAAGCCAGAAATTTTGATTAATTTTGAATAATTTTGAATAATTTTAAATATTACTTTGAATTTCAAATTTAATGCTATGAATTCTGTGTTCTGTGTCCTGATTGTCTGTTCATCTGAAATATAGAATAAAGATTGGTGAGGTTATTGACATAAAATGATCTATATTAGCTACGTAAACAGTCTAAAATGTAATAATTGAATGAGTGTTGTGTAACAAAATGTTACCTTAGGCAAATTGACAATTTGTATTAGCTTTGAATTTTCACTATCGATTCAAATATAAGAATTTATTGACTGAATGTTGCTGTAGGGGTCTACTTTCCTTTCAGTATAGAAGGCAAAATTAAAAATAGCCCTACGGATGACTGACATGGATTCAAGTAATTCACACCCTTTTTAATTATCAATGTCACATAAAGAGTGTGTATTAACAGTTGTAAAGAATGATTGATGTAAATTGCATTAATATGTAGATATAGGAGTGTTTGGTACATTGGCTTTTTTTCAATTTTAGATTTCTTTATAGCCACCACCAATGTAGGGGTGTGTACTATCTCAAGTTATGTGTAGTGGAGGATGGGTTCGTCCCTTTGTGAAAAACCAAACAACTTTGCTAACTTATGTAATATACATTGCTAGTGTAGTTGACATACCTCTTCTGCTGCACTTGCTTTGTCGTTAATCTGCTTCGTCCAATCTTCCCACGTCTCGTCTGTTGCTGCTTCATATTCTCTGGAATTGGAAGACAATACTATACCTATCAGACATTGATAGTATAAAGGAACATTTTTCATGAATAAGTCCCAATTGCCTATCTGTAATTTGGCCATGAATGGGTTAATAAAAAAATCCATAACTATTTTTGGGTAGCAAATGGTTAAATGAATTACCTTGAGGATTATCTGGCCATGAATGGGTTAACTGCATCACATTTTGTATATTCTTTGTGGGTAAAGGGTCTAATGAATGATCATCACGTGCAGTGGCCATGATTGGTTTATGTGAAATATCTTAACATATCCAGGGTTGTAAAAGGTTAAATGTATGATATTAAGTTACATTGCCCATGAATCAGGGATCAACTTGACCGCTTAATTTAATCAAAAGACCTGTTCAGGCTCCCAGCCTAAAATCTTGTCAGACCCTGAGAATGGTTTAATTTAACCCTAATATAGTCTGAATATATTCAAGTTATTTTATTCATTTTACATTTTAAATATTAAACTTACTGGTTATAGAACTCCCTAAAGTCTTCCCAGAATGAGGGTATAATCTGTTTCTGTTTCCGTCCATTTATGGTTCCAAAAAGCTTCCTCTTTTTTACGAATCTCCTCTGAAATAGGAATGAAAAACGTTGTAAGAACTAAGTGTGATTTGCCATTAGATGGGGATCTCCGTAGATAGGTAGTGGATTTTTCCAAGTTATACTTTGTCTAGGCTAAACTTTCAAATAAAGGCAGTGTATTGATGGAAATGAGTCAGTAGCATTCAGCTCCTAAGCTACCTTATGATGGCTTATATGGTTCATTTAGGGAAATATTGGGTCATTTTGAAATATAAACATATTTAAAAGGTTATTTTAGTATTTAAGGAAAGCTTACCAAAAGCACTGCCAAACGGTCCTTCTCTTGAGAATGGGGGCCGAACATTCTCGGTGTGAGTACATGGCTGGAGAGGCTCCGCACATTCGACTTTATGCCTTTACCACTGGCGAGGAGCTGAAAAAAAAAAAATGAATATTGATTATTTGGGATACGATTTCTTCTCAAATGCCCCGGGAAGTGATTTTCTGAAAAATGGGCTTGCATACAAGTACATGTAAGTTTGCATTTGCCTAAATGGGCAAGCAGATTTTCTGTGTGTATAAAATGGCAAAAATACCCAGAAATATCCTAACAATGCCACAAATTTTGAGTTTTCAATTCAATTAATCCATTATAATTCAAAATAGTCTTAAATTCATTTTATCCATGAAAATAATTATAGCATATGTGATATCTTATTTCAGTGCAAGACGGAACTTATTTCAGGCATGTGAAAATCAATTACTACTTGTCCGTCAAGGTAATTTAGTTCTGAAAATTATGTTGGTGACTAGACGAGTGTTAGGGAAGGCACCAATGTAAGAAGTGTTGAATATTTTATTTCAGTGAAATTATTTCTATTTTGATGGACAGTTGAAATCTTCCAAGACATGCATTTGAGGGCTGGGCCCATCCATGTTTACAATTTTGGAATTACATTTTTACCTTGATTTTGATTGCCCCTCGCCATTCTGTGAACCTCCTTCTGCAGAAGGAAAGGCCCTTGGCAACTCTCTTCGCTGGAGCCTCTCCAGCCAGTGCCCTCGCAATTATAGCTTTGACTTCAGTGACATGCGCCACTTCTCCTTCTTCTATCCAGGGATTCCTTACGAAACATCTCTGTAGATACTGCGTCAGAGGTTGCTGTGAAATAAACAAAAGGTTGTAGGGATTTTCTTTTTTTTTATTTGGTAGGGCTAGGAAGGTTAAATTGAAAGCGCTTCTGATTGTTTGGAACAGTAGGTTGCGCTTGAACAATATTGAATTATTTATTTGGTTGTTGCACAATGGCAGTAGTGCCTTCAAAAAACAATGAAGAAATTTATATTGCTCAACCTTTTTTGTTGAAAATAATCTTACATATTTTGAAATGTTATTGCTAAAATGAGAGCAATTATTAATATTATCATTCTAGATTAATACAATGGCGACCACGTTCAGTAAACAAACTGCCCGGGGGGGCACATATTTCGCGGAAGAAGGGGTATTTTTGCCACCATTTTGAATTTATCTGACTCTCACAACCATTTCGTGACTGGCCTTAACAATGCTAATAAGTGTTTGACAATTAACAAAGGCGATAATTATATTTTTTGCTCACCTCCACTTCTTCTTTATGGTAAGTAGGGTCGCTAATGGCAACTGTGTTGGCGATCTTGTTTAATTTTTTTTCCATCTGGTCTAACTTTGCTGCGATACGAACTGATCCTGAAATATGAATATAAATGGTTAATTGATAAAAGCAAATGCTAACAGTTCCAGTAGAGAGTATGTTCCATTTCCACCTGGGGCAATTTCAAAGGGAAGTTACCATTTACTCAGAATCATGGGGTGGTTTTTCCTGTATACCCCAGTGTCCTACATGCCTTAAGCGCAATATTGGAGAAAAAGCATTGAAAATCTGAAGTCTGAATTCCCCGGTTCCAACCAAATTAACCAGACTAACTGCTGTTGCCTGTAAAATGGATTCATATAAAAATGAGTACATACCTTCAACTCTAGATCTCCTTGGAGCATGAGCTCCGCTCTCCTGAGAAGAATCCGCGAACATGTCCTGTGACTCATTTCTGGCGCCTTCCCTCGGAGAACCTTGGGTTGAGTCCTGTAATTAAGAAGGTTTGATATAAAGGTGCCCTTACCATGAATGGATTCATATAATAAAACTTAATACATTTTTGGTGGTTCTGATTCTGGGTTTCTAAAGGTCTAATTTATGATATCCCTTGTGCAAGGGTTTCAACCATTCAAAATATTTTTTGTATTGGCTAAATATGATCTTAAAGTTACTAATCTACTTTACATCCTTACACCAACTAAATCCAGGAGCCCTGGCTCACACTGAGTAGTATCGTATGAGTACCCTTGTGCCAGGGTTTCAACCATCTTAAATGTTTTGTGTGTATTGGCCAAATATGAACTTTAAGCTACTAATCTACTTTAGATCCTTATACCAACTACATGCAGTAGTATTAGATGAGTACCATTGTGCCAGGGTTACAACCATCTTAAATGTTTTTTGTATGGGCCCTGACTCTCACTGAGTATTATCAGATGAGTACCCTTGTGCCAGGGTTTCAACTATTTTAATAGTTTTTTGTAATGCCTTAAATATAATCTTAAAGCTACTAATCTACTTAATATCCGTATACCAACTTCATTCAGTAGCCCTGGCTCTCACTGAGTAGTATCAGATGAGTACCCTTGTGCCAGGGTTTCAACCATTTTAATAGTTTTTTGTATTGGCCAAATATAATCTTAAAGCTACTAATCTACTTAATATCCGTATACCAACTACATCCAGTAGCCCTGGCTCTCACTGAGTAGTATCAGATGAGTACCCTTGTGCCAGGGTTTCAAACACTTTGAAATGTTTTTATTGTGTTTGCCAAATATGATCTTTAAGCTACTAATCTACTTTACATCCTTATACCAACTACATCCAGTAGCCTTGGCTCTTACTGAGTAGTATCAGATGAGTACCCTTGTGCCAGGGTTACAACCATTTAATAAGTTTTTTGTATTGGCCAAATATGATCTTGAAGCTACTAATTTACTTAAAATCCTTATACCAACTTCGTCACAGTAGTCCTGGCTCTCACTGAGTAATCTCAGATGAGTACCATTGTGCCAGGGTTTCAACCATTTAAAATGTTTTTTGTATTGGCCCTGACTCTCACTGAGTAGTATCAGATGAGTACCATTGTGCCAGGGTTTCAACCATTTAAAATGTTTTTTTGTATAGGCCCTGGCTCTCACTGAGTAGTATCAGATGAGTACCATTGTGCCAGGGTTTCAACCATTTAAAATATTTTTTTGTATTGGCCCTGGCTCTCACTGAGTAGTATCAGATGAGTACCATTGTGCCAGGGTTTCAACCATTTAAAATGTTTTTTGTATTGGCCCTGGCTCTCACTGAGTAGTATCAGATGAGTACCATTGTGCCAGGGTTTCAACTATTTTAAATGTTTTTTTGTATTAGCCCTGGCTCTCACTGAGTAGTATCAGATGAGTACCATTGTGCCAGGGTTTCACCCATTTATAATGTTTTTTGTATTGGCCCTGACTCTCACTGAGTAGTATCAGATGAGTACCATTGTGCCAGGGTTTCAACCAGTTTAATAGTTTTTTTGTAATGGCCAAATATGATCTTGAAGCTACTAATATACTTAATGTCCTTATACCAACTACATCCAATAGCCCTGACTCTAACTGAGTAGTCTCATATGAGTACCCTTGTGCCAGGGTTTCAAACATTTAAAAAGTTTTTTTGTATTTGACAAATATGATCTTTAAGCTACTAATCTACTTTACATCCTTATATCAACTACATCCAGTAGCCTTGGCTCTTACTGAGTAGTATCAGATGAGTACGCTTGTGCCAGGGTTACAACCATTTTAGAAAGTTTTTTGTATTGGCCAAATATGATCTTGAAGCTACTAATTTACTTAATATCCTTATACTAACTTCATCACAGTAGTCCTGGCTCTCACTGAGTAATCTCAGATGAGTACCATTGTGCCAGGGTTTCAACCATTTAAAATGTTTTTTGAATTGACCCTGACTCTCACTGATTAATCTCAGATGAGTACCATTGTGCTAGGGTTTCAACCATTTAAAATGTTTTTTTAATTGGCCCTGACTCTCACTGAGTAGTATCAGATGAGTACCATTGTGCCAGGGTTTCAACCATTTAAAAAGTTTTTTGTATTGGCCCTGACTCTCACTGAGTAGTATCAGATGAGTACCATTGTGCCAGGGTTTCAACCATTTAAAATGTTTTTTGTATTGGCCCTGACTCTCACTGAGTAGTATCAGATGAGTACCATTGTGCCAGGGTTTCAACCATTTAAAATGTTTTTTGTATTGGCCCTGGCTCTTACTGAGTAGTATCAGATGAGTACCATTGTGCCAGGGTTTCAACCATTTAAAAAGTGTTTTGTATTGGCCCTGACTCTCACTGAGTAGTATCAGATGAGTACCATTGTGCCAGGGTTTAAACCATTTAAAATGTTTTTTGTATTGGCCCTGGCTCTCACTGAGTAGTATCAGATGAGTACCATTGTGCCAGGGTTTCAACCAGTTTAATAGTTTTTACCGATATATTACAGGTTATGTACACTCAAATAGTGACTAATCCTATTGTCAAAAGCATGAAAATTAATGTGCAAGGAAACAAAATTAAAGATATGCATTCATAATGCACTGCACCAACAGCATCATTGAAGGCAGTCAGTATACCGGAATACCTACAAAGACAAGGGAAGTATAAAAAATGTTAAAAAATGTTAAATCAAAATACTTCCATAGACTTTCCGCCCAACAGGTATGTAATGTGCGCATTACAAAAAGCATGTAAAAGGCATGCTTAAACATGTCCTGCAAAAATAAAAGATAAATATGATAATATGTGTCAGGAAAATTACAACATACATGTAACAGGCTAGTGATACTAGGCCACTAACATGCCTATCAGCACATGCATACAAGTACATGTTAAGGATATGGTCAAATTGTCTCTTAATGATCAAGAGAGTATATGCTACAACCTTTTTTTTACAATGGGCATGTAACGGGCATGTAACGGGCATGTAACGGGCCTGTCTCAACAGGCCCGTTACATTTCCATCAAAGTAACGGGCCCGTCAAAATAACGGGCCCGTTACCACAAGTAAGCCACAAAATGCAACATAAACATTTATGACTTTGTTTAACAAATGAAGTTTTAACGGGCCCGTAACGTGCTCGTAACAGGCCTGTTACAACATGCACCTAACGGGCCCGTTGATATAACGGGCCCGTTACAACGGGCCCGTTATATCAACGGGCCCGTTACGGGCATGTGACATGCCTGTTACGGGCCCGTTACGGGCCTGTAGAAATAACGGGCATGTACATGCCCGTTAACTTTTACCTGTGTAGGTTTAGGTCTGATTAAAGTTTTACTGCATATTACTTTCTAAAAAGTTTATTTTGTCTGAGGTCATCACTGAAATAGGCAGGTCATTTTAAGCCACTACATGCATGAATGACTCAATACAATTTAACTTATTCTCTTTATATTCAAGAGTTCTGCCATTATCGGCTAATTTTTGACTGGTTAGTAGCTGGGAGTAGTAGACATCTCTCTGATTGTACATCATAAAAAAAACTCAAAAGGCTGCTTCCATGGCCAAGTGGTCAAATGCAATGTGCAAAACTAGTTTGCTCTGCATAGGGTTTGGGATATAATTAATGCTTCAGGCAAGGTCTTTGTAACAGGTGTAGGTTTCCTTCATTCCTCACTACTAACAGAGAGATGGATCCCCTTGATCCGCAACCCAATTGGCTCCCAGGTACAATATAGCAAATACTGGAAGATAATCCTCTCTACATGAGAAGAAAGAGGAAACGAAACATTCTTTATTGAAATAATTATGCAACTTACAACTGTGTTATGTAGTTATGTAAGTTGCTAACTTAAAAAAATGTATCACGTTATAGTGCGACTATTTGACGGTTTGGATGGACACCCTTGTAAGCGTTTGCTCAACGCACCGACTTGTAGGACAGCCGTGCACGGGGGCACGGAAAAGCTTGAAGTTACTATATCGTGCTGTCCTCTAACAACGAAATTGGGAACTAATTTTAACTCCGTCTCAGTTCGGGCGACGAATGCTTCAATCATAGGGGAATAAGCTCAAAAATTGATCGCTAACACACTAATGATAACATTTTTGTACAGAGGCACTTGTTGTTACCACAGGTCGTGTAGGTTACACTTAACTGCCACACGTTCAACTAAACATGATTAGGCCACGTGTAGGATTTGTGTAGGAAAATAGCCCACGGCTTATGTCTTTCGGATGCTTTCAATTAGTGATATAGAAAAGCAAGTAAATGGAAAATAGATGCCTGAAACGCAATTGATTATTGGTGCTGTAAAATGTGTGTTTGAATCTTTTTTACTTTTCCGTGTAGGCCTTAAACAGTGTCCATTCATTTCCGAGTAACCGCCTCTGTCAAATATATTTCTACCTTGGATCAGAGACGTTGTAATAGACCTCTCTGATCAAATGGCTTCTGTGAATGTTTTACTCTGGGTAGAATCGTTCCTTACATGAAAAAAAGAAATCTGATCCAATTGAAAATTTAAAATTTCATGAAATCCTCACATGACATATTCAGGACCCTTCAACTTTGACGGAAGGGTTCACCAATGTGAAAACCAATATAACTTTGAAAAGTCATGTTCGCCTGACTAGGTTGACTTCGCGGGAGCTCTGAAAAATCTTCTAATATCTTGAGAATTATAAGCCATCAATATGCCGCTTTTACACTACAATTTAGCTAAAACGTTAATGAACAAAGGCTAGCTGTATTTTTGTGGTGACATAAGTGCATTTGGTGTATTTATCAAAACTTAAAACTCAAAAGTCAATGGTGTAAGCGACACCATTTTTTTGACCGGGAAGATACGAGGGCTGAACTGGGCACGCAGAAGAGCAGCGAAGCTGGAAATGCCTGCATTCAGACAGGTTGTAAAGAATCTTAACTGACTATTTGCAATCTTATATATGAACTGGGAAAATACATTACTCGGCGTATGATTATTATAAGCATAAGGGGCCTACATCCGGGTCTCTCAGGACTTAAAACGCATGGCGCGCTCTGAGACGGCAGAGATAGAGTCGAATGTCTAACTACCGACAAAATCGAGATATCATCACATTTAAAGTATTCCTGCGTAGGAGCTGAAAAATCCCCTGATAAGGGATTGGAATACTAGGTGAAAACTCATATATAACTACAAACGCGGACTTATTAGCCTTTCTAAAATGTGTGACTACTCGTGGACCACGTGCGCAGTTTGGCTTTCATGAATACTGCACAACATCGAAGTGAGAAGAACTCTCAAACATACGGAAAATAGGAAGCGTTGAAGTTTCCTGGCAGTAAGTGAGAAGAACTCTCAATGCTATAACTCGGATTGATAATTCGTAACCACATTCGCTAGCTCGGACGAGCAGCGAATATCATCGAAGTGAGAAGAACTCTCAATGCTACAACTCGGACTGATAAATTTCAACCACATTCGCTAGCTCGGACGAGCAGCGAATATCATCGAAGTGAGAAGAACTCTCAGACACACTGAAAGGAGAAGAACTCTCATACACAGAGGAAAAAGGGAAAACGACAATGTTTCCTATTGTTTGCAACGATCACTCTCCGGCTTAGCCAAGATTGGAGAAAGCAAACATACACAGAAATTCAAGGCCGATCCCCCGCGCGAGGGGGATTATCATCGTTGGATGGACCGAAATTGGTGCTGTTTCCCAGCGGGCACTGTACGTACAATGTACGTACATTGTACGTACGGTTGGTACAATGTACGTACAATGTACGTACATTGTACGTACAGTGCCCGCTGGGTTTATATAAAAGGCCGATCCCCCGTGCGAGGGGGATTACCATCGTTGGAGGGACCCATTTCGGGGCAGATAAAAGACCGATTTCCCGTGCGAGGGAGATCTTCATCGAAGAACGATCGAGGACGGTCGATTTCCCACCCGGATATGTACCTCAAACGTATCGAATTGGAACTTTACCAACGTAACCTGTGAACATAAACTTTGAACAGAGGACCTGAACTGACCAACGCCCCAAGTACAGATCTCATCGTATGTATATTGTATGCTTGTTAAGAATTGATTCTTGATTGTTATTGTCTGTAGCCTAGCTTGTTGACAACAGGGATATTGATTTAGTCAATCAAACGTAATAACAACTCCCTTTCACTGTATACCTTTAACAGATCAGATAGCACTACTATTGGTAGGTTAAGAAATGAGTAAGAACACTCCAAGCAGAAAGAAAACTGAGAGCATGAGAGGTTATTTTCAAAGCGGTAGAACAAAAAATCTCAGATCAGGTGCAAAAATGGCGGCTGAGGAAGGTACAGAAGACATGCCCAAAGGGCTTGAAGCATGGTTTGAAAGGTTGTCAACAAATCTAAACAAAAAGTTCGATGAGAGCCGGATTACATTGTTAGAAACTATGAACAATAAGTTTGATGAGAGTAATCTCTCTCTGGTGGGATCAGTAGAAAAGAAACTTGATGAGCACTCAGAAAAGTTTGACTCAAAGATAGACATCAAATTCATAGAGGTTCAAGACAATATTGGAAAGATCAGAGAAAACATCACTCAGATAGAAATCAATATCAATGCTGTAACCCGGACTCAAAATTCACAAAAAGCCAGACAAGATGAGTATGATTCGAAATTCAATGCTTTGGAAATTAAGTATTTGAAGCTAGATCAATCCATGAAAGAACTATCCAAAAAAGATGAGGTAACAGAGGCAGCTCTGGCTTTTGCAAATTCTGAGATAGAAACCCTAAAGAAAAACGCAGCAAATCAAAGACAGGCTTCTGAAATGGATAGATCTAGAATAGTCAAGGTGGAAACTAGATGTAATGATCAAGAGTTCAAAGATGAGATCAAAGAACAACATTCCAGAAAAATGAACCTGTGGATTTATGGGGTTAATCAAGCAGATGAAGATGAGGATGTCTGGGTCACAGTATGTGAATTTGGCAAAAAGGTACTTAAACTGGAAAATGAATTTCTGGATGAACTCATGGTCAAAAATGCACATAGGGTAGGGAAAGACAAAAGTCCAGACAGACCAATTATCGTGGCTTTCCTCATGGCAAAAGACAGAATGAGGTTTTTGAAAGCAGCCTCAACCCTTTATCAATATAATAAAGAGAACAAAACCAAATATGGGGTAAAAACAGACCTCGCCCCCAAAGCAAGGGCTAAACGTACAAGATACAATATAGCAGCTTATAATTGGAGGAAAGCCACTGGCAAAATTCTTATGGTCAGAAGTAATGATAGTGGGAAAGTCTGGATGGTAACCAAACCCAACCATGAGAGTCCTTGGAAACCGGTTGATTACATTGACCCTAAATGGTTTCAGCAAGACCCTCCTAGCAATAAGGAATAGTATGGTTAGGTGATAACACATATGCCACCATGTAAATATGTATACATCATATGTTCCCTTCTATGAGACATCATGTCTCTATATTTGACTGAGTTATTATATGTCTGATTATATGTTGTATAAGACACATTACTAGTTACTAGATGGAAAAATGTCTCCATATTATTAGTATTGTTATGCTGTTATCTTATAATGTTGATTATAGTTCAAGGTATATCTTGGTACATTAAAGGAATTTGTCAATATAAGATCAATCTTGAATGATTCGTTGATAAGCAATATAAATATGCTTTTGATGCAATTCTCATGGACTTCCTCCATCCGTGACTCATACAATTATGATTTACATCTACAATCCTCTTCTCTTTTACTTTAACATATACCACTGTGTACATAAAGACTAATGTAATCCTTCTTAATACTATAACTATCTAATAATAACTATTAACACTAATAATTTTTGCCTCTAACAATGACCTTAACCCTTTGTTTGTAGAATGGACCCTCCGATAGAAATAGAGGATAGCCCGGATCAGAGAGACTACCCTATCATCTTGGTAGATGTCTTCAACCCAGTTGAGATAGATTTACCCAAACAGACAGATGAGGACTCTAAGAAAAAGAGAAAAAACTGGGTAGATGCAATCTGGAATATTGACCAAAAGAAATTCCCTCTCTTAAAATATAGAATGAGGTTTGGCAAAGATCCCCCCAAAGACTCAGTTGTTTGGAAACATCAAAAGGTGGCAGACATCCTCAGGAAACATTTCAGTAGCTTAAAGGCGGTTAAATGTACAGAAACAGAAACCCCTTCAGCCACTCCTAGCAAAACTATAAAGCAAGAACTTGACAAACCTATTAAGCAAGAAATTGACATTGAGCCTCCTTCCTGTCAAGTGGATGTCACAATGGAAGATATTGACACTGACTTCAGAAAGACTTATGTCTATCCTGATGATAAGAGCACTTCCTCTCTTCCAAAAATCCAAAAGAAATTTATTCTCAAGAGAAAGTTTGAGCCAATAATAAGTTCTCAAAAACAGCCTGAAGAGAAGATTTCCTCCTCTCACCCCGAACCTGCTAAGAAAATTGTGCTAAGTCATGAAAAGGCTCCTCTCAATGTTCGCAAAGAAAAGTTAGTGCAGTATAGTGACTCTGGGGAGGAGGAAGAAGAGATAGATTATAGGAATACCTATGTTTTCCCGACAGATGTTACCAGAGCAATCAGAACAGAAAGCTGGTTTAAGAATGACAGTGGAGACTAGCTCAGACACGAGAAGTGTAAAAGGTATTAGCAGTGGTACATCAGAAAAAACTGAATCTGTTATCAGCCAGGCTGATTTAGAGGAATCAGACCTACGAAATGTCATTATATCTGCAAGGCTAAGAGAGGCAAAAATGCAGTCTATGTATGTACTAGATTCAAAACACAACCCTGTACAACCAAAGGTACCGATAAGTAGCTCTCTGCCAGATGTTAGTATAAATTCTGGCCCTGCTTCTAGACAAGAGTATGAAACTGATACTCTATACCCAAATAGTGCCACACCTCAATATACTAGTCATCCCTATGGTCTCCCAATACATCCCCAATCCATGGAGATACCTACTACCCACACAAATCCTCAACCATATAAGGCACAGAATATGTATAATCGTAATGAGGAGCATGCCCCTCAATCAGATAATTTTCTTCACAACAGGTCCAGAAATGAACATACTCCTCGCCCAATGCAACCTATGTCTGCTCAGCCCTCTATCATGACCTCTGGAAACGACTGGGAAATCTATAAGAATAGCTTAGACCAGTTTGCTAACAGGAAAGGAAAGAATCTATTCAGTTCGCCGATCAGTCAAATGTCTGCTAGTAGAGATTGTCTCTTGTGTCACATTAGGACCAAAGACATGAAGAAGCACACCATTTTAAACCATCTCTCAAACACATGGTGGGGCGCATACGGCTCGTACACTTGTTGGCGATGCCAAGAATTTCACCCAGGAGGCGAAATTGTGAACTGTGGTGGACAGTTCACAAGGAGTGATCTACCAACATTCCTATATAGAAATAAATGTCTTGAAAATTTCCTGAAAGAGGATTTAGAATGTGGCTCAGACCAAGACTTGGTAAATCTTGCTAGGAGAAATGGTCTTTGCAGCAGAAGCGGATCAAACTTTTCCGATCGTGAGTCTTCCTTCCTGAGAGAAATAGACTTAAGCAAAGGATTAGTCTATAAGCCAATATACTCAGCCACAAACCCAACTCGAATCTCAGAGTTATACCATTGGAAAACAATGGCGGAAATCCTCCAATTCTCAAACTATAGAGGCATTATCTCAGGAAACATATGCCCATCTCATCCAATCAACCTCATAGATAGCATGGTGAACCTGCCCGATCCCTATATGCTGAATTGCTACAGGGGAAAGCTGTCTGATTTTATTAAACTAAATAGCCCCTTCCCGAATAAGACATCAGCAGTGATCACTGATTTAACCGGAGATCAGCTATTGGATCAAGGGTTACTAAACAAACTGCTGACTGATGACAATATTAGGCTGAGTGTTGGGATTTGTCCCAAAGATGCTGATCACTGCAGCAACTCACATATCGAAGCAGTAGAGAGACTTTTGACTGAACCAAAAACTGTAGCAATAGGATCAACTGGTCTAGACTGCAGTAAAACTGCCTCTTTAGGTACACAAACAGCCATTTTCACCACTATGATGGGTATAGCAAAAAGGACAAAAAAAACGATCAGAATTCTCTCCATAAACTCCCATCATCAAACTCTCAAGCTCATGGTCGAGCATCTTCCAAAAAAACATAAAATTCATTACTCCAACCCTACCTTGACTTACTGTCAGGCAGTAGAATTCCTTAGGTTGTTTCCAGAGGGTTATGTTGGGATCTTTGGGAGAAACGTACTTGTGGGAGATCCAGGTCATGAGATAATTCAAAGACTTAACCTCAAGAAGGTAATTCCGGCTTCATATGCATTCATGGATGCCAATGACAGCACATTGAACAGGTTTGACCTAGAACGGATTGTGATCCAAATTGGGATAATCAAACGAATGAGCAGGCATGAGGTGGCAAAGAATCTAAGGGTAAATATAAAGAACCTTTACCAGTTCTAAAAACCATCACTTCATATCCTGAATGCCTCTTAGGATTCTTTTGTAAGTCCTAACACCAAATGATTAACAACACCTCTGAAGACATTGTCCCCTATACTAATAGGTGTATAATACCAGTTATGAGGTGAAAAACCTCTAATTTCAACATGGGTAATACCGATACTCAACCTTCACTCATGTTACTCTCAGCTATATAGTTGAAATGCTCCAACTGTTAACAGGTGAAAAACCATATACTACTACTTTGACTAATTTTGCTTCAAAAAGGGGAAAACCCTTACTCTAACAATAAAGTTGAAGCATATAGGTGAAAAACCTTTATCCCAATTCTAATATTGGTCTAACAAAGAACAGATGTAAAATACCCTTTTTCTCTGCTTTGTGCTAGCATTTGATGGGAATGTTGACAAATAGTAATATGAATGAGTGTGTGTCACGGTTTGGGGGTTGTAGATGACTTGGATTTTGATTTATACATGGTACTCCCAATGTATATTGGCAACTATTGTTGGAAATTACCTTTATATGCAAGAATTGTTTGTCTCCTTTTTTACTTCTTGTGCTTATTTTGTGTATTAGGTGCTAATTACAATGTGTCGCTTCTCTTAGGTAAAGAGATTCTTAAAAACTTGTTGCTAAGCACAGGTAATAATGACCTTGTGTTGGAACAAGTAAATTACCTTTTCTGTTTATATATTGAAACAAGATGTGTACAGAGGCATTGATGCCTCATATTATAGTACAAAATAGTACTGTAATTGAAAATTTGATTTGAATACTTCTTCAATTAATGAGACTAAGTTTTCTTTTGTTGTTCTAATTTATGGCTCTTGTATACTGTTTTTAATTGCCTAATATAGGCCAGTACTGAACATATTTGGTGACGTACAACTGAATGAAAATCTGATCTTTAATTTTCTATTTTACATAAAAGGAAAAAGACTTCATCACCTTAATAATTTATTCCTATTTCCTTAATTGATTTTTATTTTCATATCCATTTTTTATTTTATATACCAGTACTTGTAGATAAGATTGACCAACAACCTGCTCTTGAAATTAGGATTCAACTATGAATACTGGCATTGGTACCTTAACCTACAATGTGACTTGGTATTGAGATTATCTTCTGGTATACATAACTCATCACAAGATGAAAATCTTCTTTTCTCTTACAATACACAGTATTAGTAAGCTATATGTAAAGTCCTTGAAGATGAGATAATTTACTATTTTGATATCCACTGCTTATGACTTATAATGCTCCTTGAAGGAGAGGTAATCTCTTATTTTGATATTCACTGCTTATAATTCATATCAATAATATCAATAATTAGAGCTCCCACTATAGGACTCATATATATTTTTTTTGTTGTGTTTACTGTATTGTATTACATTGTGTTTAGAGCATTAGTGCTCAGCTACTTGTGTCATTATATATTGTGTGAGATATCTTATGCTGACTCAAACCAGCTATATCTTGAAAATTTGCTCTGCTCATTGGTGCTACCAATTGTAGTCACTTACTCTATAGGTAAATAGGTAATCACACACTATAATGTTGATTTGTCATTTGTGTATTTTTTGTTCTCCAGTTTTATGTTATTTAAATTTTGAAATAATTCCGGCGTGGCGGGTAACCTGGCTAATAATGTCATACCCTTCAGTGATTACATGAATATATTCTCGGCCAATGCGCGGGGACTACGACAGCCCTTGAAAAGATTAGATCTATGGAAAAAATTTCAGGAACTTAAGAGTAGTGTAATTTTGTTCCAAGAAACACACCTGGTTGGCAAAGATGTAGATCAACTTAAAAAGGAATGGAATGTTGAATTTTTCATTTCCGGTACTAGCACAAATAGTAGAGGAGTGGCTATAATCATAATTCCTAATTTTGAATACAAAGTCATAGAATGTATTCAGGATGAAGAAGGTCGTTATATATTCTTAACTATTGAAGTAGATGGTAGATTAACTTTAACTCTCATTAACATTTATGGACCTAACAATGATGACCCTGATTGGTATAACACTCTTTTCAATAAAGTTAGCCAATATGAATCCAGTGCTCTAATTATAGCTGGAGATTGGAATACTGCCTTAAAAGAAGAAGACTTTTATAACTATAAACTTCAAAGAAATATCAAATCTTGTCAATTAATTACAAAAAATATCTGCAATAAAAATCTGATTGACATATGGAGACTTCAAAACTTGAGTGAGAAAAGATTCACATGGGGCACCAAAACACCCTATAAAAGGGCACGCCTAGACTATTTTATTATCAATGAGGATCTCCTTAGTTTCAATCCAGAGACAGATATACTTCCAGCATACAAAAGTGACCACAATATTATAAAGTTAAGCTTCAAGATCTCCCCTAACGTTAGGGGTAGAGGAAGCTGGAAACTTAATAATGATCTTTTAAAACACAAAGATTTAATAACCCTTATCAAAAATGAAATAAAATTAGCTAAGGAGACTTATGCTTTACCAATTTACAATCCAGAAACTATTCATCTAATAGATGAAATGAATTTAGAACTAATGGTTTCTGATACTCTATTTTTAAACACAATTCTATGCCAGATTAGAGGAATTATAATATCTTTTTCCAAAAAAGTGGCTAGAGATGCACGAGAGGAAGAAAAAAATCTCTCTATTAACATAGATAAGTCGACCAAACTTTTGGACGATACCAACCTGTTGACAGATGAGATGGAATTGGAAATCGTTAAACTTAATTCTCTAAATAAAGAATACCAATCAATCAGAGAAAATAGATTAAAAGGTCATCAAGTTAGGTCCAGGGCTGAGCTTTCAGCACATTGGGAAAAACCTTCTCGTTTTTTTCTGAATTTAGAGAAGAAGAACTATTTGAACAAAAACATATCTGAATTATTAGATGAAAATGATGTAAAAATCACTGATTCTGATAAGATATTGAAAATGCAACAATCCTTCTATCAAGATCTCTTTGCTGGTAAGAATACCATAGCTTTAAATAATAGCACTTTTTCTCCTCTACTAGATAACTTACCCTGTTTATCGGAGTTAGAGGACTCAATTAAAAGAAGCAAACTCAATAAAGCTCCAGGCCCAGATGGGTACACGAACGAGTTTTTTAAATTTTTCAAGGAAGAACTTAAAATCTGGCTATTCCGAACCTACCAAGAAGCATACAGGATGGGATCTCTTAGTGATTTAATCACTATGGGAACCATCACATGTATACCAAAAGCCGGAAAACTGAGAAACTCATTAAAAAATTGGAGGCCTCTTACTCTGCTAAATGGTTCCTATAAATTTCTCTCTTTAATGATAGCAGAACGCCTAAAAACTGTTCTTGAATCTATAATCAACAATGACCAAACAGGGTTCATTTCCAACCGTTTTATTGGAGAAAATACACGACTCCTATATGATACAATATCTTATGTGGAAGAGGAACAAATCCCTGGGCTTCTAATCATAGTAGATTACGCGAAGGCGTTTGATACGATTGAATGGAAGTTCATAGATGAAGTTTTTAAAATATTTGGGTTTGGTCCCAATTTCTCAAATTGGATAAAATTACTGAGAAAGAATTCCAGATCAAAAATAGAGCAGAACGGCTTCTTTTCTGACCATATATCACTATCCAGGGGCTGTCGTCAGGGGGACCCCATATCCCCCTATGTTTTCGTGCTTTGCGCCGAGATATTATCTCATGTCATAAGGGAAAAAAAGGACATAAAAGGTATTGTAGTATATGACAAAGAAACCAAGCTATCCCAATATGCGGATGACACTACCATTTATCTAGGTGGAGACAAGGAAAGTCTATGTGGTGTCATGCGTGTATTGGAGTGGTTTAGAAAAGTGTCTGGTCTTGCAATAAATAAAGACAAGACTAATGTCATCAAAATTGGGGCATTAAGGGGCAGGAGTATAACATGGGAAGGAAAATTTGGATTAAAATGGACAACTGAATTTGAGGTGCTTGGCATTAAATACAACATTGACAAAATGGAGTCAATAACTGATGATAACATCAGTTCCAAACTGTCAGAAATCAAAAAACTGATATCAATCTGGAGTACCAGGTCGTTAACACCATACGGTAAAGTTGTGATAATCAGATCTTTATTAATGTCCAAGATAACTCATATACTCCTGTCCCTTCCTACCCCTTCCAAAATAGCAATATCCCAACTAGAACAATTATTCTTCTCTTTTCTATGGTGTAATAAGCCACCTAAGTTTCGTAGAGAAATTATGGAGGCCAATACTGTTGATGGAGGTTTAAAATTACACAACTTGACTCTTTTTGATGGTGCATTAAAAATAGGATGGTTGAGAAGATATATTGTTACACGCTCTAAATGGAATGCCATTCCGTATAATTGTGATTTTGATGGTCTTTTTAGATATGGAGTGGATTATATAGAGAGACTACTTGAAATTACCTTTAATCCATTTTGGTTGAATGTTCTTAACAGCCTGAAAATGTTGTGGAAGGATGATAAAATTTATATTTGTGACAACATCTTCCTTACTCCATTATGGTACAATAACATACTAAGAATGCAAATCAAAAAAGATTGGTTACTAAGAGGTGTTTATAATATAAATGATCTCCTACATGCAGATGGAAAATTTCTCACACAAATTGAGTTTGAAACAAAGTTCAACTTACAGACTAACTTTCTGGAATATGGGGCAGTATTAATGAAGGTGAAAGCATTCTTACAAATGAGAGAGACCCCTCTCTATAGTCACTCAGCCCCTAACAACTGCCTGTTGAATGTTATTTTACAAAAAGACACTAAAGGAGTATCTACAATATATAAACTACTTCTGGGTAAAAACACCTCAATTGTTGAAAATGCGTGTTTCAAATGGAATGAAAAACTGGGTAATGTGACGGAATCTTTTGATTTCAAAAAATCCTTTACAAAACTGAATATGTTTGATGATATATACCTGAGATATATACAGTTTAGAACCTTGCACAGGAGATTTTTTACCAATAACATTTTATTCAAAATGAGAATCAAAAATTCTCCACTCTGTACTTTTTGTAATGAATCTGATGATTCCAATGAACATATGTTAATAGAGTGTGGTAAGGTTAAAACACTATGGATAGAGGTAGAAAACTGGATTGCTGAAGTAGGTGTTGTTGGTTACGTCATAACTGACAGACTTATTATACTTGGTGAGCTACAAAAAGCGCATTGGATTAATGCTGTAATACTTTTGACAAAGAAGGTTATTTTCAATTCACGTATAAATGACACCTGTCCAACTTTCTTAAGCATTAAAACACAGGTGAAAAACCTTTACAAATATGAAAAATACAAGTATACTCTGTGTGACAGAGAGGACAAACTGGAAAAAAGATGGGGTATGATGCTAGATTATCTTGAAGAATAACAAGATATAATATATTTTAATATACAGTATTTATTATGTCATGACAATACAAAGTCAATAGAGGAATATATATTCCCTTATATCACAACCTGAATATTGTAATATTTTAGGATGTCCTTGGCATAGCCGTGATTGCCCGGCACGCAGGAAAATAAAAATGTTTGAAAAATAAAAAAACTTTGAAAAGGGTAAATAATACACGACATGAAAATGGCATGTGGCGAAGCAAGTCAGGCAGGGCGTCCACTCTATGGCTCTCTGCCTATTAGTGTATTGCATTAGACTTTTACCTACAGCTAGTACTTGGCTAGATGTACTTAACCCCTTTAGATGCCAGTTTAATGACGTGCGGTAGACAAATTGGATACCGTCTGTTTAGTAATAATATTTTGGCTGTTTATGGTGTTGTACTACTTCATTTTCAATTATACTCTTATTTATTTATTTTTTCTTTCTCTTAAATATTAGTTTGTGTTGTTCCATGTCATTTTGATAGAGTATGCACTAATTTGTAACATGACGTATGCACTAATTTGTAACATGACGTATACACTTACAGCAAATAAAAGTACTACTATTACTTATCTATCTCTCTGGGCGAAGGTCATCTAGTGAATGCACTTTGCAATTCACGAACCGTTTTTCACAGTTTACTGAAATAATAATGTTCACCTTTGATCCCGATGTATCTTCTCATTTTACTTGATATAATTTAACACATCATTTAACACATCATGTATGATGTAGCTAGTGCGATATAAAACGTATCCCTTACATTCTGATTTTATGACTGCTTTGCAACGTGCTACCACCAAGCAGACCATACTGTACTATTAGCATTATATTAGTGACACACTTTAAACTTTCTTGAACTTCAATTTTAACATTTATCTTTCCTGATTAAAAAAATCAATAACAAGCGGATCTTAAAGAAATGGTCCTGCCAACTTAATTGAATACACCATGTATGGTATCTGCGTCGCTGCTGACATATGTTGTACTTTCCACACCATTTGCAATTATGCACTGTTATAACAATGACTGCATTCGACCCCGGTGTATCTTCTGGATAATTTCAAGATAAATATTATCCAGCATTTACGATATGCAAATATAGCTTTATTTAGACAAAAGTACCCTCCTCAGTTTACCTTCCACTCGCAATCGTCGCAGCCTGAACAAGACTATTCTGCAGTGTGCTGCCGCCTAGCGGACCTTAGAGTAACTATTTATAGCGCGCAAAGAAACTGCCCATCGGTTCGCCCCGTGATTCGCATCGGATGTTTGGTTTATTAGTCAATAGTGGCAGATCGTTAACTTATCTAAACTATATCGAATGGTGGTAATATCGCTGTACATAAATGAATAAAACAAAGGACGGAACTAAATAAAATAAAAAAAGTTACCGGTAAATTTTCTGACATTTCATGATTTCTATCACTGAAAATGATTTCTCTTTCACGCAACTAAACCAAATACGGTTGCGCCTTTAATGGGAATTTTAAATTTGAGAAATGTGCTGTAAGATTGAAGTTTTTTGGCTGTGAAACCTTGAATTCCTACTATTGGTCTAAACTAGAATTTGAATTTCATCTGAAAAAGTGCACGTTTTTTACGGAGGTAGACTTTTTGCTTGGTGATTCACTTCTTGATTATGTTGATGATGATTGCAAAACTCTACCCCAGGTTAAACAGGTATCTCAAAATGAAGGATGCAATATCCGATAAAAGTTGAGGTTGAAATATATTTCAACCTTAAACCTTAAAAGGAAGGTTTTCTGGGTCATTGGCCAAAAATATGGTGAAATAAACTTTATAAACGATTGGAAAACATATACATGTATTTACGTACATGGGCAATTACTTGCTTTGATTTAGATACCTAGGCCATGGGTTTTAGCAATATTTGGTAACAGTGAGGGTACATTTTCCCATAAAGTGATAGGCCTAAATTGTGAATTCATGGTCATTTTTAGATGTCAAGACATGTTAAGCCTATACCCTTCCATTATAATTAGACCAACAGTGACTGTCTAGGCCATTACTAAGAAGATTACGTGATTGAATATCACGAAACCTCACATAGGCTTGCACGCAAACAGAAAAGAAATTCGTTTTGTCTTAAACATGGATTTTGGGTATCAAATATAAACGGGTTTGCTCGAAATTGGCAAATTCATAGCTACGAAGAGAAGGGTTCCCCGTTATCCGACTCTGTTACATGGTTAAGGAAACTAGAAGGTGGAAATGCATTTCCTTAATTTTGAACAATAAAGTTTAAAAAAATGTTTTTTAAGTGTCCATATTAATGTTTCCTTCACATTTTCAAAAAATTGAAGGTACTCGATAAGTGACTGTGGATCTACGTTTGAAAACACTGTTTGTATGTACACACATATACTAATGAGAAGTTCTAGTTTATGATGGTTTAAACTCGTTCTCACTTAGAATTGATATGTCCATTCCCGTAAAATTCGTGAATTTCTAATCAGGAAGACCATTCGAGTTGAATATAAACTGGTGTCCGGGCCTAGGGACTCATTTACTCTGTGAGTGCACGGAAACGGAATTCTACTCGCTAAGGGCGACTGAAACTATTGTATCACACTCCGATGCCCTTGAGCGATAGTCGCCAGAAGATATAACACGTACAGCGACCTTTACCTATAATGAGGACACCAGCGCGATTCGATTCCTGTCATCCGAAGACGTTCCTGCCAAAGAAATCCATTAATAGCAAGCTTATCCTCAAGGTATTGAGAACATACTTGTCATAGAAACACACAAGCTTTTCTTCATCCTCTGTGTACGATTTCGATATGACGAAATCGTACCTACTTCCATAAATGAGAACACAGTTAACAAGCATCATATAAAGATGCTAGAAAACTAATATAGATACCTCACATCTTACACCCTGCTGGAAATCTGGACAAATTACTATCCCACATCATGTCACCTTTCTTTATCCTTTCCTAGACTGTGGTATTGTTTCCATAGCAACCCGATTAACATCAATATTCACCTCATGCAGCTTCGGGCATAAATGAACATTTTATAGCCGCAAGGATCTTTTTAACAATTTGCAAAAGCCATAAGAATGCAAGGAATCTTCTAGATTTGTCGAAATCCTATGACGTCATCACTTCAACATCCTTTTTAAAGTCTCGCAGGTAGATATCAGGGCGAACAGTTGGATTATGTTTTTATTCATAGGTGGTGGAACAAAATACGAACTAAGCCAACATCGACGGAGAAGACGCGACCAGACAGACAATTCGTTGCCAAAGTTAGGAAACCTTACAGACTTTATTGTTTCTTTGTGAAAGTATTTAATACAGTAATTTTTAACATAATAGAATATCGAGACAAGGCAACTTCTCAGGAACCCATTCAATTCCGAATCCTCGGAAGGATTTAATGGGTTCGGACGGTACCATACATAGCACTTAACAACGGTGAACGTTTATATAGCGACCAAACCAAACTACTTAGAAGGGTGCAATGGAGATTGGAACCGAGATCTCATGCTTGAAAGCCTTTCATGTAGCCCACGGCGAAGCGAGTGGCCTGAAGTGGACGGCACTCAGGTAATTACTGCGCACTGTCCAAGACACTTAGCGCTACAAGACATATGAGTTCCATCCTCAGGGAGAAGAGATAGTCGCGCCGGTAAGGTGATTCGTGGACTGACCACTGGTTATATCAAGATTGAGAGTTTTCATATATACTATTCTATACAAGAGTCATACCCGGATTCCAGATTACCTTTAGGAGTACAATTGGTGAAGATACACTGGTTACCACTACATAATCTACAACATCTAGATTGGTTATGATAAAGGTGAATATCCTACCACCTGGATACATTCTGTGATATATTAGGTATCAGGATTAATATTCTCGTGCAGGACAAATTACCCACTGGTCTGCTGCTGTAGTAGCCTAGGTCTCGGGATTCTACTGCTGGCCATAAGTACAGAATGGCCGCTGCCTTGAACTTGACCACTGCCCACCCAGGGCTGACCAATGGAACTGATGAGGAGGGAGTAGGAGGAGGGAGGCCACAACTCTCCTGGCAATTCTACCTACTGCAGGCTGTACTTGTATCTTTCCTTATGATCTCCACAATCATAGGAAACATCTTGGTAAATATCATATCTTTGTTTTGTGACACCATTACCATTTTTCCTTTTTCTATGCGTTCCATTTTAATTGTATTTCATTAGAGTATAATTTCGTAACACTAAATAGCACACACTGCTAGCTTCGTGTCATCATTATATCAATAATAGCTAGTTTTATTAGTGATCCATTGTGACGTTGTTTCATACGTGTTCCATTTTGTAACACTAGTTAGCACACTGTAGCAGATATATATATATATATATATATATATATATATATATATATATATATATATATATATATATATATATAGGTTAAGTTAGTATGGCGATCTCTGACTGTAGTAACCATTCTCTCCTCATTTGGGTCCTTATGTTGTGTGCATGTATGGGAACAACACTGTTAAGTGTTAGTGTTTAGTTTTGGAACACTAAAAACGTACTTGACCGAACAGGTTGTCACTGACTGTGTTGTTATGTTATTTGCTATCATGGAAACACCGTATAACTAGATGTTACTTTTTTGAACACTAGTCAGCACAATTGACAGAACAACCTGTCCGCATCCGTAACATCCTACCCAATACCATCATGGGGAACATATTCGCATCAAGGCCTGGACGTATGTTTAAATGTATCTTCGTCCCCCTACACAGGTGTATTCTATTGTTTCAGATTACAGTAGTTATCAGTCGTATCAAGGTCTGGGAGTATGCTTCAGGTATATTTGTCACCCCTACACAGGTGTATTCTATTGTTTCAGATATCAGCAGTTATCATATATTGTCTCAGATGTCAGAAGCTAACTGCCGTATCAAAGATTTATTAAACATGTTTCTTCGTCTCTGCTAAACAGATGTATCTATTGTTTCAGATTTCAGTAGTTATCAGTCGTATCAAGGCCTGGGAGTATGCTACAGGTATCTTCGTCTCGTCCCTTGTGGTAGCCGACCTCCTGCGAGGTCTGACAGTCATGCCCTTCATTCTACTGCACTCGCTCTTCTGGCGGCAGTGGGACCTGAGCGGCCCGTTCTGTAACCTGAGCGGCTTCACCAACACCCTTCTCCTCAACGCCAGCGTGCTCACCCTAGCAGCTGTGGCTATAGACAGGTGGGTACAAACGAAAGATACAGCAGGAATCATTATTTTGATTTTCGGCGCTTTTTCTGCCATACAGCGGTTAAGTCGTACATTTGGAATTTTGTTTTTCATCACTTTTTCTGCCTTATTGCGGCCAAGTCGTGACTAGCCAGTTGTAAGTGGCGATTAAACCGGAGCACCCGGCAAAAACACAGCCTAAGCCCAAGTCAATGGAAACTTTCTCACATGTCCCGGGCAGTAATCAAGCCCGGCTAGTGGTGAGGGACAGCAAGCAGTCAGTGCCAACGCCTTGGACCACACGGCCATCAGGGCAGGCCCTAAACCCATTTCTCATTGTAGCAGCCCACAACTACCGAGCTTTGAGATATACGGTACCCCTACTCATGTCGTTTTGGAAATCTTTGAATGAGGAAGAGATTAATCGTAGCATAACTTCAAGCCATCTCCAAAATGTTATCCAAAGCTGTGCTTCATTTCAAACTTAATTTCTAAAGTATAATACATGTACAGTCAGTTGAGCCTTCTCTTAGAAAACTACGCTCCACTGGATTGATAGATAAAAGCATAGCTCGTTTATGCTGTCTGGTATACCGTATACGTGGAAATATCGTAGGCATTTTGATTGCAAGAACTGTTCCAGTCTTCTGCCTTGGTGCTTGACGGGCCACCATGGATGGCGACGGGGCTCTACTAGTGGTCTAAACCAGTAATGATAGTTTCGTTACCAGTTAACAAGTAGTAACGTAGTCAGGTCTTTCAGTGTATAATTGTCGAGTCTCCATTGGTTGTAGTAGGCGTAGTCAACCGTGTATAAGCACAGGGTTGCCGAAAGGTCGTGCATGTAGATTGTTATGCTAAGGGCCCGGGGGAGGGCACTTTGGCATTTAGGGGGGGGGGGGGGGGGTGCATACGTTCGTTATCAAAATTTATAAATACTGTAAATATATTTATAAGCACTGATTTCAGGCCAAAAAAGCACCCTTATTTTCTAAAAACGCTGACTTTTTTTTCGGTAAAAATTCACCCCTTCTTTTATCAAAACACTGACATTGGTTGAACGGGAACACGTATTTTAACTTTAGATTTTATAATCCTCTGCCTGTTTAGCGGCAGCAGACTCGGAAGCCCAGTCACTTCGGGAGTCACTCGGCGTTAGAGCCGCAATTTATCGTAACATTTTCTGCCGTATTTCGTGTTTAATAGTTGTGACTAACAGGTGACGGAAACTGGATGTGTAAATGGTGGAGGAAACTGGAGTACCCGGCGAACACCACTGCATTACCCCGGCCGAGTCACTGGGAACTTTCTAACATGCTGCGGCCAGTATCACTGGCAATGCAAAACTTTTCATTGCCAATTGTACGTAAATGTAATACATGTCATGAGAAAATGGCGGTCACATAAGGCATGCATATTTTGAAAGATTATGTAAAAATGTATTATGATAAAACATTTTACTTAAGCAATTAACGCGGCATAGCTGAGGTGGAACATATATTATCTGTTCAATATCTCTTGTTTAATGAACCATATATTTTATTTCGTCAGGTACGTCGTGATTGTGAAACCACTGGAATACGTCACATACGTCACGCCAAACCGCGCCGTCGTTCTGGTAGGAGTGACGTGGGTCCTAGCTCTGGGTGACGCGTTGGTGCCCCTCCTTGGTAGATCAGTCACCCCTTTCACCGCAACCCTGGTATCAACTTGCACCACGACATGGCACCGCGACGGGTCCTACAGCACGGTTTCCTTCATCATAATCTTCTGCGTGCCTTTTGCAATTTTACTCTTTTGTTATTGGAAGATTTTCTGTGCTTGTAGACTACAAAAACGCCGCATCGATGCTGTGGTGCTGTCTACCATGGTCAAATCGTCTGGCTACAACGTGACGCACATCGCCAAATATGGAGCCGACGAATTTCCGCATCGTCTGCCGATGAAGAAAGAAAAGCGCTCCGCGATTGTTTTGTCTATCGTCATCGGTGTTTTTATTTTTTGCATCACGCCGCTTCAGGTCATAAAGTTATGGCATGGCAGAGGTCATTTTAAGATGTTTTCTGACTATTTTGCGGCCTCTGCCACATTGGTGTCGTTTGCAAACAGTGCCGCAAACCCGCTTATATATGGGATTCTCAACCGGAATTTTCGACAGACATTTTTGCGTCTCATTTGTCAACGAGATGACTGCTGGGGTCGGCCCTCGAGAGTAGGGGAGGAGGAGGAACTTCCAGGCAGAAGGCAAGGATCCGTGTATGAACTCGGCGATCGAGAATTGTCTCCCGACATATCGTCCGTAAGTAACCTGACTGCCAAAGCCGCCATGTTTTACGTCGAACACGGTGACAAGATCCTTGATGCCGAGAACGAACCATATCGCACCCATGCGTCAAACCATCTCATGGCTCGCACTCGTAGACGTAGGGCAAGCACGTCACAGATCGAAGGAAAACCATCGGCAATTCCACAGCGGCGTAACAGCGACCTGGAATTGTACAACTCAAAAAGTGGCAACCGAATGTTTTCTGTTGTGGCTAATTTGCATTATGGCGAGGATGTCATTGTCAATAAAAACCGAGCAAAAGGCAGACGAAGGAGCACCGAGGTGTGTTCTATACAACTCTCTGTACATCATCGATAATAGAAAAATCAGTTAATTAAATGAAGCATTTATATTTGAAACTCGTAGGCATACTAGTCTGCCGTAGAACGATATATCTTGAAAACAAAGCAATATTAAGAGAATATTTGAATGAAAATCGTTGCACTTGCAGTTGGGTTCAACCATAGCCAGGCTGCTGCCACAGATCGATCAAATTGGGAAAAAATAAGAATATGAACTAATACACTGGAACCTCCAAACCTGTTTTGGAAGGTAGGAACCTCCCAAACATCATACTTTGGTGGGGGTATTGTTTATACCCTTCTATTTAGGAGTGTATTAGTTCATATTTCTTATTGAAAAATTATTTTTCCAATTTGATCGACCTGTGGCAGCAGCCAGTGGTTCAACCATTCCTCTTCAACTACATATCTTTCAAGTATTACGTCACTGATTTATGTTCAGAGATTCCAGACCATGAATGCATCTCAGATGCAAATGAGATAAGCACCCTTATTGTCAAACACGTAATTTCAATATTCCTACAGTAAAATGCGTTTCATTGGAAAATAAGACTAAAGCAAACATAAATTACCCACTGTCCTGCGTAGTCATGTCAACATTCCGGAACGATAACCTTTGTAACCTTTATTCAAAAACTAGTTTTATTTATTTTTCTTTAACGAGTTATAGTTTCACCAATGCTATCAACCCAGCCTCAATTCAGGTTATTTTTTTCCCCTTTGAATTTGTCCTTGGCTTTTTCATAATGATTTGATTGAGTATTGTTTCTCATCCCACTTTAACTTTCCTAATTTATAACTTGATGGTTGACATAAGTGAGTTGTTTATGTTAAACGAAACGGTGAGAATCATCATTTCAAATAATGGTCTTATCGATACAACCAACATCGATGAAGACGAACTTTCCTGAAA
>OZ012692.1:44331859-44336040 GCA_963942565.1 Maea johnstoni | reverse complement strand
TTTTATTCTTTCTACAGAACAAAGATACCAATGCTAATGGTTTTGTGTATATAAGTGCATTTATAACAAAATTCTACAACCTATAAAGTAGTACCACCAAAATAAGGAATCAAAACAAATAGTAAATGCTTTTGATTTATCCATAAAGTTATGTTAAAAGTAAGATGTTTTGAAGAAGGTTTATAAGATTATAGGGAATCTGATTTGTTAAAAATAAGCTTTCATTTTTGATAAAAGAAATAAGATAAACTTAATTAAATTCTATTAGATGAGAGGAATTTCTTTTAACGTAGATCATTTTCACCAAGAATGTCTTTATGTCTATTATATATTTGCTGGTTAAGACTTTGTTTCCATATATTTAAAGATATAAAGGTCTTGAATATTTGTTGCACAAATCAATGTTTAACACTTCTTACAACAATTATTTCTCTTTCAAACATTGTTATATTATAAGATATAGGCTGGTTTTTCCTTCCCTCTTTTCCTTATAATTTATTTCTAAAACAATGCCCCACTGACCCTGATTTATTTATCTACTTTTTGGAAAAGAATGTGGAGGATAAAATTATTATACTTAAATGGGCTGTTTGCATATTTTCCTTATTTTTCTTCTTCACTTAAATAAATTCTTGCTCATAGTAAACAACTCATCTCAAGAGTCTGCAGAGATTTTTGTAGATTGAAATATATTGGTCTATTTATATAACTTCTTGGAACTCTTACCTAAAGGCATTATGTGTATTGTAAACTATTAAACTTGAAGTTATTCTATTTTGTGAATTGAAGTTATTTTATTATGTGAATTATATTTTTAAGAACTAATATATATGGAGACTCAAGTGCATAGCCTTTTAAATGACACTCTTCTACTTGTTTTTTTTTGTTTTTTTAAAGTTTTTTATTCATCTTTATCTGAATGTTGGGTCATAGCATACATACAACTACCACAGCATTCTCCTTTTATCTTGGCATTTCTTAGCTAATATTGACTGTCATGTCAGTTTAAGGAGTTGTTCCTTTTTCTGAACCTTCATTTATTTGGTTTACCTTGTGTAATACCTTGCATTTCTTGAAACATAAAATAAAAGAAATAAGTAATGAGTCTCCATTACTTTTGAAATGGAAAAGAGAGAAAGTATGACTACTATTATTAATAAGAATCAATAAAATTGAAAACCAAAACTTCTAAAACTTGAATATGAATTGCGACTATGATTCATTATTTGTATTTTAGGTCTTGATAATGTCCATTCAATTGACACATGTAATGAATATGTACATATAAACATTATAATCTTATTTGATATTCAGACATTAGATGAATGATTTTGTTTTCACATCTATTGTTACAAATAATTCTTCTAAGATCAGATTTAGCTTCTGTTTTTAGATATTGCACAACTGTCATAATTGTTATTGATAGATAAAGTTATAAAGAACTTTAAAAAGTGATAGAAATGCCAATACTTTTCCTATTATTTTGTAGTCTCAACCTCTGACAAACGGATGGCATCAATATATGACACTTTTGAAACATATAAAAGATACTTGCTCTTGTGAGACAAAATGTAACATTATTCCACCTTAAGTGAAAAAATGTCAAAGAATAATGACTGAACTGATAATCATGAGATTTGCTTATTTTTGCTGATATTGCATTGAAAAGCAGGACATAGACTGAAAAAGACAATTCAAAATCTAAACAGATTTCATCATTGACTTTAGTATCTAAAGTTACTTTTAAATGATTTTAAAATAATTTAGTCAATCTAAACACTTTTATAATAGTGTGTATATGAAGATGTTTGACTGAGACATATTCTGAAAAAATTCTTTTTACTTTACTTAATAATCATTGGTGAATAATTCTTATGGGCATTTTAATAGTATGATTCCAAGTCTGTAATGCTTTCAATCAAATGTTTAACAAAATGTGAAACTCAAGTAAGTCCAGTATTGTTACGTACTCCATATAGTTCTCATAAACCATTTAAGTTCTTTGAATAGGGTTTGAAATTCCTTGATATTCCCCCTTCTGATATATATATATATATATAATATATATATATATATATATATATATATATATATATATATATATATATATATATATATATATATATATATATATACCCACATATATATATGTATATATATACATATATATATATATATATATATATATATATATATATATATGTATATATATATATATATATATATATATATATATATATATATATATATATATATATATATATATATATATATATATATATACATATGTACATATATACCTACATAAATTTATGTTTGTTAAAATAATATGATAAATTCTTTACCGTGTTTAGTTCCATCTCTTTTGCAAAATTTAATTTATCAGAATTCTTTTTATATACTGGTTCTCGTTGTTAATTTTCTGTTGACTTACAAAGCATTTGGATTAACATGTTGACTTTGATCAGCTTTATTGTTTTGAATCTCTGAGATCAGATTATTTTTTCATATTTTGCAGTCTGTTTTTCTCAAATCTTGATTGTCCTATTTATGTATTCAGGTATTGGAGTTATGGGTGTGTAGAGTGTGATATATAATTTTTATCACTGGAACTATTTCTCACCTATTCTCTACAATTGTGAATTTTCTAGAAAATATCAGAGAAATCAGCTCTTCTCTCATATAAATGCTCTGATATACTAGAATTTTTCTTAAAGAATTTCTTTGCTCTTTGCTGTGTATTTTCAGTATTTTTATTCTCTGAATTGTCTCCTGCCTTTATATCAAAAGTAGTCCATTGCTTTATCTCTTTGTAGATGCACTTTAAGAATCCTTTTTAGAGAAATATCATTTTCTTTCTTGATTGTTCGATTATGATTTTATATAAAAAAATTCCAGCATTTCTTTTTGCCTGTTTTATATTTCTTTAAATATTATTCAATTTAATTGTTTTTTTTTGTCAAAATTTCCAAATTAGAATTTTCTTTTGGTGGCTCCTGTGATTTTTCAGAATATATCTTGATAGAAATATTTTGTATCTTACTTAATTCTGAATAAAATATCTCTATAACCTAAAAAAGGCTGTGTTGATAAGGGGAAGGGGCTAAGAGATTGCATGAATATACTTGTGTATTGATATGTTCTAAATCTCTGTAAAATATTGCTGTACTGCACACTACCCTTTAGGACATAGATAATAAAAATTATTTCTTTTTGAAATATCTTGCCAAGATGCCATGTTTATTTGGTTTTAGTTGAAGAGTGAATCTGACCATTCTTTATAATTAAAACTCCTTTTTTCTGAGCATGTTTTTCCTTCCCAGTCTGTACTAGAATCAGTGCCCGACTCTGGCAGTCTTGTGTAGGTTCCTTGTGTGCGGAGAAGCCTTGTATTAAACCGTGCAGTGGCCATGGAGATCTTCTATGGTATTCCGTGTGTGTGTTATCAAACCACAAACTAATTTCATTAGAAATTGCAGGAGGGGAGCTGCATAGCAAGTACAGATCTGGCAGCTAGTTTTCCGTGGGTTACCTCAATTGTCATGGCTTTCCATACGCGAGATTCATTGGCTCGGAGTACCCGATCAGGATTTCAGGCTGTTTTCGCCAGATTCCTCTGCAGAAACGTCTCCCCTTTTTACCCAGAGTTAAATACATCCCAGCACCTTCTTCTTCTTCCTCTTCCCCGCATCCATCTGGATGCTGTTGCCCTGGTTACCATCAATCTCCGAGAAGAAAACAAAGGTTGAATACTTAATGTGAAAATACGATGTTGATATGGTCCAACCACCTTCCTCAGAATGTAGTGAGCTGAAAGGAAATGGAGAACATAATTATTTTGAGTATGAAAATAATGTGAAAAAAAGAAATAATACAGCTCTTATATAAATCAAAAAATTAAAATCAAAACTGCAGGATTCTCTTATAAATAATATTTGTAAAAATCCTTAGAATTTTCCTTATTCATTCCTAGATTTCCCCTTCTTAATAACTACAATTTCTTAACATGCAAAAGAATAATTTATAGGTGTCTTTTATAAAATACAGATATGAAACTTAAAAGTACTGGTGTTTATAACAGCTTAGATGATGATTTACAATAATATTCCTTATATATACCTTGAAATAACAACTCCACATATTTTTATCACTCTTCACTTTTTCCTCATGTTGTTGTGGTT
>OZ012692.1:44299359-44326859 GCA_963942565.1 Maea johnstoni | reverse complement strand
TTGATCAAATGTTATGAATAAATTGACACGCATTCCATCGCCATTGATAATTGAAAGGAACTCTTCTAGGAGTAATATAATTTACTTTGAAGAACCGATAAAGTAGAGAAAAAAATGAAGGGTTGTAAATTTTAAGGTATAAGAAAATTAACTGCACGGGGCAGCAACAATTTCATCTGTGAAATCTCAGAACTAGGAAATCGGCTGAAGAGATTTGCTGGAACAAATCCAATATTTCCTTGTTTTTTTTCTCACACCATGGAGAGGAAGGTTGAGGTTGTGCCCTGATTTCCTATAGAAAATATTCCGGATGGAGAATTCCTGTGTGCACGTTCTATGCCGTCGCATGACATTGATTGATCTCGGTTTGCTGAATGAAACCAAGCGTCTCGTTTGTTATTATTTCCCCGTTCTTAGGAACTGCAGATCATTTGTTTGTTTACTTGATGCAGATTATCAGGGGATTAAAGTTAATGGATCCAATTACAAGAGATAATCTCTGGAGATATTTCTCTGACATGCAAATCTGTAATCCTCTCCCCGTAACCTGCCTCGCATACTACTCACTATTTCGAGAAATGCCCTAGGTGATGGCTATATTGTGCAGATAATTAGAAAGAGTCACAGTTTGATCAAAAGAAATTTTCCCTTGCTTGTGGTAAACTTTTTTTTTTGTCTCCCGGCTTACACTCAAATGCATTTATTTCAAGTTTGACCCCTAACCCACAGGTCTTGGGGAGGTGGCCTCGCAATTAAACAGGACATGCTGGAATTCTACTGTGAAAACTTGCTAGTTATCAGAGCTGATGTTGAGATATTGCCTATTTTCAAGCGTTACGGGAGACTCTAAGATACTGTAACAGCATTTTCACCATTGCTAGGATTTTCAACAACAATTCCCAGATAGATAGCAAGATCTAGTAGTAAATGACATGGATATTTGGTGAAATAATTCAGTTGGTTCTCAGTTATTGATTTAGTCCATATCAGTTTTGTCATCACTTGCCCATGTCCAAAGTGAAACTAAAAATTTCTTCTATCTGGAAAAGTATAGCTTCCATCTCAAACATAAATCCCACATCTTTGAAAAAAGGTGGAATTTACTCAATATCTATTATAAAAACCAAAACTAAAGATAATATAAAGTATTCTCTTACTGTTTATTGTCCAACTGTTACATATATACTTGCTGTACAATTACCAAATAAGATAAAAGGTTGCTAACATACTGCTGTGCAGATGACAACCACAGAACATCATTTGTACAGTGTGCCCCTATTTTTACATGCTACTGAATAAAAATGTTACAAAAAAACAAAACAAAAAAACAATTCCCAGATAGATAGCAAGATCTAGTAGTAATTGACATGGATATTTGGTGAAATAATTTAGTTGATTCTCAGTTATTGATTTAGCCCACATCAGTTTAGTTAATTTGAGATTCATCACTCTTTATAATGAATGCTGGAGCTCATCTACTCAGTGCCTGTTCACTAGCCTACCCTCCTACAGAATAAATCCTACAACGCTGACTTGATGATGGTGAAAACAATTATTACAATGATGATAGATATTATTATATTGATGATGATGATAATAATGAGGAGAACTATAAGAAGAAAAAGAAGAAATGATATAATGATAATGATAGTTATTAAAAAAATGCAATGATAATAATAATGATAATGATAATAATAATAGTAATAATAATAATAATAATAATAATAATAATAATAATAATAATAATATAATAATAATAATAATAATAATAATAATAATAATAATAATAATAATAATGATAATAATAATTATAATAGTAATTATAATGATAATGACAATAACGATATTGATAATAATAATAGTAATGAAAGTAATAATAATAATAATAATAATAATAATAATAATAATAATAATAATAAGATGTGATGATACTACGATACTACCTTAAAGTATTATGTATTTGTGGTTTATTGTAATTTTGATTACACGTTTAAAAGAACATCACAAGTAAAGCATAGGAAACTCACTTTGTGATATATTACACAATAGTACCCTTTACATATCCTAGTTTGATTTACTAAATACAGGAGCTGACCTTCTCTTTTTTGTCGGGGGAGGGAGGAGGGTCTTACATATTTCTTTTTAATTTCATTTTTAGCTGTGATTTTGTTGTTGGATCCTTCAGTAAGTTGTTGCATCGTACGGGTAAGATATTCTCTTTTGCAGTATATGTATATGGAAAATTGTCACAGAAAGTGCCATATATCAAATGTCAGCTGATAATGATTATAATAACCTTTATTTTTCTCCATTATAGTGGCAAATTCATTTTGTTAGTTTTGCAGAAGTGTCCAGAGTGTTACTTTGTCACCAACTTTCTTTTCCTTTTCAAATATCAAAGTTTAAAGCAAACACACAAGATTGAAATAATTTTGAAAATAAACTAAATTTTCAATTTTGTTTAATGAAATTTAGGACATTCTTTTGAATATCTATTGCCTTAGAGGAACAATTGATATGACAGGTCTAAAGTGAAATGGCTCTATTTCTTTATTTTTGCCTTAAATGTAGATGACGAAAACACTGAATAATCTTTCCTAATGCTTGCCCCTTTCCTTTAATTAAGAACTGCCAATAAAAGATAAGTGTCCTAAAGAGTTGTAGGGAAACTCCGAGTGCTAACCTTTAAAGGTGATTGATATAAACACGTTCACCTCTCCCCCGCTGTGCACTGGAGCCTGTCCTCACAAATGTAGTTATCTCCCACTTTTATAGTCTGAAAGGCTCTCTTAGTGTGATTTGAATGTTTAAATTGAAAGGAAAAGATTAGGTTAAATGATTCCAGATGCCGATCCACGACTCAAAAAAATAAGTAATCATATTTCAGTTGGCTGAAGTTGAACTGCATTTTTGAAATCAAATTTGAAATTTCATTTTGGAAGTTAATAGAAGAAAGCAGGCTGTTTGCATTACTCTGATCCTTTGGGGTCAGACTGGAATTGAATCAAGGAAAATTGGTGGGATCGACAACTAAGCTGGATAATTTACAGCCAATCAGCTGGCCCGGTTTCATTTTCTGCGGTCTGATGCCATCCTGCCTAACAACTAAGGTGTAGTGAGTGGGTTGGTCTCCAGGGGGAGCCTCGGTGGCCCAGAGGTGTCCCGAGAAGACCGCCTCAATCCACTCAGGTCTTTTGTTAACGCTAAAACAGGCGTCCTCTGATTTCTGCGGACCTGGGGACCCACTGGGGACCCTCGAGGTCCCCAAGACAAGGACTGATGGACTGACAGGGCCGAGGGTGATGGATTAACCCTGTATAGCTCCTCCGCTGGACAGAGACTAATGATGAGGTGGCCGCACCATCCCAGAGATACCCCAAAAAATAGACAGAGACAGATTAATAGGTTTAAAATGCCCTAGACGAGACCAGGTGACTGTACTCTCCAAGACACCCCAAAGATAGATAGAGACAGATTAATAGGTTTGAAATGCCCCAGATGAGACCAAGTGACTTTACTGTCCTAGATACCTCAAAGATAGACAGAGACAGAGTAATAGGTAGAAGATACCCCAGACGAGACCAGGTCACTGTACTGTCTAGATACCCCAAAGGTAGACAGAGATAGATGAATAGGTAGAAGATACCCCAGATGAGACCAGGTCACTGTACTGTCTAGATACCCCAAAGGTAGACAGAGATAGATGAATAGGTAGAAGATACCCCAGATGAGACCAGGTGACTAAACTATCCCAGAGATACCCCAAAGATGGACAAAGATAGATTAATAGGTTCAAAATACCCCAGACGAGACCAAGTGAGTGTACTATCCCAGATACCCCAAAAATATTCAGAGACAGATTAATAGTTCACAAATACCCCAGACGAGACCAGGTGACTGTACTGTCCCACATACCCCAAAGATAGACAGATGAGACTAGGAAATCCTAGATGTATTTAGGAGGTACTCGTCAGATTGAAAACAAGAGAGATTACATCTTGTAAAAGCTAAATAGATGCCATCCATTAAGATTGATTTGAGATGTACTAGATACTCTTAAGGTAGTGAGACATATAGATGCTATCTAACCCATGCAGATCTGATCTCTGGTGATTGACACCCTTATAATACATACATGCATACATATATGTATAATCCCTAGAGATCTTGTTGAGGTATTCAAGTGGTGACTAAGATATCCCACTGAACAACCTGTGAAGGGAGATACAGAGATTGAACCCAGGTATGATCTCAGAGATACCTATAAGATAGATGTAGATATATTTAAATATAACCCTTTAGATTATATTTAGGGGCTCAGGTAATTAGGAGATGCATTCTGTTAGAAGGGGCTGGTTCCCGATGAGTTCCTAAAAGGGTACAGATTTCTGGATGCACTCTTACAAGGGGTGCAGATTACTGGATGCATTTTTAAAGAGGGGTACATATTTCTGGATGCATTCCTAAAAAGGGTGCAGATTTCTGGATACATTCATAAAAGGGTGGAGATTTCTGGATGCATCCTTACAATGGAGCAGATTTCTGGATGCATCCTTACAATGGTGCAGATTTCAGGGTGCATTCCTAAAAAGGCGCAGTTTTCTAGATACATTGTTAAAAGGGTGCAGATTTCTGAATACATCCAAAAAAGGGTGCAGATTACTGTTCAAATTATTGATGGGTTCAAGTTGAAAGGTTCTACAGAATGAATTGTGTTTGAATGATTGAATTTGATGTTTCAAATATCTAGATAAATGATCGTTTCGTCATAGGAAAAAAATGAGTGACATTGAGGCGGCCGATCTCAGCAAACTAGGCTTAGCCGCCGTGTATTACAGGAGAGTGACAGAATCTACAGCATGTTGAGAGATGCAGCCTGAGATAGAGGGATGTTTGAGGTCTCCATTCAGAGCTGGAGCGACGGATAGATAGAAAGATAGCGTGGAGATGTTCGTTGTTGTCGTGTCAGTGATGGTGAGTGACAGTTGGACGGGTGGATCAGTCTCAGTGTGTCCTGATGCAGGGTGACAGATACAGACACCACAACATCTCCCGGGTCACACTGCTAAATAATTATATGATGTCAAAGCTGGGGTAGAGACCTCTTAAAACCCTTCCAATGCTCAGGCTACTTTCGTCCAAAGCACAAGGAGGCAAAGATGTGTGAAAACCTTCTAAACCCTGTCATGTTGGTATTCATTGGATATCTCTTGAAGAGTACTCTCAGATGAGTACCCATGTGCCAGGGTTTCAATCATTTTGCAGGTTTTTTGCATTACTTTGTATTGTCCAAATTAGCCACCAGCGGCATAAAGGTTAAGGCATATCACCTGTGTATAAAGATCATCAGCTTGCCCTGGTGCAGGGTGACAGATACAGACACCACAACAACTCCTGGGTCATGCTGCTATATAATGATACGCTGCCAAACCTGGTATAGAGACCACCTGTTAAGGGAGACCATCTGTGTATAAAGATCATCAGCTTGCCCTGGTGCAGGGTGACAGATACAGACACCACAACAACTCCTGGCTCATACTGCTATATAATGATATGATGTCAAACCTGGTATAGAGACCATCTTTAGGAGAGACCACCTGTGTATAAAGACCAGTTATCAAGCTACCTTTTGGTTATGCTGGTCTTTGCATAGCAGCTTTAACCCTTCCAATGCTGAGGTCACATTCGTCCAAAGCACACAGATGCAAAAGTTTTTGAAAAACACCTAATCCCTGTCATGTTGGTATTCATAAAATCGCTCTCACAGAGTACTCTCATATGAGTACCCATTTGCCAGGGTTTTGGTCATTATTCAGGTTCTTTTGCATCATTTGGTATTGGCCAAATTAGCCACCAGCAGCATAAGGGTTAAGATACTGGCAAACCTGGTATTGAGACCACCTATTATGTAGACCACCAGTGTATCAAGATCAGCTCTCAAACTGCCTATTTGGTATATGCTACTGATGATATAACAGCTTTGATTTGCAGTCAAATTGGCTATAAATTCAATCTGTTAAGGGAGATCACCTGGGTATAAGGATCAGCCACACACACAACTCCCTATCTTGGTTATGCTGCTGTTTACATGACATCCTTAACAAGCAGTCAAACCTGCTATAGTTAACACCTGCTACAAGAGACCACCTTTGAATAGAGACCAGCCCCATATTCTCTGAAATATCTTAGTGACTTTAGACAAGTATTGTTTAACACATTCATGTGCAGGTTCCTTTTCAACATTGAAAAGCAATGTCTGAACTCATGCTACTTTTGAGAATTAAATTGTTAGTAAAGCATAAAATTATGAAATATTTGAAGTTTGAAAAAAATTGACATTCTTCCTTAGAATATTTTCCAAGGGATGTTTCTGTCGGAAAAATATCACTAAAACGTCAGACTGATTAGGAGCCCTTCAATGGTGAAAGTTGTAAATAACGTGTCAGTGAATCTATGGTTTTTGTTACAGTGGCACAGTGACATAGATATGTTGTGTTTGAACACTGAGAGAGACAAGGGGCAGGTGAATGCTGGAGATGTGGGCAAAAATAGCCTAAACGACGCTAACTGCTGACAGACCTGTCCTATAGATGTCATGGTAAAGTCAAGCACACCTCACGTCATGACAGTCCTATGACTTTCCTTTTCCTGCTCCTTTCAGTTCTTCTTGAGAGAAGCCCACTGTATGCCTGATTGATATATATATATATATATATATATATATATATATATATATATATATATATATATATATATATATATATATATATATATATATATATACATATGTATATATATATATATATATATATATATATATATATATATATATATATATATATATATATATATATATATATATATATTTATATATATATATATATATATATATATATATATATATATATATATATATATATATATATATATATATATATGTATGTATATATATATATATATATATATATATATATATATATATATATATATATATATATATATATATATATATATATATATTAAAGGTAATTGCTATTTGAATTCTAGATACACCAGGCCTATTGACCCAAACAATTCAAGAGTACCCGTGTGATTGACAAATGGCTTTTGCTTCACAAGTCAAGGTTTTCTTTGAGAAAATTTGTCATAAGTTTCTCATCTGATTTTTTATTTTTTCTTTGGAATAATTTTTTGTTTTGTTTTGTTTTTGTTCGAATTTTTTTACACAATCTGGCTCAGGAAGGCTAGGGGTTTTGTTTGCTAATCCAAATATCCAATCCATAATAGTCCCATCACAAATTAGGAAATCCCTAACCAAAAGGTTGGACATCTTCACAATATTTTTTCATTTGGTTCACGTTTATGTTTTTCTTTATATCTGTGATGAAAACAATTGTTTGAGTTTCTATAATATTTTCTTTGACTTTACTTTTCTTTGACCGTTATCTGCCATTTCACTTTATTTAGGTTTAGGGTGGAGAAAATGTTTTCATGATGTTAGATAGGATACAAAGAAATTGTATTATTATCTAAAATTTATGGGTGTCAGGTTTTTCATTTTTTTTAAAGCCTCATGATATTTCTTTTGTTTTCTGTCTTTTGTTGAATATCAATGTTAGTAGAGTTACAAAGTGAAATTACTCAATTTTCTTTCACTTAGAAACTATGCTTTTTGCATGTAAGGCATAGGTTCTTTTAAAACCATACAGGTATTTTTTAAATTTAAATCTCATGATATTAAGTTAATTTCTTGCAAGTCTCCTTATGAACACAATCATTCATAGTATTTTTCACATTCAGTAAATGCAAATGTATTTGATTTTTTCACAATAATTCTCTTGTAGTCATTGTAATTTATTTTCTTCATCTCAGTGCTTAAAAATTTGAAATAGAGATGTCAGGAAACCAGTAGCAAAATCATGAGAATTCGAGCTAACATTGATTGATCATTCACCTTGTAGTTTCTACCTCATCTACCGACTGTCTGATCCCACAGCTTAAGAAATATTTTAGTATCAAAAGTAATATTTCACAATACCTTTAAAAGAAATCTTTAAAAAAAATTGATTGTTTGATTGGGAATTATATTTCAAAGTTATTATTCTATTCATGTGTAAAGATTTATTTTGTAGAACACTTAAATACTTAGGGTTCTATAGAGGGGCCATCCAAAGGGTTAGAAGAAACCCTCCTATATGTATAAAACATTCTTTCAATTTCCAATTTTCACAGTCAAAATACCACTTCATATTGATTTTCATTGAAGAAACAACTCGCCCCTCTTTTTCGATAAGGTGGCCTCCCCCTGTCCCCTTATTCTGACATTGAATACTCTCATGTGAAATCTGCACCCCCTTTCAAATCTAGCCATGAATATATAGCTGAACAACTTCTACATTTTATGACTCTCTTCTCTTAGCACCCCACAGACTAACACATATGTGAATATTTAGAAAATATCAATCTTGAGAAAGAACATGAATGAACGTTTTGCTCTTTATTCCTCCAAGGCAAGGGTTGTTAAAAGATTCTAGGCGAGCTTTGTATTGATTTTGAAAAAGGCTTTATTGAGGTAGCTCCCCGCACAGGTGTGCGCTGTATGGATGGATTGGGTAACAAGTTCTTCAAAGGGAATCTGATGATGCAAGAAGGTAGTGGTGGCAATGTCCTGGTGAGTTTTCGCATTAGAGACGGCCCAGCGTCTTGTGGCTCATGGCTCCCGGAGAATCTGAGTCATTCTCTAGTTCTCGACGACAACTCCTGGAACTACTTAGACACAATTGGGGAGCAACCACAATGTCTCAGTATTCTACCTCAGCACTTCTCCTTCCTAGGCCTTCACCTTAACCCGTTAATGCTCAAAACGGCCAAGAAAAGCCTGACAAATTTGCTGAAATCTTTCAATTAGGAGCATAGTTTGGAAAGTATTTGATGGAGAAATGTTGTTTAGAACACTACCAAGAACTCTCCTTGGAATATTTTGTAAAATCATTTTCAATTCCTGAGTTATTGTCAAAAGTACTAAAGATCCAGATGCAAATTTCCAGAGGAACCCCTAAGCATTAATGGGTTATGTACTCCTATCACCAGTATATTTACACTGAAAACCTGTATTATTCGCATAAGTTGAACACCTAACACAAAAGAAAATGTTTTCTCATTGGGTGAAATGTTGGATTGGCTTAAGGGAAAGTATATAAATTGTTTGTTTATTTAGGTTGCTGGTTTCCACTGAACAGAGGCCTATAGAAAGTAAAAAATATAAAATATTGTGTTTCAAGGAGACCCCACTCCATCCGTGGAAACAAATTTTCAGATCACCTAACCTCTCAAAATCTAAGTAATTTACAGGTTTGAAATCAGGCTGGTTTATTAAATAGTGCAAATTTAAAGACAAAAAGCTTGTCTTAATGCAGGTGTAGCGTCAATGGGAACATGTTTGATACCCCTGATTTTCTTGCAGGAAACAACAGAAAAAATCAACTTAACTCACTTTTTTTTGCTTATGACCTGAAACATTTTTTGTCCATTCACCTCGCTGCTAGATATGACAATTTTTTTGTCATGAGGGGAGAGAATACCTGCTAGTGTTCCTTAGAGCTATCGGTTACAGTACTTTTCCCAATCACCACATCGCCTGGCAGCATAAGAGGTGACAAGACCACATTTTAGGGATAGGATATCTAAAAAAAAATGATTTTCCTCAATACACCTTGGTCGAGCACAGCTAAAGACACAACTACATGGGGGGTATATTTAGGGTTTGGTTTTGACAGGTTCAATTCATAACCCCCCTCTCCCTTTATTTAATGCTCAGTTTGATTTATCTCTTAATTAAAACCAATCCCCTTCAATACCGGTAGATAAAAATCTCTCCCTTTATAAGGACAAATACCCAATAAAATCATAAATATGTATTTCCTTGGATTAAGAAAATGTGTTGGTCTTCTAAGGTATTTCTACCATTAAGTGTACAATTTCAGTACTAGCAATCACTTATGGTGCTCCAGATGTTTTATCTCACCGTAGAAACTCCCATGTATGAATGGCTTGAGGACTTTGCCACCTACATTGCCTTTTACCTTCAGAAAATGTCTTGCTAATTTGCATAAGGGGATTATTGGGGATATTATAGAGCCTTGTATCAAGGAGGATACATAAGGGGGTTCACAGTGTACAAGGGGCAGGTCCCTTTTTATATAAATTCCATTGTTTTTATTTTAAAAAAAAAGCTTTTGTCCTTAATTTTGAATTATTTCATGAACCAGCCTGATTTTAAAGCTGGAAATTTATTAGATTTTGAAAGGTTTCAGATTTTATTTCTTTATTATTCATAGTATACTTTGTGGATTTTTAGAGGAATCTCTAGATTTTAAAAGTTTTGGTTCAGATAGGAAAATGTTAGTTTTTGTTTGATTTGGGTGCATAAGGTGAAACAGGGATATTGAATATTATTTTTCAATTTTTGAAACCCCCTTTCTTATCTAAAATTTCAGGGATTCTTAGAAAATTGCCTATGTTCTTGATGTTTGCAAAAAAAACCCAAAAATCTCCACTGACTATAAAACTTGTAGTGGCATCACTGTGTGCATTGGTAGCTCATGCTGTGTATGTGTATGTGTATGTGTTATGTTTAGTAGTGGGACTAGAAGACAGTATGAGGCCAGCTCAGCACTATTGTAGTAGCGTAATGTGTGTATGTGTATGTGTTATGTGTAGTAGTGGGACTAGAAGACAGTATGAGGCCAGCTCAGCACTATTGTAGTAGCGTAATGTGTGTATGTGTATGTGTTATGTGTAGTAGTGGGACTAGAAGACAGTGTGAGGCCAGCTCAGCACTATTGTAGTAGCGTAATGTGTGTATGTGTATGTGTTATGTGTAGTAGTGGGACTAGAAGACAGTATGAGGCCAGCTCAGCACTATTGTAGTAGCGTAATGTGTGTATGTGTATGTGTTATGTGTAGTAGTGGGACTAGAAGACAGTATGAGGCCAGCTCAGCACTATTGTAGTAGCGTAATGTGTGTATGTGTATGTGTTATGTGTAGTAGTGGGACTAGAAGACAGTATGAGGCCAGCTCAGCACTATTGTAGTAGCGTAATGTGTGTATGTGTATGTGTTATGTGTAGTAGTGGGACTAGAAGACAGTATGAGGCTAGCTCAGCACTATTGTAGTAGCGTAATGTGCAGGATGAGACCTCCTGGGGAATCCCCCCTGCGTGGGGTCAGGGGTTCAGGTGAAGCCGGGCCAGGATTCTCCACAATGAATGGGATTAGTAGGTCAATATATGGAAGAGTGAAAAGCGAGATAATTTCATTGACAGAATATGACACTTAGATTGATGCCGTCCCATTTCGAGCGCTCTGATTGGCTGAGGCCACAATGGAGGAGGCCATAAGGGGACTGCATGCTTCTGCTCACTAGCGATGCAAGCACGACCACGGCTCCCCGGAGAAAGTTGAAAGCGAATCATATTAATCAATTGCTGAAGAGAGGTACTTTGGCTGTCTTTTGCGAGTTTTGATAAAAATGGCCAGTTTATCTAAGCACCCAGGACCCTGTCATTGGAAATGAATAATGGTGATGGGGACTGGGGGAGATGTGTATAAACACACCGACTAGTCTGGGTGGAGACGATGGAATTTATCGCGCATCTTCTCCGCTCCCCGCTAGTGGCAATCTGAGATACTAGCCTGACCCCCCCTGGCCCCATATTCTGGCTAATGAGCTCTTGGGATCTCCTGGACCAGTCCTACCCACACAGACTACATACTCCTCCCTACTCTCGTGTGTCCTCAAGATCATCACAGAATAAATGTTGCCAACCAAATCACAGGTCATATGTATTAACCCTTTACAACCCCCCCCCCCCCCCCCCCCTACCTACCCACACAGACTACATTCTCCCCCAACTCTCCTGTGTCCTCAAGATTATCACAGAATAAATGCTGCCCACCAAATCACAGGTCATATGTATTAACCCTTTACAACCTTAGATCCTCACCCACTCTCCTTCTACCAGTAACCCAGACTGACCCACCTGCTCTCCTGTGTCCTCAAGATCACCTCAGAATAACTGATCTGATTCTCTATCAAATCAAAGGTCATATACATTAACTGTTTAGACCCATAGATCCTAACCCCTTCCCCCTTCCCCCTCCACAACCCCCTTCCTACTGAGACTACTTACTCCTCTTGCTCTCCTGTGTCCTCAAGATCATCTCTGAATAACTGATCTCTACCAAATCACAGGTCATATACATTAACTGTTTAGACCCATAGATTCTTACCCCTTCCCCCTTCCCCCCCCCCCCCCACAACCCCCTTCCTACTGAGACTACTTACTCCTCTTGCTCTCCTGTGTCCTCAAGATCATCTCTGAATAACTGGTGCCTATGTATCAAACCTTAACAACACTAGATCCTCTACTCTTTGATATATTTACTGCAATGTATACAATGAGACACACAGTAATATGTAGAAAATATATCACTATTTTGAAAAATATTTGGCTGGAACTTGTTCAGGTATGGTTTACCAATGCCTCTTTTTATGATATATTTATGAAGTTGTCAGATCATGTGTGCAACTCCAAATTTAACCCTTATGCTGCTGGTGGCTAATTTGGCTAATACAAAATGATGCCAAAACCCCGAAAAATGACTGAAAGCCTGGCAAATGGGTACTCATCTGAGAGTACTCAGCGAGAACTTTCCAATGAATACCAACATGAAGGGTTAAGATGATTTTCACAATTCTTTTGCTTTTTTGTGCATTGGACGAACGTAGCCTTAGCATTGGAAGGGTTAAATGGTTCTCGGGTTGTAATACCAGCAATTGATAATGGCAAGGGTGGTAAATGTAGATAAATAGTAAGGTCAACACCATTCAGCTTGATGAGCTAGCTTAGTTTACTGAACAATTGAGGTCCTACTCATATTATTAACACATAACTTCTAAGATCAACGCTGCTCACTGGGGGGGTGGGGGGGGGGGGCAGAGGGTATTGTCCTATATCACCCCTGTCTCCTTTGCGAGGACATGCCTTTTTTCTATCCCTACATCTTCGATAAAACTTCATATCCATATCAAGATAAAACACTTACCACGAAAGCAATTTGGAATTTGAATTTTGCATCAGATTTTTATATTAAATTTTACGGGGACAGGTCCATTAATGAATTGAATTATGTGTCAGGAGCTGGGCAGCCAGGAGGCATCTGAAGGGAGTGTGCTAGGAGAAGGTATACACATACCCGCTACATCAATCTTGATGACAGAGTGGTGGAATAAGGATAAGTGAAGGGTTACAAGGCTTGACAAGGTATGCTAAGGTGTGCCCTCATCACTAACTCACCTGATACAGTTACCTGGCTATTTTAATAGAAAATTGCGCTACTATTTTTGTGTGTATGAAAGGTTAGTCGTGTCCTGCCTCTCTCTCTCCTCCAGGGCTGGCCTCACAGCCAGGTTCCTACCAGTTGTGTTTAATCACGCTCTATTGTATGAGATCTCCCATCACCTTTATCATACCTGTAACCCTATTTCCTTAATTAGCCCGTCTGATGTCAAGGCTCCTTTCTCGCAAGGTGCAAGACTTCAAATAAGTATCTAAACCCTGTTGAGGATGATTTCTGCTGCTGCTTTTCTGCTTGTCTTCGTCATCATTATCATCATCATCACCACCACCATCATCTTCATTATCCTCATCTCCAATAACATCAGTATTATCCTTGTCATCATCCTATCAAGGTTGTTGTTGTTGTTGTTGTTGTTGTTGTTGTTGTTCTTCTTCTTCTTCTTCTTCTTCTTCTCCTTGATCATTATCATCCTTGTCATTGTTAATATTTTTGTAATTAATATTATTATTATTATTATTATTATTATTATCATTACTATTATTAGTATTATTGTTCTTATTGTTGTTGTTATTATTATTACTATATTATTGTTATTATTATTATTATTATTATTATTATTATTATCAATATCATCATCATCATCATCATCATCATCATCATCATCATCATCATCATCATCCTTTCTATCACTCGACTATCATTAATATCATCATAATCATTACTTCATTATCATTATTCCAATGATCATATTCAGTCAATAATGACTAGCATTGATATCATCTAATCATTACTTCATTATCATTATTCCAATGATCATATTCAGTAAATAATGGAAAAGTTTGTTTCCATAGTCTTACTTGTATATCTGTTACTCCTCAGCCAGCATGCAGCAAGGACAGTAAGTAGTTTGCTGCTTAAAGCCATGTTTGCTGATGGGGCGAGGACAGTTGGTAGTTTGCTGCTTAAAGCCATGTTGTAGCGGATGGGGCAGGGTCTGGTGAGTCCTGTGCCCAGTCAAGCAGGGCGCTTGGTTGGGGTTTAATTGGTTGTAAACAGAGCTGAGGGGAGGAGGAGACTTGAGGTGCTGAGTGTTTAACATCTCATGCTTGATCGCTGGAGAATGACTCTCCCTGACCACACCAAGGCATCCCGCTGCTTAAAGGGCTATCAACTCATAATGGGATGATCAGCCTCCTGTGGCGCCCTGATGGGCCTTAAGTGACCCCTCAAGCAATACCAGTATAGGGACCCTCTTGCCTTGACTCCATCACTCCCCACCCCCAGATGAGCTATGAATTAGGCTCCTTCAGTGACTGTGCTAGCAAGACCAGTATGGGGACCCTGTTGCTGGCCTGCTAGCTCCTCAAGCCAGGTCATTGTACGGACCCTATTGCTGGTCATACTTATCCCTCCCCACTACCCCCAGATAAGCTATGATGGCCCCTTCATTGGCTTCTCAAGCAAGACCACTTTACTAAGGGACTCTCTTGTTCATGCCTCATTGGCCCCTCAAGCAAGACCAGTATGTTGCTGACCATACTTATCCCTCCCTACTCCTAGAGGGACCCTCTTGCTTTCTTTCCATTGGCCCCCAAGCAATGTAGTATATGAACTCTCTTGTTAGACCTTCATTGACCCCTCAATCAATATAGTATAGGGACTTTCTTGCTGGCCATACTTATACCTCCATACCTCCTAATAAACCTTGCTGGATACTCAGTTGTTCCTTCTTGGCACCTTTTAAGCAACACCAGCACATCTCTTTAACTCATACAGTTGGTCAGGGCTACCCTCCCCCCCCCCCCCCCCCCCCCTGCAGGGCACCTCCCTTCTTGATTTATGGGTGGTCAGTAGTGTCTCAATTATAACTTGGTCTAAAAGGAATATGTCCACACATGCACTGTATATGGCACTTAAAACCTGCTAGGATCAAGGTTTGTTGGTTAGGATTGGAGAACTGACCACACTGGCACATTTTCTGTGGCGCTCTAGACCTGAAGTTTGGCATGGTTACCCTTGTCTCAAGTGTCTAAAGTTTAGATGACAACTCAACAATCAAAGGTCATTGTTTAACTGACCACACTTGGCACATTTTTGTGACATTCCAACTTTAAAAGTTGATTTGGTTACTGTTGCCTAAATACAAAGGTTAGTGGTCTAGGTTAGAGGTGAACTGACCACACTGGCACATTTTTCTGTGACATTTCAATCCCACACTGACACATATTTTCGGTGACATTCTAGCTATAATGTGGGAATGGCTATCTTACCTCATGTTTTGAGGTTTTAGAATACAGACCCAATGCTCAAATGTTAGTGGTCTAGGTTAAAGGTTGACTGACCACACTGACACATTTGTTGGTGACATTCTAGCTATAATGTGGGAATGGCTATCTTACCTCAAGTATCGAGGTTTTAGACGACAAACCAAAGAATCAAATGTTAGTGGTCTAGGTTAAAGGTTGACTGACCACACTGACACATTTTTTCGATGACATTCTAGCTATAATGTGGGAATGGCTCCTTTACCTCAAGTTTTGAGGTTTTAGAAGACAAACCCAATGCTCAAATGTTAGTGGTATGGGTTAGAGGTTAGCTGACCACACTGACACATTTTTTTGGTGACATTTCAACCCTAAATGTGGGTTTGGCTAGCTTTCCCCACAAAACCATTAGGTTTAGATGCCGAACCCCAAAATCCAAGGTTAGTATGGGTTAGAGGTTAACTGACCACACTGACACATTTTTGGATGACATTCCAACCGTAAATGTGGCTTTGGCTAGCTTCCCCCACGCAGCTATTAGGTCTTAGATGACAAATCCAAGGCTCAAAGGTTAGTGGTCTGGGATAGAGGTTAACTGACCACACTGGCACATTTTTCTGTGACTTTCCAACCCTGAATGTGGCTTTGACTAGCTTTCCCCACACATCTATTGGGTCTTAGATGCCAAACCCAAGGCTCAAAGGTTAGTGGTCTGGGTTAGAGGTTAACTGACCACACTGGCACATTTTTTGGTGACATTCTAATGCTAAATGTGGGTTTGGTTACCTTTCCCGACAAATCTATTAGGTCTTAGATGACAAATCCAAGAATCTAAGGTTAGTGGTCTAGCTAGAGGATAACTGACCACACTGGCACATTTTCTGTGACATCCAACCCTTTATGTGTGTTTGCCTACTTTTCACAAAGTATCTATTACGTTTTAGATGCCAAATGCCAGAATCAAAGGTTAGTGGTCTGGCTTAGAGGTTAACTGACCACACTGGCACATTTTTCTGTGACGTTTCAACCCTAAATGTGGCTTTGACTACCTAGCCAAAAGTTTCTAGTTCTTTTAGGTTTTGGATGACAAACCAAGGAATCTAAGGTTAGTGGTCTGGGATTAGAGGTTAACTGACCACACTGGCACCTTTTTCTGTGACATTTCAATCCCAAATGTGGGTTTGGCTATAAGTTTCTACATGCAGTAGGTTTTTGATGACAAACCGAGGAATCTAAGGTTAGTGGTCGATGTTAGGGGTGAACTGACCACACTGGCACATTCTCGTTGACATTCTAGCCATAAAATACTTAGTTTTACTCCCCTCTCCCTAAGAGTCAGAGGTTAGTGGCCAGTATTTGAGGTTAGTGGGTTGAGCGGGTTGAGTTGGGAGTAGCGTTTCTATCATTAATTGAGGCCGGGGTTTAATTAAGCATCGGTGTTGCGTAGTGCTATGGCTGGGTTGGGGTTGGGTTCAGGGCGCTATGGCTGGGTTGGGGTTAGGGTTAGGTTCAGGGCGGGCTTGAGGTTATGGGGTAGAGGTGCTGGTCCGTAATGAGGAGTTAAGTTGTTGTGGTAGGGCTGTGCTAATGAAGGTGTATAGTTTCTGCTGGAGAGAGTGGAAGGTTCAATGCAGGGTGTGGCCGGCTATTTGATAGTGCTAATCATTTACTGTGCCTCAGTACATTTGTGGGGTATGTGGGGAAGGGGGTGGAGATGCACTGTATGAGTATGTAGCTTGGGTACTTTGGGTAGCGGGTTGAGACTCACTACATATGGGTATGTACCGTATGGTTGTGTTGAGTATAAGGTTTAATTTGGTCTAGGAACACATGTCTTTTGTGAACCTCCCTAACTGGTTCCTAATTGGTGTAGATGTGTACATGTGTGTGTGTGTGTGTGTGTGGGGAGGGGGGGGGGGGGGGTGCTGCTGGTGGCTAATTTCATCGAATACATAATTATGCAAGAAACTTGATCATCTGGGAGTACTCAGTGCTAGCTATCCAATGATATTGTCAGGATTGTTTTTGAGTGCTAGAGGCATGAATAGTTTATATAAGATTGAGGTTTTGGATACCCTCATGTTGGATTATTTAACTGTTGTTCCACTGTGACAACATAATAAATAAGGTTCAGTTTTCTGTAATATCTGTTCCATTGGGGGATGGTTAGACCAGAGGATTTTGCTCCCACCCCACCTCCCAATTCTGAATATCCAGAATATCCTCCCCCCACCCACAATTCTGGACTCAATTTTCTTTTCTTTTTTATGAAACCCCCCGCCTCCCCCAAATTCTGATTACCCAGGACCCCCACCCCTATTCCCCCGAATTCAGAATTGTTTACTGGTGCCTCCCCCCCCCCCCCCCCCCCACCACTACCACTTATTGAAATGGCACAGGCCTAATAGGTTATAGCATGCATTAAGTTCATTTGTATGCTATTGCTATGAATTTGGAAGGGTATTTGAGAGTGTTAACCATGCTAATTACTGATTGCAACATTTGTGATACAATGTATCATGCCAGGCGCGTGTGCACTTTGATATTCTGATTTTGATATTCAAATTACTGCGGGTTTGCCCATGCCTCTGAGCTGCACTCTTTTGTCGGCTTTTATGAACCATATGGCCTCTTTCCAATTCCACTTTCCTCCTCATCCCTGCCCCCAGTGGGCCTCTTTGTACCAACACTACCTCAGGGGGTGCTGGGGGCCTCCTATGCTTAACCTATTTAACCACCTAATTGCATCTGGCCGCAGAGATCCCGTCCCTTTTCAGAACTCATCCCATTTAGGGGTGCTGACCCCGCCACCCTCAGGCACCCTTTTGGTGTTTCTCGGCACCGAGGGGTTTCCAGGCACTTACTTCACTGTTTTCTCTCTCATCTCCGTAACTCATTATTGCTCGCAGGAGGCCGGACGATTTTGGTGAAATTCTTCGTGAAAATATGTAGTTGGAAAAGTATTTGAAGGAGAAATGCTTTAAAGACACTTTTCTTAAAGTATATTATTATTTCAATTATCTTAATGCCCATATTATTGTCAAATGTATTATAGATCCAGACAACTTCTATAGAAACTCTTTAGTAGCATTAATGGGTTAATATGAGATTCTTATCACTGGGGGCTATTTTTCTCTTACTCATCCCACCCATCTAGATTTCTTTCTCTGTCTTTCTCCTTTGTAGAAGCCAAACTCTATGAGTCTTGTCTATCCAGTATACCATTGATGGTTATTAGAGGGTATGGCGGCTGGCAAACACCGCCTTTCCATTCAAGGGAAACGTTCATACATTGAACACCCATAGAGAATGCAAATTTGTTCATTTAACTCAAATGTGCAGTGTACACATACTCTTGTGCTCAATGTACATGTTACTCAATTCGGTATGTAACTGTTCAATGTACTCATGTGTTCAATGTATATGTACTCAATACACCAGAATTGTCAGGCCTTTTCTGGCCGACCTGCAGAAGACTCGATTAACCCAGTCTATTCCAAATATTATACAAATATAGCTCTAATTGAAAGATTTTGTTCAAAGTTGTATGACCAAAAATATTTATTGGAGAAATGATAATCAGAACACTACCAACAACTCTCCTTCAAATATTTTGTAAAATAATTCTCAATTCCAAAGTTATTGTCAAAAGTATCTAATATCCAGACGACAATATTGAGAGGAACTCTTGAGCATTAATGGGTTAAGTAATAAATAGGTACATCCCTCTGGTTCCCCTTAATGGCTTTTTTTTTCCTGTGCAATACCAATAATATTTGAAGGAGAAATGATAATCAGAACACTACCAACAACTTTCCTCCAAATATTTAGTAAAATAATTCTTAATTCCAAAGATATTGTCAGAAGTATCTAATATCCAGCCGACAATATAGAGTGGAACTCTAGAGCATTAATGGGTTAAGTAATAAATAGGTACATCCCTCTGGTTCCTCTGTTGTTTTCCTGTGCACTGCAAAGCAGCGCTGTGATTGCACTGCCTTACAGTGCAGCAATGTAGGTAGCGTTTCAGGATTCCCCATGAGGCCCCTCACAAGCTGCCGAGGGGCACAGAGAGGCCCGCGCTGCCCCTGCTCTCATCCCGGATGGCCCCACAGCTAGGAAGTCATAACCTATACCAATGATTCTTAATATCAAAAACAAATCTTGAGGGTAAACCTCACACATAGATGAACTTAACATTGAGTGCTCTTGGGTCATTAATCTCTCATCTCCATACTAATTAACCGTAATTAATGCACTCAAATCTGCATATCATTATCCCTCATTAACTGTGTCATTTACTACTGTCTGCGCTTCCTGTCTAAGATTTTGTGAGCATTTTATAGCCAAAAATGGAAATGAATTTCAGTTATCTTTAGCAATTATTTTGGGAACATCTGTGGTCTCAGACCTTTATGATTAGCAGTAGAGATGGCAGTTTATTTTGAATGAATATTACTGTTATGATTTTTTGCTTTGTTCGTATATTGAAATATGTTTTTTTCTCTATATTTTCCCAGAAAAAAAGGAGCTCGGGATATCCATGCTCGGACAAAAAGGCAAGTGAAATTATAATTTATGATGGGATATGTGTAGCAAGGATAGTTAGTTTATTTCAAGGTGGAGAAGCAGCTTAACATAAGCTTTTTTTAAAATTTATTTAAAAAAAGATACTATTTAACAAAAGCTGGAGAAAGGGATTGCACTTAATAGAACTGGAATGAAATGGAATACCAGGAAAATATTACGTTAATTTCTTAAGATAAAGATAAGTTTCTACTTTTATTTACAGATAAAATTAAACTTGTTTTCTGATGATAATCCCTATAATCTTTTCTCATACCATCACCTTCTCTTATTGATGTGGTGTGCAGGGAAACCGAAACTTAAAAACGGAGCAATCATAAAGTATATAAGTTGGATCTATATATAAATTGAAAGATGAAAATGTATTGAGAATTAAGGAATTTTATTCAAGAACAAATACATTTTGTTTTGTGCTGGTAATGTTTTTGGCATATTATAAATATTGGTGATTTTCATGGTATGGTCTCTACGTCTATTAGGTTTAAAAGAAAGATCATTTATTTTTCCAGCATTCTATATCACACTCTTTCCACTACCTTTATAGTAGGTCTTATTGCATGAAAACCTATACAAAATTTCTGAGGAAGTGTATCATTAATATATTTTGAAAATGATTTCATTGATTCAATTGATTTGAGTACATGTTGCAGTATAATATGTACCTTGTATAATTTCGTAGCAGGTGTGAAATTGTGTATTGTGATTAAGAATGGTACTCCCAAAGAAATATCTAAAAAGAACACAAATCAGAACCCATATAAGAACTAACTACCAGAAGGCAGGACTCAACAATGATGATTTAGATTCATTTGTCTTGCAGACAAATAACTTTTTAGTAACGGTTGTCCAAACCTATTTTTTTTACTCCTGGTCAAAAAGTTACGAGTTCACCCATTCTTGCCTGCGTTGGCCAAAGCACCCTGACTATTTTGATAATATCTTTGTAACCAGATTATTTTTCTTAGAATATTTAGATAGGTATTGTTCATTGGAACACAACCCACAATTTTCCTACAAATGTTTAGTGAATATATTATTGACTCCAAAGTTTTATTCAAAAGTATGAGAAGTCCTGACTACATTTGCCTAAGAGATCTCCAGGCATGGACGGCTTACAAAGTAAAAAACTAATAGCACTGATGATGGATGCTCATGTTTAGTATTTAGTTTATTAGTCATTTAGATATTTGTTTTTAATTGTCTGCATGATTCATAGAATTCTCAGAACTATATAAGAAGCGTTCATGTTTATCCATGCATAAGGGCATTTTTCTGATTGAGAAATTGACATTAGTTTTCTTTTACAATGAAGCCTGTTTTTTGTAATTATTTGTATGTATTTTACATTATGGATTAGGTCCTCTTTCTTGAGAGGTGGTTGATCCGATACATCATACATGCAATTCATTTTGTGCAGACTCATTTATTCTAGCCCATCACAAGCCTGGAGATCTCCTTGACATTTGTTTTATGCACCTTTAAATTTTTATAAAATAACTTTGGAATTAATCATTGACTGGACGAATATTTCAAGAATTGTTGGTTAGTTTCTGATCAACATTTTTCATCACATATTCTATGAAAACTACTTTTGATAATGAGATATCACCTTAGTCCGTCAATTTTGGGTGCTACGAGGATCAAATGGGTTAAAAGTTGATTTTTGAAACAAAAAAAGCGAACCATATTCTTTTAATCAAATTCTTCTTAAACTTAATACAATTAAAAGCCAGAATATCTTAGTCCCGGGTTTCTGAAAGAATGATGTGATTTATATTACAGAGTTGCTCAGAGAATGTGTCCGAATTCCTCAATAAGATGTCAAATCTTCCTAGAATATAGTGTATCCAAACTTCTTGGACAACAAGATGTCAGAGTTACTTGGAGAATAACTCCATAGTTACTTGGAGAGTTTCTTAGGTAATGAGTTTCTTAGAAAATATACTCTGAGTTTCTTGGATAACATTATGTCTCATAGAAGACTAAAAATAAGTTTCTTATACAAGTGTTGACAACTTTGGGTGCTATACGGATCAATGGGATAACATCATGTCTAAACTCTTCCAATGCTACGGCTTCTTTCATCCAATGCACAAGAATGCAAAATCTTTTGAAAACCATCTAAACCCTGTCATGTTGGTACTCATTGGATAGCTCTCGCAGAGTACTCTCAGATGAGTACCCATAAGCCAGGGTTCCATTGACTTTTCAGGAATTTTGTGTTACTTTGTTTTGACCAACTTAGCCACCAGCAGCATAAGGGTTAAAGAAGACTATACAACAGTTTCTTATACAAGTGTTTAGGATATATCCTAGTTCATGGATGTAAAGGGTCAATTCAAAGCATAGGGATTATGTTTGTGTGAAAGGTGTTCAATTTCATGCTCATATTTCTCTGGAAAATTACATACTAGCTTATTTATGGGCCTGATTAAAGTAATCCTTTTGAGACAGGAAGGTGCCCGCAATAACTCAATATTAAATCTGACTGGAATCGGGCATAAATTTAACACCCAGATCAGTGTAAATCTGTGGCACATTGTGCTGCTCTGCTCACAGCCACACTCACGGTCCTACTAGACTTCTCTGTAAGGTGGCGACGAGCATCATTTCCCTGCGACCATGAATCATGGTGCCTCAGCAGTGGCTGTTGCTGTAGCAGCAGCCTCGCATCATAAAAACCCCACCTTGGTGACTCAGACACACATAATACCCACTGGCCAGTCAGCATTGTCATTGTTTTAGTTGGAATGTACAATGTGATTGCGTAATCCCTATGTAATAGTATTACCAGTCGGTGTGTGTGTATAGTACTTGTTGATATCTGCCCTTTGGATATCACAATCTCACAAATGGCTTGTGGAAGAATTCATCAGAATGAAAGAAATTCCAAACTCCTAAATCTTACTATCTTCCATTTGATATAACCCTTTGGCTGCTGGTGGCTAATTCGGTTGATACAAAATAATGCCAGAAAAAACACAAAAACAGAAAGATAACTGAAACCCTACACATGGGTACTCATTTGATTATTGATACTCAGAAGAGCTTTCATATGAATACCAACATGACAGGGGTTCGATGGTTTTCAAATTGTTCTGCATTCTTGTGTCTTGGAAGAAAGTTTAGCCACAGCATCTGAAGGGTTAATAGTTTTTACCTTATATAGGTAAACCTGTTTTATGCTTTATAGACAACCTGTAAAAAAGATTGTAAAGATCGGTCCTAAAATTCCCCAATAGGTCCTACAGAGGGTTTCACTGTGCAGATGTCAGTGCAAGCAGTGATATATTTTCCCATACCTATATAGCTCCATTACCATCTTTATAATACTTTACATTCCTTTAGAAACACACTTGGGAACTGGTAGGAGGGAACAAAAAGTATTGTCGATATGATGAAAAGAGATGTAGTGCAAAGCCCAAAACTGAATAAAAAAAATTCAAATATTTCGACTGAGTCATTTATGGTTGATTGAAATTCCTTACAATAGCTTACTTCATACTTATAGACCTGCAAAGTCTATCTAGAAAGTAAGTTCATTTTTTGATAATGATAATGATAATAATAATAATAATAATAATAATAATAATAATAATAATAATAATAATAATAATAATAATATAATGATGATAATAATGATAATGATAAAAAAAATTCTTATATATATCTCTTATGTTAAATGAGTGAAACATGTTTCGTCATGGTTTAATATTGCCTAAAGCAAGATATTCAAGCTTTCATCAAATCTTACACAGTTCAGTGGGTTTTTTTTTTGAGACAGACAAAATATGAGAGTAGTCATTATTTTTGGAAACGCAATGTTATTTTAACTCTTAATACGGGAAGTTAGGAAGTTGCACATAGAGAGCCTGGTTGATATTTAAGATATATTTTGTTCTAATTCCATTTATATATTTTTTAATGGCAGTGAATATAGAAGCTGATACATTTCAGTTCCTATAGTTTTTTTTGATAATTTTCATTCCACTCAAAACATTTCATATATTTACATATGATGAGATACAGCATTTTTAGATATGACAGGGTATGGTATTTGTTACATAGATGCAGTTCCTTTTGTGTTTTAGATATAAGCTGATATAATTCAGTCCCTAATGTGTTGTAATACAAAAAGAATCTAATAAATATGAGTAGCCCTTGGAAGTCATTGTGTTCAATCACATTTTTCAACTACCATGAAATATACTTACTTTAAAGTATTTTATATTGTATTTTGATTGTCTGTTGGGAGCAAGCATGCAAAAGGACACCTCCTCTACTCCGTACCGGATAACTCTTTTTAAATAATGCATGTACTGCTGAGGAAAAGTGAAAGGTTGAAGCGTTTTTCTTTCAAGGTCAGAAATGTTTTATGGAAATCTATCAGGTTATCCAGATCAAAAAACATATTTCTCTATAGTATATGTTTTTGCCGGGAAAATCCATTATGCTGTATAAACATCTAGTAGTAGGTGTTGGGGTGCTGTGAAAAATGCTGACGAGTAATATAGAGGGGTTAAGGGGGTTTAATGAAACCCTGCAGCAAACACCCTTCATGGACCCAACTTCAAAACTTGAGATAATAAAGTGAAAGGTTCCCCTTATGTATTTTGCCTTTATTTTATCTTATTTTATTTTATTACGTTTTATTTTATTCTATTTTATTTCATTTGATTTTATTTTATTTTATTTTATCTTATCTTATTTTGCTTTATTTTATTTTATTTTATTTTATTTTATTTTTATTGGCAGTAGCTAGGTTTTGAAAATACCCCCTTCCACCCACTTTTTAGAAATGATCTGGAAGTAAAGGATATCTAATGATGCCATTCGCTCACACTCCCCATCCCCTCTGCCCCCTTGCAACATTGTGCTTTAGAAAAAATCATACCATGCCCCCCCCCCTTTACGATAAATAGCATGCCCCCCTCCTTTTCATGTTGCCTTCTTGCATTTCACGATTCCCATAACAGAATTTTGAGAAACTAATCTCAGCAGGAATCTGTGATGTGACAATATTTCCTCAGAAATCAGGGGGCAATCTCGCCTCCAACGAGCTCAAGCAAGCACTTGACATTTGCGACTAGGTGGAGCAAAGATGAAGCTGCCCGCATTCTTTTCAATACCTGCTCGGCTTTGAAGTGGTCGTGGGCATTTCCTGGCACCCGAAAGCATTGAAATTGACCATTTATGCCAGTGCATTTGTCTTTTCCCCCTGAAGGAGTTCTTTGCGGGACGGCTTGTGCGCATTTATGTCACTAACTGTTATCTGATGAAAGTTCAGTGGAAGCACAACAAAAGGGCAGGCAAAAGCCACAGAGTTTTGATCTTTGATCTTTGATCTTTGAAGTAAATGAACTTTGATTTGCGATAGGCCTTGATCAATAGCAAGGATTGTGCTGCTGGGAGCTTGTCTCGGACAAAAGTTTCCGATTTATTTAGAAGTAGCAACCAATGGAATTCTCGAAGCTGATAGAGGAAAAACTATTAAAGATTTCCTTGGAATTATCAGGTGGAGAGGAAATTAGATGGCGAATGAATGATGTTTGGTTTATAACTAGCCATCTGCAGTGGATGATACTTTTGTGGTAGACTTGATGCTATTCATATTTTTGTTGACGTGGGTTGGGTGTCACTGCTTTGGTAACCTGGGGCAGTTTTCGTTCCCTAGATACCTACAGGCAGTCAGCCAAAGGAACTATAGGAGGCTTCACGAAAACAGAAAGATGACAATTCCTTCATAGAACTGTTTGATAGCCAACGTCTGGTCAAGACAGGGATGATATACTCTAGAGAAGTAGCCTCTTGAAATCAATTTTATCAAAGAGCCAAGCATGCATTTAATTGTCAGATTTCAGTTCATCTTTGCATCATCAAGTTTTTTCTTTATAAATCTAGAAGCCCAATATAGATACCAAAAACTCTTCTTCGACTTTCAAGTTTCCTTAGCCATTTAAAAACTTTCCTTGTCCTATTTCAGCATCATTTATAGTATGCCTATCAATATAGTTTTTTTCATTAAAAGAAATGTTATGAAGTCCAATATTAATACCAAAGATTTTTGATTTCTAAAGATGCATTCAATTATCAGATTTTAGTTCATCTAATTGCACCTTAAAGCCTTTTTTCATAAAAGTAAGAATATGAAGGCCCAATGTTGATACAATAAAGTATCATAAGATTTTTAAGTTTCCTAGCCGTTCAAGAACTTTGCTTCTCCTATTTCTACATTACAGATATGTGTGCAATTCTTAAGTTCTTGTCCATATTTATTGAATATTTTTGAGTATTTTTTTCTCTGAATTTACATATTAAAAACGTATATAGGAATAAGAAGATGGTAAGAAGAAATTGCATGGTCTTAGCCAGCAGGGCGTCTAGATGTTTGCCTCACTTTCATTTGTATGACATTGTATGAGGATGTTATGCCTTATATCAATAAGGTAGTACATGATTATGGTTGTAATGTGAATATATTGTGGTCTCCCTTGAAAAATTAGCCGCCCCAACAATTTTACAATGTATTGCTGATTTTGGGCACCCAGTTTCTAAATACTGGCTAAGACACTTGTAAGAAGTCTGAATAGTGATAAGGAGAGAAAGTGTGTGGCTTGTAATATATGGTGGTACTTATCAGCATTTAAGGGCAGCACTCTCGCTGAGATCTTCACCTGGTTAGTATGAAGGTTTCTGCAGTCCACATCCAACTTTCAATTCAGAGGATTAGAAAGTGTGTGGCTTATAATATATATGGCGGTATTTCTCAGTATTTAAGAATGATACGGAGAGAAAGTGTGTGGCTTAAAATATATGGTGGTTTTTCTCTGTATTTAAGAATGATAAGGAGAGAAAGTGTGTGGCTTGTAATATTTGGTGGTATTTCTCTTCATTTAAGAGCTGTACACTTGTTTAGTATGAAGGTTTCCGCAGCTTACATCCAACTTCCCATTAAGGGATGATGAAGGGGACTCCCCCCCCCCCCCCCCCCCCCCCCCCCCCCCCTATCTCACTGTCTTCCCCGCCCCCTCCTGGGATCACTGCCAGGCAAGGGGTTAATCTATAAGGGGCGGCCTGCTCTGCTACATAAACTCCTGCCTCTTACACCCTCTCCCCCCCCCCCCCCCCCCACCCTATCTCACTGTCTTCCCCGCCCCCTCCTGGGATCACTGCCAAGCAAGGGGTTAATCTATAAGGGGCGGCCTGCTCTGCTACATAAACTCCTGCCTCTTACACCCTCTCCTCATCATACCCCCCCCCCCCCTATCTCACTGTCTTCCCCGCCCC
>OZ012692.1:44259585-44299159 GCA_963942565.1 Maea johnstoni | reverse complement strand
AAGAGACAGACAGAGAGAGACAGGACAGGCAGAAACAGAGACAGAGACATTCTCTATTTCACATAGAGAATGAGAGAGTAAAGCGAAAGAAGAAGGGGAGAAAGAGAGAGGAGAGAGTAAAGAGGAGAGAGAAAGAGTGAGGGAAAAAGGAGGGAATGGAAGGAGAAAGAGGGTAATGTGTGGGAGAGATAAAGTGGGAGGGTAGAGGGAGGAAAGGGAAGGAGAGAAAGGATAGAAAAAAGAGGGTTGGAGAGGGTTGAAAGGCAAGGGGAGGAAGAAAAAGGATGTAAGAGGCAAATTATGACAAAAGACGAAAGAATTCAGTAAATTAGTAGTATATACGCACAATCAAAATGCAAGAAAAAAATTGATCTTGAGATAATAATGTAGTAAAGGGGTAAAAACCCAGGGAGAGGAAGAAAAAGGAATAAAGAGGTACAATATGAAGAAGACGAAAAATTTCAGTGAACTGGTAGTATACACGCACAATTAAGACGCAAAAAAAAATCATCTGAGGAAATGATATAGTTAACAGGATGAAAACCCATGGAACGGAAGAGAAAGGAATAAAAGGGACAAACTATGAAGAAAAGGAAACTGGTAGAATACACGCACAATTAAGATGAAAAAAATTCTTCTCAAGTATAAATAATATAGTAAAAGCTTCACATATTTTCCTGAACTATTTATTCAATGCCTCATGCGTAGAGATTGCCTGGAGATAAGAGCGTAGCTCTCGTCGTCTCCCCGAGGATGGGGGAGAGCCGCGCAGATTTCTCCCATCACATGATCTAGCAACTCGTTACAGCTGATCAGGATAATGAGGGCGGCTTACGACTCCCCGCTCCATTTCGCCCATAAAAACGACCCCAGGCAGATTGCAATAAGCAGCTTCATTCTTCACCATTATCAAAATCACCCCATCACGCTGGCCATTTTTCGCTCTTTATGAAGGGCGCTTTCTTCTATGTGTCTAATTCACAGAATATTATCAGGCAAATCTAGTGTTTTTCATCCAGGTGGGATAAGCAGAAGAAATTACTGTATTCCTCGCCGTGCCGCCTGGCCCCAACATTTATCAGATGCATGATACTGTAGAAAAACAACCCCTAAGAGGACAAGCTGAACATGTTAATCAGGGAAAATGTTCATTTGTTTGATTTCTGATATTTTAGATTTGTTGAGATTGCCTGTAGTTGGTATAAAACAACCCTAAGAGGAAAGCTGTTGTTAATCAGAGAAAAGGTTTGATATCTGATTTTTAGATTTGTTGAGATTGCTTGTAGTTGGTATAAAACAACCCCTAAGAGGAAAAGCTGAACTTGTAAATCAGGGAAAAGATTCATTTGTTTGATATCTGATTTTTAGATTTATCGAGATTACTTGTAGTTGTACACATAGGTTTTTGTAGTTGCTGTTTATTAGGTGTTGTTTTATTTGTAGTTGTTATTTTCAGGGTGAAAGTGCTTGAAGGTTGGATCATGAACTTTACCCACCGTTAAAAGAGATCAATTTGTTTGATATTTGATTTTGAATTTGTTGAGTATATTTACAGTTGATTCACGTTGTTTATATGTAGTTGTTGGTTGCTGAGTGAAGGTGTTTTAGGATCAGGATCAATTCACTTAAAAGGTCCTTATTTGGAGTTCTCCTTGACAATTAAGTATAATGTTGATCTAGGATATTTTTATGAATTTCTTAGGATTCACAAAATATTCAAAGAGTCGTTAGTTTGATTCTGATTATCATTTTTCCATCAGATATTATCCAAATTATGCTTTTATTAGACAGAAAATTCCAAAATGGACAGACTTTATAGGTATGAATGAGATAATCTATTGAATGTTATTCATCTTATTCCAGAACATATATGACCCCTTGTATATTTTCATGAAAAAACCTTCCTACTGCATTTGATTATTAGTAACTTTTATTATTTTTGGGGGTGACACAAACATCAAGGAGAGGGGGTATGTTTTAAACCAAAGGCACAGTATGGAATTTGTATTGCATATCACATGGTAAGGTTGATATTGAGGGGGAGAGGACCTAAACATCAACCCCCCCCCCTCCTGCAGGAGCAGATAGGTGAAGATGTGATACAGTGTCAATCTACCTGTTGATGATGGCAATACCTGCAGCATAAAGGTCTCTATGAGAGTGCCTTTGAAGTTGCTGCTAGCTGTCTTTATGCAGGAAGATGGGACTATCATTGTGTGATGATGAATCTACCTCTCATCTCACCTGAGGAAGCTGAATCGCAGGTAACGACAACGACCACCACCACAATGCATCTCCACTTCGCCCCTTCTCCTGGCAGCAATTTCCACGGGACACGACGTATTGTCTCCCGCTACCTTTGAATATTGCCACACATGAAAGATGAAAGACGCGCTCATTAAGACGAGTCCTACCTGCGTCACAGCAGCGACAGGTACAAGCAATAAGCTGGGAGCAGCTAATTAAGGGGCTCAATATCTCATCAGCGACACAAGTTGTGGTTGTGCCGGGGCGAGCCCCCTACCCCGGTGCAGCCAGCAACCCCCACGTGAGGGTGATGTACTAGTATCGTCGTCGTTCACTGGTGTCACAGGCGACGACGGCCACCGCTTGTTTACAGCTCCATTGCTCCTCATCACATCACGGCTTGATTAGCTCTACCTGGCTGCCTGCGGGCCCAGCGCGATAAAGGTATCAATGCTGTCCAGACACTCGTAAAAGACACGCTAAACTTTCACCAAATGTCCAACTTGAAGTTCATCCTATTAAATCAGGTGCGTCCCACCGTCTTTCTTTGGCATATCCCAAGGCATCTTTTAAAGCAGGGTGTTAATAGAGTAGATACACTTTAATCCTCCTCGCTTTATGGACTGGTCAATTAGTCAAATTAAAAACTCTATTGGAAGATATCGGTATAAAGAAGTGGAGGAGGGAGGGGTTGGATAAGAAATAGGAGCTACCTTTTACATAGCGGCAAGTATGCAAGTCTGTTTTGTTATGCTGTCTTAATCTAGCACTATTTGAGAAATATTCAAAATATTCATATCATTACATATACTCACATTTCTCAACAATTTAATGTAACATGGGAGGATCATGCTTTTGTTATTCCAGCAACGTACTCATGCCTATTTATAAGGTATCCTTAATGGTCATGTTTAAATGCCACCACTGAATTGGTCACTTTTGAGTGAAGCCAAAACCTATTTTACCTTTGTGTAGCCTTGAGAGTTTAACCCTTATGCTGGTGGTGGCTAATTTGGCCATTACAAAATGATGCAAAAACTTGAAAAATGACAAATTCTGGCACATGGGTACACTTCTGAGAATACTCAACATGCCTATATTTAGATGGTTTTCAAAAGATTTGCATCCGTGTGCTTTGGACGAAGCTAGGTTAATGGTGAGGTTGTGTGAGTTAGACTACAGAGCATTGAGGGAGTCCTACCACAATGTAGTTGACCTTTGAGTGTGACCTACATAGTTTGGAGACATTTTACCACAAGAATACTGACTTGTGAGTGATGGCAGAGCATATTTGACCTGGAAACCTGACCTTGAATGTCTGGTACCATCTTTCGACAGTGTACTGTGTGAGTGATGCCAAATTATGTTTGACCTTGGAAATGACCTTGAAAGTTTGGAGCTGACGGTGAATAATGATACAGTATATCAAACCTTTGAGTGTGACCTTTGGAGTCTGGTGACATATGTTGACATCAGTGTATTGCTTCTATGAGATGCCACAGCATGTTTAACCTTTCAATGCGACCATGAGAATTTGGTGACATATTTTGTCATCAATACACCAAGGGAATAATGATGCAGCATAGTTAATCTTTGAGTGTTACCTTTAGAGTTTGGTGGCATTATTTTACATTAGTCCGCTATGTCTGATAGCTGCCACAGCATGATTGACCTTGGATTGTGACCTTGAGAATTTGATGACATTTTTACATCAGTCCGCTATGTCTGATAGCTGCCACAACATATATAACCCTTGAGTGTCACCTTTAGAGTTTGGCAACATAGTTTGACATCAGTTTGCTGTTTCTGTGAGATACCACATCGTGTTTGACCTTGGAGTGCGACCTTGAGGGGGGTTTGGTGACATATTTTGCCATCAGGGCGCTATGTCTGTGAGATACCACAGCGTGTTTGACCTTGGAGTGCGGCCTTGAGGGTTTTGTGACATGTTTTAGCATCAGTACGATGTGTCTGTGAAATACCACAGCGTGATTGACCTTGGAGTGCGGCCTTGAGGGTTTTGTGACATGTTTTAGCATCAGTACGATGTGTCTGTGAAATACCACAGCGTGTTTGACCTTGGAGTGCGGCCTTGAGGGTTTTGTGACATGTTTTAGCATCAGTACGATGTGTCTGTGAAATACCACAGCGTGATTGACCTTGGAGTGTGACCTTGAGGTGGTTTGGTGACATATTTTGCCATCAGTGCGATGTCTCTGTGAGATACCACAGCATGATTGACCTTGGAGTGTGACCTTGAGATGGTTTTGGTGACATATTTTGCCATCATGGCGCTGGCTGCTGGCTGTGGCTGTGAGTGAGTACATGGCAGAACTAGTAGGATGGACAGCACTTCATCCTGGGAGGCTTATTTGATTAGGGACATTTCTCAAGGTGCCTCCCAGGCAAAAACCTCCACTTACTTCATTACTGCAAGACAACTGAGATGAAATATTGCCGCTGATTTATCTTCATTCCACCTTGTCCCTGTCTTTCCCTCCACAGCAAAATCATCAGCCTAACCTAGTCACCCTTTGCCTGCAGCGATTTAATGCAGAAACACCCAAAATCGCCCGACACGTCCATGTCCAATGAATCTTAACCTTCAAGATACTTCTGACTGCAAGATTCCCCTCCAAAAACTGTCAAGTGCTTGGTATCAATATCAGTGTTTTTTTGGTAACACACAAGATTACTAGGGGGGTGAGGTTAAATTACATTGCACATGCTTAAATTAACATCTGTGTCTGATAAATCTTAACCTTCAAGATACTTCTGACTCGAAGATTCTGTCTGCAAAAGCTGTACAAAACAACCAACATTTTACTGAATGCTTGGTATCAATATCACTGTTGTTTTAACAAACACATACAGTTATTAGGATATTGAGGTTAAAACACACTGCATCGGTGTCCAATGAATCTTAACCTTCAAGATACTTCTGATTCAAAGATTCTGTCTGCATATATTATACAAGACAACCAGGATTTTACTGAATGCTTTGCCTCAATATCATTATTTTTAACAAATACATACAATCATTAGGGTGATGACGTTTGAATTACACTACATATGCTTTTAACATCGGTGTCACAAGAATTTTAACCTTCAAGATACTTTTGACTGGAAGATTCTCCAAAAACTGTCAAAAATCACCCAGGATTTTACTGAATGCTTGGTATCAATATCGTTGTTTTCTGACAAGCACACAGGATTACTATACTAGGTTGATGAGGTTAAAGCATATACTTTTAACTTCGGTGTCAGGGCTAATTTCTGTGAGTTGTGCCCAGGGTGTGACCTGGGGGTGTTGGTCAGACTGAGATTTCTCAATGTTTTCTGTCAGCTCTCTCTCTCTCAGACAATGAGGGCCATTTTGTTATTGGATCATGTGTTCACCTATCACTCCAAGAAGGCCTACCATGTTCAAACTCCATTCTTGTTGATTTATTTTACGGGTGTTTCTTGACTGGGTCCTTATCATAAATGTTCTTTTTTAGACACAACATAATTGTGAAAACTCACTGCAGTGTGCACCACAGAATATTAATTAAAGGAGAAGTCTTTATCAAAGTTCAAATAATAACACCATTTTTCAAATGTTTTAGGAATTAAATTTTTATTTTATTCTGTTATTTTCATTCACGATATAGATCCACATGGTTGTTTTCAAGGGAATACTTAGCATGTATTAGTTAACCCTAACAATGCTACCTGTATCTTTGTCAACACACCTTATGATTGAAACCTTTCATCTAAGAATAAATGTACCTTGTTAACTTAAAACTTTAAAACTTAAAAAAAAGGCTTGCTTAAGAAGGCTTTCACCATTGAGTTGGATACGTTTTAAGGCCAACCATGAGCAAGTTTCCAAAATCATTGCATCCTTGTGCTTTGAATGGAAGTAGCCTCCGGGTTATAAGGGTTAAATGTGAAAAAAAGTGTTATGCTCTAAATTCAACAAAGAAAATTGAAATTGGATAATTTCCTTATTAATCATTTGAATTGATCTTTGAAATAAAATTATGAAAGAGTACATATTTTTGCTACACTTAGTGCAACAGAATTGATCAATCCATTTAGGCTTGTTCAGTATAACCCAAATACATTCTAGATAACGGAATATTTTAAAGGATGAATATGATTAATAAAATTTCTACATATATCTTGATGGTGTTTCTCTTTATTATAGAAATGGTACTATTTTTAGAACATATGGTGTTTAGACTTGTGTATAGTATGAATTTGTTCGAAATAAAAAGTTTTGAGAGCACTCTTTCAGTTTCCCATGTGCATATACTTATAAACAGGCTTATGGATTATTATCCCAAAGGTGACTCTATTAAGTCCTGTATTCTCCCTGTGTTTTCCCACGCAGTCCCAGGGTGAACGAAAGAACATGAAAATTTTATAAAGTTCTCCCAGTTCCTCCCAAATTCACTAGTCAATTTCTCCTGATTTGACATATTTGGTAAGCTACATGAGAAATGTCAGAAAAGGACATTGGTGTTAAAAAGGGTAGGAAACAACATGAATTAAATACCCCCTTATCAGTGGGGTATTGTCCCAGAGAATGGCACCACCGTGCCTATTCTTCATGGCGTGTCTCGCGTTTCACAGTTATCGACTCCCCTCCACTTGAAAAATGGTAAATATTGCCTGATTGAAATGTCTAAAGTTGCTACGAGGTGAATATTGTTTGAAGAGTGTGGTGATGAGCCCCCAGAGGTGCCGGGCCTCTGTACAGGAGAGAGCGGGAGTGAGGGCCAGGCTGCTACGATACAGTGTTATTACAGCAAACATAAGCAGTATTTTGGCACATCTCCCAGTGAGCTTGTCCCCGACTCCGGTGCGACTCCGGTGGGTTCCCGACATGGTGCAGTATCAGCACCACAGAGACATGGAGAGGTGCAGCCTGGAGTACACAGCTTGCACTGTGTTCTTATTTTTATGAATGAAGCAGAAAACCTGGCCTCCTAGCTCGGCCTCCTGGCTCGGCCTCACCACCTACGGCTCACATTATTGATGATTTACGGAGACTTATTGCTTACTACAATCAATTAATTGAGATAATGGGGAAACAACCCATTTTTCTTGCAAATCATAAAAATATTATCACACCATTTTTTACCAAAACGGTGACCCTTTTGTTGTACGATTCAAGGGATTATATTTGTGTGATATCCACATTGTTTTGTTTGATGATTCAGGAGAGTGTATTGTACGTAATATCCACATAGATCTGTTTGGTTCTATGTTGTTGCAGGGTGTCTAGTCAGTGCAGGGAGATTAGCTTATGACCAAGGTGTTGTCGGGGATCAGCCCTGAGTGCCAAGGGTGACGAAATATGGATCCCTTCGTCTAGCAGGGGCTATCATTCATTAATTTGGAGCAAAACAATAAGATAATAAATACAACCTTTCTTGCCCATGCTGGCGATGTTCTACCATTGTTTTTGCCATATGTTTCGGTAGAGGAAAAGGCTAAAGTTGGTAACCAATGATTTATTAAACCTATCTTTTCTGTGTCCTTAAAAAATGCATGAATGGCTTGCCGAAGAGAGAAGAAGAAAAGTTTTTGTTGTTTAATTCCGGTAAGAATTTTTTGGAGGAAAACCTCTTGAATTGCTAAACTAAGAAATAAAAAGGGTAAATTATTCATGGTTTTTCAACAAAAAAGTGGGCTGGCACATTTTCAATTGCATAGCATGATACCGCTCATTCATAGACTCAATATGTTACGGTTCCATTCACTCATGTACCAGTTAAACTAAAAAAATGGCCTGGCTATTTTGGTGGCAGTTTTCTCATGGAATATTTTGGGAATTGTGTGAGAAAATATGATGTGAAGAGGAAATGTCTAGATAGTTATCAGGACTCAGGATTTGATTGATAAAATGCTTGTCCAAATACTGCATTCACTTGATTTTTGCCAGTCAAGATTTTTGCCAGTCGAGATTTAGCTTTATAGCTTCTTTGTATCCTTATACCAACTACATGTAATAGCAAAGTGTGTCGAAGGGCTATTTACACTTCAGAAGATTGTTTGTTAGGAAAAGTTTGTCCAAAAAAGTAAATATTCAAAATTCTTCACAGAAATCTTTGCCTGTAAAGGAGTGTTTCGGGGTCCTAGCGAAGTTCCTTTTCCAATGCTTACAGTAGCAAAAAGGGGAGAGCCTCACATTTTCCATATGTGACTGTTCTCTCAATTTCATACCTTGGAAAAAAAGATAAAATATGACTCAGTTTTTATTGTGCCCTACTGAGATTTATAAAAGCATTGTTATTTTGGAGAAAAAAGTTCAATATTCTAAGCCCATTCTTATAACCTTTTAAAAAGAACCTACCCTTAATTCAGAGATGTATGTTTATATATATATATATATATATATATATATATATATATATATATATATATATATATATATATATATATATATATATATACATATATATATATATATATATACATATATATATACATATATATATATATATATATATATATATATATATATATATATATATATATATATATATATATATATATATATATATATATATATATGTATGTATGTATGTATGTATATATGTTTGTATGTATGTATGTATGTATGTATGTATGTATGTATATATATATATATATATATATATATATATATATATATATATATATATATATATATATATATATATATAATGTGTGTGTGTGTGTGTGTGTGTGTGTCTGTAAACATAATTTTCTTTCTCTGTTTCTGAACTTGAATTTGTTAGAGTCTATTTAAGTTCAGCTTTGAATCTTGAACTTTTCTCAGAAGTACCTGAATTCACAGACAAACCCAGATGTTACCTATTTTTCATGCCTATTATTTTCAAATTTAAGTTAAGGTATAAGATGTTTATACAGCCTCGAAGATTCCCATATTTATCCATTGTCTTCTTTATTTATTTTCAAAATTGAATAAGATAATTGTTTTGAGTAATCTAAGTTTCTAAGTTCTAAGCTTCATTTTCATATTTTCTTACATTTAGCACATAATATCAGAGTAAAATTTCTACAGATGATCATCCTTATTATTGTCTGAGTCTAGGGTTTCTGAATTAGCCTATTCATGCCCTAAGTTGCCCCTTAATTAAAGAAGTTCTCTGGATTTCTGATATTTATGTATATATGTATGTATATATATATATATATATATATATATATATATATATATATATATATATATATATATATATATATATATATATATATATATATATATGTATGTATGTATAAACAATTTAGAATCAAGGAACCTTTGAAAGTAATTTGAAAATCTTTTTTGGCTTGATACAATTACCATTTCTCTTTCAAAAAAATTCCCCTATGAGAAAGATATTACTACACTTGTCAGGCTGTTCTAAAGCACTTCAGGTATGATTTGGTTCAGGTACTTGACAATAGGGACTTGAACATTTCTATATATATTTGCTTGTGGCCAAAAAAGGTATGTTTTTTATTATTGATTTAATAAAGAGGAAATAAGAGATTCTCTTAGCTTTATTATGAGTTTAAGACTCATTGATGCAGGGAAACCTACCATAGTTGGGAAACGTTTTGTTTTGTTGAAAACCTTTTTTGCATGCGTGTGTTCAACTTGGGTAGGATTGGCCAGTCAGGAAGTATGAACAAAAAATACACAAGCATCTGAACTTAGGATTCTTCTTCATTTTTAAAAAGTTTTTATTTATTTTCCAGCATTACAACAATAATAGATGAAAACATGATACAAAAGTATTATCTGTGTCAGTGATGGTACAAAGTTACAGAAATAATATTTACGAACTATTGTTAGAGTTGCAGTGTGAGATATAATAGATATGAATATTAGTAACTTTGTATTCTTCACGGAAATTGTTTTCTGAATTCTTATTAATCCAATCTGTAGCAAACGAATAGGTCTAAATATCTGTGTGATACACCTCTGACGAAATCATCTTTTGTGAAATACTTGAAAGATCAAAACAGATAGTATATTTCAATGAAATTGATTTAATGGGCATGGAAGTCGGTGTCTCTCCAAAGTTTGTTCAGAGATGCCAAATAATTGACATCACTTTTCAATGGATCAAAATAGATGATAAATTTCAATGAAATCAATTTAATGGTCTTAGAATTTGGTGTCAAGCCAAAGTTTGTTCAGAGATACCAAAGATATTGACATCATTTTTCAATGGATCAAAATAGATTATATATTTCAATTAAAATATATTTAATAGACATAGAATTCTGTATCACTACAAGGTTTGTTCGATGTATCAACAATATTGACAACAATTTTCAATAGATCAAAATAGATAGTTAATTTCAATGAAATTGATTTAATGGTCTTAAGTTTGGTGTCAAGCCAAAGTTTGTTCAGAGATACCAAAGATATTGACATCACATTTCAATAGATCAAAACAGATGATATATTTCAATGAAGTTGATTTAATGGGCATATAATTCGGCGTCTCTCCAAAGTTTGTTCAAAGATGCCAAAATAATTGACATCACTTTTCAATGGATCAAAACAGATAATAAATTTCAATGAACTTGATTTAATGAGCATAGAATTCTGTATCACTAAGGAAATTTTTCTGAGGTACTAGATTTAATTGGCATAGAATATGGTGTCTTTGTCCACTGGTCCTATACTCTATTAGCCAGCTCCTGCTGCCAGAATATATCAGCATTTGGTTTATATCTGCAATTCTCCTTTACTGTGATCCTCTGGCCATGTACTGGAGAGTGAGGTAAATCAGTCCCTGCTCGACCTAGAGCTAGGTGCACCCTCTCTAACCCCTTTTACCTGTAGCAGGGAAGCCTCTTAAACCAGCGCAAAGCAGGCATGACACCCTTGCACCTGCAGGTATAGGCAAAAGGCACCCAATGTCAAGGTCACAGGGGGCTTTTCTACTTCTCTCGAAATATACGATGCGTCTTCGACATTCCATGACAACAATATATAGCACGGGAAACCAACCTTGAAATCTTAATCCGATTTTCTCCGGACAAAGTATTAATAAAACTATTTGTTGATTGCGCGGGCTAAGAGTGGGATATCCCATTTCGGAGTGTACACAGAATCACTTTTATCTAAATCTAATTCGGCAACTCCACTCGCTTGTAGTCACCGAGATAAACATGGTGGGATATGTTTCACATAATGAGTATCGCGTTACACCAGGAAGAAACACTGTTACATAAAAAGGAAACCGAAGTCGCCATAAATCGCCAGGACTGTTCGGGGAATGGAAATGAGAAGGGTTGGTGGAGTGTATATTTTAGTAACATACACCGTCCAGATGCATGTCTTCTTCATTCATTCACTAAATCTTTGATGAATCTTTTTTAAATAATGTAGAGTTCACTGGTTGTTTCCAGTCAGACCTTTTCTGTGTGTACCGTGGTGGTCATGTTACAAGTATTCACAATTGAGAACTATCTTAAGGTGCCAAGAGTGTGTCTTACCCAATTCTCTTCTATATATCATGAAATATATATATATATATATATATATATATATATATATATATATATATATATATATATATATATATATATTTATGTATATGTATATATATATATATATATATATATATATATATATATATATATATATATATATATATATATATGTATATATATATATGTATATGTATATATGTATATATATATATATATATATATATATATATATATATATATATATATATATATATATATATATATATATATATATATATATATATATATATATATGCATATATATATATATATATATATATATATATATATATATATATATATATATATATATATATATATATATATATATGCATATATATATATATATATATATATATATATATATATATTATATATATATATATATATATATATATATGTATGTATATATATATATATATATATATATATATATATATATATATATATATATATATATATATATATATATATATATATATATATATATATATATATATATGCATATATATATATATATATATATATATATATATATATATATATATATACATATATACATATACATAATCAGATTTTCTTTTTTGTAACCAGATATTTCTTCACAAACAATTGCACTCTTCAGAAATATAGAAGTGTATCAAGACGTTGTTTTTTGACCACATTATTTTGCATACTTTTATGATTATAGGAATGGAAGATTTCAATATTTAGAGTCTTTCCTTTAGTCAGGTAGTACTTTTATATGTATGTAAACTTGATAGATATCTCAAGCAGTTAGATTCTTGAGGTCTTTTTACTGGCATGTACATTGATACCGTAGTATCTTGAGGTCCGTCTTAGAATAGTATTTTTCTTCATTCTGTTTAGTACTTGTACAATAGGATAGGTTGAGAGCTTAGATTCTGAATTGTGGAGCTTTCACATATAATTGTTTACAGGCATGAACATCTCAATCCCAACCCTACTTCTAGTATATTATATAGTATAGTAATCTCCCCAGGAATGTTTGGATTTATTCGTTCTTAGATTCTGTACTGTACCCAGTACTGTACCCAGTTATATATTCTAAGCATGCACATTTTAAGAAGTTTCTTTCAGTGCTGTAATATTTTTGCGATCGCATTCTATGCTTAGTACAAACATAATATATAGCTTTCTAAAATGGGTTATCATGGAATGGTTTAGGGGATGGAGTTTTAAGACAATTAACCCATCAGTCCCTGAAAATCCCATAGCACCAATATTTCCCTTTAGCAATTTCCTGTAAAATGATACTTGATTACTGAAGGGTCTTAAACCCATTTCGTACATGGAGTTCCATTAGAGAAAATCATTTGAATGCCATGCTACTTTAAACCCATTAATGCTTAAGAGTTTACCCTTCCACTGCTGAGACTACTTTCGTCCAAAGCACAAGAATGCAAGATTCTTGAAAAACCATTGAAACCCAGTCGTCTTGGTATTCATTTGAAAGCTCTCGCCGAGTACTCTCAGATGAGTACCCATTTGCCAGGGTTTCAGTAATTTTCCAGGTATTTTGCAAAAGATTTTATTGGCTGAATTAGCCACCAGCAGCATGAGGGATAAGAGTTAAGAGAGAAATTGTCATCTGGATCTAAAATACATTTGACAATAACTTTATAATTGAGAGTGGTTTTACAAAATATTTAAAGGAGGGTTGTTGGTAATGTTCTGATCAAAATTTCTCCATCAGATATTTTCTTTACAATTCTTTTTGCCTGCTAGATTTCATCTTGGATTAAGAAAAGAAGATTTCATTAAAATTGTCAGGCTGCTTTTGGGCGCTGTGAGCATTCATGGGTTAAAAAGTACATAAACCTTTATAAAGCTAAAACTTGAAAAATATTGTGTAGATGGTCGATGATGGAATTGTCATTTACCTTTCTCCAAAGAAGTCAAATGGTGAACATCTATGTGTTAAAAAGTACATAAACCTTTATAAAGGTAAAACTAGAAAAAATATTATGCAGATGGTTGATGGTGGCATTCTTATTTACCTTCCTCAAAAAGAAAATCATAAGGTGCCTTGTAAAGTATTGCTAAAATAGACAAGCCTTTTTGGAGACGCTGGTGGCATAAATGTGTTAACTCTCAAGACCACTGAGATATGCATGAAATAAAAATGTAAATGAGAAGTTGATTAATACAAACAATCGTGGAGGGATTGTTATTCTGTAAAATCTATAATTGTTGTATCTATGTTTAATAGGGCTTTTATTGGAAATGGATTTGAATGTACCCCTTGAGGACCTATGAAAACATTTGTTCAGCTTTTAAAGTTCCTCTATTTATTGAGATATGCAGTTGTATTATTCTAGATAAATTTCTACTCTCAATTCATCCTATTGGGATTAAAGCCAGCTCAAAGCATATAAATATATATCTAACAAGGGTATCTAGGGCTTAAGAAAAAAGTTATTTGTATGTTGATAGCCAAAACGTTAATAGTAAGTTAACCAATTATAAGATTTTTCCAAAGATATATTAGTGGAACTTCAATAAATAGAAAAAAGGCTTTCTGTTATAAGTTTTGGTCAAACTCAGACTATTCATGCTTAAGAAATGTTATTCTGGATGTATCCTTTTTTGAGAAAAACTTTTCTTCTTTTCTTCAGGATATGAACCTCTCAAATCTATATTCTAAATAATAAATTTCTTTGTTGCAATATCTTATTCCCAGTTAAGAAGGTTCTCACCAAGTTCACATATTAAGAGTTTGAAGTAGTGTTGGTGGATCTGTTTTGGATATTGCGTGTATAAGAAATTGACAAACTGTTTTGAGGAAAAAAAGCCATGGACTGAAATTCATCCTCCAATTAAGAATGGATGACGCTTCACTCAGAAATCCTTTATCTAACCGCACATTAAAATTTAAACTAAGCATAAAGCAATTCATTTTTATTTATTTATTTTTCAAAACCCCCTGACTAGAGTCCTGCTATCCTTTTCACTTGCATTTCTATCTATTTGCTGCGTGTCTTGTGTTTTAACATCTGTGACAAGTTACCCCATATTTCCTATAGCACCAAGGTGGGCTAGCTGCCAACCACTTGCCTCCTTTGTAAGCATTTCAATGCAAGGATTATGTGAAAGGATGTCATTCACAAGTACCAGAAATAAATCTCTCATCCCACTGGTTTTTCCACTCGCCGATTTAATGGGCACAGTGTGTGAAGATTTTGCACTAGATAAATAGGTCCCACCAGAACCTCGGGTGACTCTGCTTTTGACAAACCTGCTAATTGCTATAAGTAAAGGTGAAAACACGAAGATGAGTAAAAACCTGATGGTGTTCGACTAGGAAGCCTCCTGGTGGTCTGGTTGACAACTTATTTGGTGCTGTTTTCTAAATAAAAGCAACATAGCAATTCTAATATTTGAAGGATGATTACCTGCTAATTGTTATAAATAAAGGTGAAAACACGAAGATGAGTAAAAACCTGGTGGTGTTCACTTATAAAGCCTGGTGGTCTGGTTGACAACATATTTGGTGCTGTTTTCTAAATAAAAAGTAAAATAGCAATTCTTGTAATTGAAGGATGAGCACTCCTTCGGTCTCAAATAGAAAATACACAACTTTCATTCCAATAGTTTTCACAATTTTCCCTTAATTGCAATATTTGAATAGTATTTTAAGATTACATGGAAAGTCTCTTAAGTAACTTAAGTAAGTAAATGGCACCATCTCTCTCATAATTCAAGAAACTATACCTTGAAGAACAGTTTTCAACTGAAGCATGAAAGGTATAATCCTTGAATATGAGGGCCACACCAAAAATAAAATTCTGTATTTGACTATGTTACCCTCGTGAAATAAAGATTATTATTATCATCAGCATTATTATCAGTATTATTATTATTATTATTATTATTGTTATTATTATTATTATTATCAATATTATTATTATCAATATTATTATTATTATTGTTATCATTCTTTTTATTACTATAGTATTATTATATTATTATTATTATTATTATTATTATTATTATTATCATTATTATTATTATTATTATTATCATTATTATTATTATTATTATTATTATTATTATTATTATTATTAATATCATCATTATCGTTATTATTACCATTATTATTACTTTTATTTTTATTATTCTTATTCTTATTATTATTGTATGTGTAACAGTACTCATCTTACAAGGAAAGTCATCTTACATCTTCAAGTACCCCATTCATACCCACAGATCATGCATCTGGCGTTTTTCAGAGACAGCCCTTATAAAAGATACTTGTAAAGAAAACATATTTGAATGAAACATATTTCTATTCCATTGATAAATGGAGCATTTTCAAGTAATTTGATTGCTGAGTATACAAAATAATATGCTTGGATCTCTGTCTCCTTATATGGTTCACTGTTTATGAATGAATTAAGCTAAAGTTCTCTTCAGTAAAAAAAGGTGTTTCAAGACTTTATGATTGCTACAGTGAGATACATTTTTGTATATTTATGCTTTTTCATTTTTATTTAAGTGTTTATAATATATATATATATATATATATATATATATATATATATATATATATATATGTATATGTATATATATATATATATATATATATATATATATATATATATATATATATATATATATATATATATATATATATATAAATATATATATATGTATGTATTTTTCCTTTTATATATATTGTCTCCTAGATATTTACTTCTATTGTGAATATTTCTTTAACTGATCATTTGTTATACGTGTGTTTGTTTTTGAACAAATGATGAGAGGGCATTTTAGTTATAGCCTTTAGCCTTAAGATGCAAGGCATATGTATCATATTCTTTGCAATATCAAACACTACAGCATTTATGTAAAACTATCTTGAAATACTTTCAAGAAGGGAGAAAGTTGTTGAAATGATTTGTCACTTCAAAAACCCTTCCTTTATAATTCATTTTGTTTTCAACTTTATTTTAAAAGAAATATATTCAACAAATAGGAACAGACGGGGGCAAGTTGGTAGATTGTATTTTTAAGGAAATTTTTATTTATAACCATTAAGGAAAATTTATACATCACAATTGGTCAGTATCAGCTAGGGACATGTGTTTGATAGAGATATATTCAAAAAGAATATTGGCTGGAATTGATTGTCATCCTGTAAAATTGAAATACCAATAAACTAAGATAGTTATGATATCCATCTCTCCCTCTATCTTCATACTTAAGAATGGGAATTCAGCTATATCCTAACTTTTTCCCTGGCATGCCTGTGTTTCGTCACACATAACCACACTACTAGAAAATATATATGGGGATTTTTATCATGTTTCAAAAATATAACTACAAAGTATGTTGTAAGAATATATTCTGTAGATATTAGATATTTAATTTTGTTCCTGTACTTCTCATAATATTGCAATTAGAAGCCTGTCAAATTATATAATTTGGAAATATTCTCTTGTATCTACAGCTCTTTCTGATTTTCATATATACATCCATACATACTTACTTGCATATGTTAATGTTTATGATATTGAATATATCAGATCTGAAAAGATCTTTTGTAGCTCTACTAACCTGCACAAGGTGGTCCAAGCTATGCCATTTGTATGAATGGCATAATATAAGATTATAAGATTATACGGGTAATAACAGTAATGATTTTCTTCGAAAATTGAACTGTGTATCTAAATACATATATATATATATATATATATATATATATATATATATATATATATATATATATATATATATATATATATATATATATATATATATATATATATATATATATATATATATATATATATATATATATATATATATATATATATATATATATATATATATATATATATATATATATATATATATACATTTTGCCACTGCAATTCATAACATAGCAATAATTCCTCCTTTGAGGACAATAGTTATAACAAATGCAAATAAAATTCTCTTTCATGGATGGGCATTGGGTACTGCATAACTTTGAATGTAAAACAAATAGTTGAAACTGGTATTGGACATAACTCTGTCATGAAAAAAGTGTATTCAGAAATTCTAATGAATGAAATATTGACTTATCCACAATTAAAATATATAAAAATAAGCAAACAAGAAGGTTATACTGATTTGACAGGGATATTAGCATTTTTATGATTAAAAAGTTGATACTTAAATCATAAAAATGAATTAGGAAATTAACAAATAACTAGGTAATATTTGTTCAAGAGGGTATTAAGAAATTTTCATGAACAGCTTATTTTTCTTTACAATGAAATGAATTAGAAAATGAACAAATAATTAAACTAGATAGTATTGTTTTTTCTCCTTTAACTGTGTTACTTTATTATGTAAACAAAGGCAAGTCTTTCAATAACACTAAGTGATATTGATGCCTCCTTTCAGTAGGAAAAACAATAAATAAACATAGATTTCCCTGTAAGGAAAGAATCGCAACTTCTGCTCACTTAAGTGGTAGGTGTTTAATCTATTCTGAACTCCGACGCAGGTTCAAAGAAGTTATTATGCCTAAAGTGAATAGATCTTAGCCTATTGATCTATACTGCTCTAGATTCAGTTTTATACAAACTATCCCTCACAATCAACGCTGAAAAATCCATTGCCCTCGAAATACAACTCTTCACTCTGGGGTTGCGGCAATAACGTCCTCTTAATATTCAAACAGCAGGAAAGTTACCACAAACGACTGTCATTGGGCTTAATTAGAAAATAGTGAAGAGAACAGTAAACAAAATTAAAGCGACTTTGCATTGACGGCAAACATGGCGGTCATGTTACGGTGTTAAGCCAGTGGGCATGTGGACCGGTGGCAATCCTCGAGCAAAAGTAAACAAGTGGTTTGGCGACAATACGGTGCAGTTTGTCGACTGACAATCGGTGCTAATAATAATCGGTGTCTGTGGTTGTCTCTCGCCTGCCCCTAGCCACTGACTGCACCAGAGGTAATGGTGGTCAGCCCGCATCCTAAAAACGCACCGGAAAACAAAGTGCTCTACAAAATAAAACTAACCACCAACGTACCCTGCCATTGCCATGGAGACCGTTTGGAATTTTACAATATCTGAATTCCTGCCCACAGTCAAAAAAGCTTAAGGAAAAACTTGAATCTGAAGTCAGGTTTGTTATTTTGGTCTGATACATTCGTACTTTAGAATTCCCCTCGAAATTGTCATCTGGATTTTTAATAATATTCACAATAACTTGGAGATTAAGAATTGTTTTACAAAATATTTGAAGGAGAGTTATTGATAATGTTCTGGTTAACATTTCTCGAACAAATATTTCCTCAACTACGTTTTTGCCTGAAAGATTGCAAAAAAATAGCCAGGCTGTTTTTGGCCAATACAATAACATATTGGATGGCTTGTACTTGATATAACAATTTGATTTTTTAAAAACAAATATTAATGATAATAAGTTCTTGAAAATATCTGCATATAGAATAAGATAACCTTCTCTTATGAGTTTTAAGTTTGGGTCTAACTTTTATTTTGGCATTATACTTACTGATTTTTTTGGTGACACTCTTAAGTGACAAAATAGAATAAAAACTTTTATTTCATTTCCTGCACGTTCTCTGATTTGCATACCAAACAATGTAGTAAAACAATGTTCAGGATAAGTGAATTATTCTCATCTTAAGATTTCAATTCAGTCAGACATGCATTCAATAGTAGATTTTTTTATCAGAACTATGAATATTATTTAAAAAAAAGAAGAATATTTTCGTAATGTTGTGTGGGGTAATTTTTTGTGATTGTCATCTCTCCAGTTAACCAGTTCACATCTGATGTAGCTTTCTAAAACATCTGACTTTTTTGATATTTCTGAATAAAGCATCTAGAAAAATATTTGAAGGAGAGATGCTGATCGAAAAAAAAAAGAAATACAAATATTTTATGAATCGATGCATGTTCCTATTTTATTTTCAAAAGTATCCTTGATACATTTAAAACTCTCAAAGTGAACTCTAGGCAAGTATGGATTTACCTAAGAGAAAAAGTGATAGAAAGGAAACAATATACTTAGAAACCATGTCATCTCTCATATAGAGGTCCTTTCAAAGAGGGTAATTTATAAATGATGCTTTTTCTTCCACTTTTGCTTTTCTCTGATAGTATTGAGAGCCATGATTTATGATCCTCTACTAACGAGTAGAGAGTTGACTGAATATCTCATTTACTTTATGAAACTGTCATATTTTAAGAAACTTGTAGCGAGAGTGTCAACCCCAAAGACATGAAAATCTCCTTTGGTAGTCATTTTATAATCCCACCTGATATGATTGAAATTCACAGAGCGCACCCTTATAAATTTTTATAGCTTGTTTTTTGCTTCGGCAGTATTTTTTTCGTGAATTTTAAGCTTGGTAATATATACGATGCCCTGGTGCAAGACGTTACGACGAACGTTTTGAGACAGGTGTCAACTAGTGACGTGCGTCTCTTCGATGAAATTCATTTCACTGGATAAATGGATTTAAAATTTGTCCTCCCGTTTCCCACGGAGAATACTTGAAAGTTTAACTTTAAGATTCCATTAAAGTGTTTATAAATAAAGTCATTGGAGGAGTTGCAGCTGATGAAATATTCATGACAAGGATTGAGCGAAGGGGTTCAAGATTATCCCCACTGAATCCCAACTTCTTCTGTCCGTAGCCATTAAATTCAAGCTGCTCATTTTAAATTTTTCCATGCTCTTTGGGAGATGCTGTAGTAATTTTGAAAAATTCTTCATTAGATTAAAAGACTTGAACTTGAACTTGAACATATAATTTCAAGCAACTTCTAACATATTTCAAATTTCATCTGACAGCGCAAGATTTGCGTGAGGAATGAGGATGTGATGGTCTATGATGCTGATGTCAGCTTCTTCGACGCAGGTTTTAAAAACAAAACACCATCCTGTACATAAGTCAAAATAAAATCAACTGCTGCAAATGTAAGTTAGAAATTATTTTAATTAAGTCTGTGGTAGCGTAGAAACTAAGTCGGAAAAGATATAAAAGTTTCATCTTCAGAAGACTCGTGTATTATATATTCAAAGTAAATTATATATTTCCCTCAAATAAAATCAGCAGTATCTTTAAAGTGCCAACTATGGTGTACTTTAAAGAAGTTAGTGTTCTTCCTCTGCATTACTTTCAATTAAACTTTTTATCATGACTCAAAGAAGGAATGATAGAATTTTACTTAACAGGTTTAACTAGTATGAAAGAACCAGCCATTTGGAAGCTCTCCCTTTGCTTCAAAAAATATGAATTGAATTTGCATGATCCTGAAAATAAATACCCTTGAACATATCTTCTTTATCAAATAATGGGGGACAGTTTTTTTTAGATATTTACAGGTTTATTTAAATATGTTATTTTGAACTTATCTAGGATATTTTGTCTAGGTGGTGAATTTCTTCAGTTAAAAGGAAATCTTGGATAGTATATTTCAATTTACTTGGAGAAACTAATGATGAGTAAAAGAAGATAATAAATATCGATGAACTATCTTAAACATTCATTTAGCTAACAATTAAAAAATATATCTCCAATTCAAGTCAACCTTCTCTAAAATAAGATGGATATCTGCTGGTTTAATTTTACATTTCAAAGCTCTCTCTAAAAGTCAATTAGTATTACTATTTTCTAAGCATTCCAAAGCTATTGAAATGTCTCATTCTTGGGTAAAATAGGGGTATTTAAGTTAGGCTTTGAATCCCCGCAAATGCTATGGCAGAGCGAGAGAGCGAGGGTCCATAATGTCACATGATCTTCTGCCCTAGGCGAACCTCCGCTGTTACCCCTAAAGTCGTCATGTTACAGCTAGTTGCATAATAGCAGTTAGTGCACATGGCTCCGTGGACAACAGTCAGGAGCCGTACTTGGTTTCTCAAGCATGACAGTCTTAGCCACAAATGCAGCTATATGGCTTGCATTTTGTTAAGCTTGAAAAATAAATCACAGGATTTTACTGGAGAACTAGTGATTGGTAAGCTGGTGTGATTGCGATATTTTATTCAGAGGCTCGGAGCGTCGCGCTTTATTGTGCGGCCGTGATCACCCCCGTCGCTGTAACACATGCTCCATTCCACTTCATTCTTCTCGCGATGCCATTGAAATATTGGTCGCAATAGCACTTTTATACCACATACGCCACAATGTATCTAGTGTGCATAAAAGTATCAATTTTGATGTCACTTTAAAGCAGTGATTTCTGAGACAGGTCAATCTCATTCACTGCTCATGGGATAGGGTTCAATAGACAGTGCGGGCTATTTATTTCACTACTGTCAGCTTTAACTATACTTTTCGCTATATACCTGATTTGTTTATACCTATTGGCATAACTTAATGGCATCCTTCAAAAACACTAAACAGCATTCTCTTAATGTTAGCGTCAGTAAATCCTACTCCTTAAATACATTTTTTTGGTATGGATGAATTCATGATAGAGGTTTTCTCTGAAGCACAAAAATGGTCTATTTTCATTCAAAAATATTAAAACGATATTAAAGAATCCAAGAAAAAGAAGGAATTGAACTTAGTTATAGATTTTTAAAAATCCAAGCTAGTTGAATATTTACAAAAAATAACTTTTAAGGATATATAGAACTTTGCTTTAAGTTCGCACTGTTATTCATTTGTCATTGATTGTCATTTGTATTAGAATATTTCATTAGAAATTTATTTGAGGTTTTCCCCAGATTAAGTGTAGCTGGAAAATGTTTCCGAGTCCTTTGTGGTTAAAAATCCACAGAAACAACAGTGGGTTTTATCGATTCCTGGAAGGCATGTTATTTATTAAACTGGTGATGAATGTTAAATCAGTCAGCGGGAACCAAACCCCAGCTTTCAAGTAGCCTGCAGTGAATTAAAGTGTAATGCTCCGGTCTGGCCCAATGAAATATTCATCTTAAAGAACCAAGATTAAACCTTTTGCCCACCACAAAAATTTTAAAGAGATTCAGAAGCCCTTATCAGTTCTGCTACATAAGTTCACAGCTGGTGACTTTAGACAAATAAAAAAAGAAATCGCTGAACAAGAAAGTCTTTTACTACTGTTTATTTTAAATGATGCTTATACGCAATATTATATTTGAAATCCATATTTCATACGACATAGAAATCAAACTGCTGGATATTTTTTTAATTTTCTGAATGTTGATAATGACTACATTATTTGACTGATATATGTTAGGGAAAATAGGACTTGTTTTTACACAGGAACTTGTCCTGTAAGAGTAAAAGTTGAAATAAAGGGATGTTCCATGGACGTTTCTTTAAAAATCGCCTCTTTGAAACTTAAAGAATACAGAATCTTTTTTCATTGATGGATCTGTAATGAATTATGTGCTTGTTTCTCTGAATTTACCACTTACCAAATGTATTTTTATAAATCTGAGTAAGTGTTATTGAAATAATCTTTATATTGGAGTGTTAATATCAAATCAAGTCTCTTGAAAAATATGTGTGTATCAATTCATTTTTTTGCAATGGTGATAAGACAGTTTTGAATAGCAAAGTGTTCCTTTCAATTACATAATTTCTATGATGTCGGTATTGTCCTTCTCTGTAAAAGAAATTCCATGGTTTTCAATGGTATAATTTTGCCATGCACCTATACATGAATACTATCATAAGTGGGTAATTTTGGAAATGGAAATGGATGATAACTTTCCTTCACATACCTTTCTATATTGGTTAGACTCAAAGATTTATAATTTCTGTGCCTAAGTCCATGTATAAAATAATTATAGTTAACATGAATTTGATAACTTCATACAATAGAAAATTCTTATAAAAGGTCTGATGGCGTTTAAATTATATATATATATATATATATATATATATATATATATATATATATATATATATATATATATATATATATATATATATATATATATATATATATATATATATAAATATATATGTATATATATATATATATATAATATATATATATATATATATATATATATATATATATATATATATATATGTATATATATATATATATATATATATATATATATATATATATATATATATATATATATATATATATATATATACATATACATATATACATATATATACATATACATATACATATATATATATATATATATATATATATATATATATATATAAATATATATATATATATATATATATATTTATACATATTAGTTAAGACCTGTGAAAATAGTACAACTTTGCCTCAAAAGTGTATTTTCTTTTCTCTAAATTAATATATTAACACCTCTCTTCAATAGTTATATTTTCCAAGTTCCACAAACTCCTTAGGGGGAGGGGATAAGGAGTCATGCTACTTAATATAAGATAAGAGAACCAGATACAAATTTCTGAAAAAGAGTTTCCTGTAACATTCCTGAATTAGTCGATTTCTAATGCATTCTGGTGAATCAATCATCATCACTAGCAGTGATACACAATCCACATATCGGAAAGGCCTACTAAACAGCCAATTGAGAAACGTGCATATCTGAAAGATTTTTCATGATTTAAAATGTTTGGTTGAAGGAGGAGGAAGTATTTAGTTCTCCTAGATATGTTGAGTGAATGGGGATATTTCCTGCCTGTTCTGTGTACCACGCGCACACCCGGGAGAGAGATATAGAGTGACAGTTTCTTCTCTTTGAAGGGCCTGTTTGAAGAGGAGAGGATGCCACCATGCTTAAAACGTCACCCATTTCCCCCCTTTGAAGTGCATGTAGATTTAACTAATAACGCGCATTCTCGGCCAATTTCGCCTTTGATAGTGCTGAGCTGGTTATTATGATTGTACAGACAATTTTATTGTCAAGATAGGAAACATCAAAGCTTATGATATCTGAACTGAACTGACTATAAGTCCTAAGAAAGGTGTGAATCCTATATAAATTCCTATAATTTTGTTTTTATGAAAATTGTGTACATTGATAGTTGCAATTTTGCACCATTAAAATTGTTTTGCTGAAGAGATTTTAAAGTTTTACAAAATATTCCATACTGTTATTTTTCATACAATATTTATCCTCAAGTCTAGAGAGAACTTATTCACTCAATATATTTGGTAAATGTATGAACTATTTGCTAAACATACAAAGCTATCATTTTGTATGATATATTGCCATATATATTCTGTGCAAAATGAATTTAAACAAATGTGGGATTATGATAAGGATACAGGATAAGGATCATAATCTAGGATACGTGGTTAAGGAGACAGAAGGAGGCTGAGTATTTCATACCGTTACTTTACGTATAATATTACATGTATATTATAGGAAGTCACAGACCTAAATTCTTATATCCAAAAATCACACCTAACAATTTTTTACATACCTTCTATATTTCAAATAATAGATATGTAAAATATTTGAGGGGATTACCATTCAGTATTTTTATGTTTTATCATAGTAAGAATTCTCAATATTTTGCTATATTGGGTGTGGTATTTTTCAACTGTGATAGGAATGTGTTGAATATATTGGTGATGTGAAATACAGTCACTTCAACCTGGCAATATATAAGCACCAATGACCTCTTTATCCTTTTAGGAATATTCCCAGTAAATTCAGAAATTTCTAGAAATTCTTTCAATCCTTTGCAAACCATTTGCAAGAAAGGTGGCACATTCAAGGGTGCGTGGATGCAATCTAAAAATCAAGGAACTATCTCTACAATACCTGTGCTTCTTGTAAATGGGAAAATTACTGTCATGGCATAGATAAAATCAGCACATTCTTGTGAGTTAAATCTTTTAGTTACCTATTAAAACAAAATAAGAAGTCTGAGACCATTTAATTTTTGTGATAGGACAAATCTAGCATTTTTGTTGTAAAGGTATGAGAGTGAAATGACAACATGAAGAATCTTTAATATCAATTACCCACCCATAATAGTACTGGAAATATCATGCAGTTATTTGGAATATAGCTTATTGAAAGAAATAGAAAAATTGCAATTGTGTTTTTGAGAGAAATCCTGAACATATTTTCTGTATAAAGAAACAACTAATATTAAGGTGTATCATAATATAGGATATAGAAATATTTTAGATTTTCTATTCAACTAAATCTTGACGGGTTTCATAGAATTGAATACTACAGGAAAGTCTAAATAATTATGTATGACAATAACAAGTATTGTTGGAATACCAAGGCGAAATGTATTGGAAAATGTGTTACATCAGGAGAATATTCCCTGAAATATGTACATTCCAATTGTTTCAAGAATCATATTGTGATTGTACCCTGATAAAAAATATTTCTAGAAATTTTTTTTAACTATTCTTTTTACCACAGAAATTCTAGACAAGTAGATATATTTATGTAGAGGTTTGTAATATGGATTAGGATTAGAATTTCTTGCCATTTCAATAGAAAATCTCTGTGCAAATTCCTCCTTCTTTTCATAAAACAAATAAATAAATAAATAAATAAATGGATGAATAAACAATGAATAAATACATGAAAAAATGAATGAATACATGATTAGGAAAAAGCCGTCCTAATTTAACAATCTACCATATCCCTTGAAGCAAAGGTGTAGTAGTCATTTCAGGCTACATTTTTCTATTAGTTTCCCTATGTTTATGTAAAAACTACTGCAAAAATTGCTTTTACAGTCTAGTGAATATTTTCAATGAAAATCTGCCTCTTCCCTAGAAGAAATTTAGTGGAAGGATTACATTTTCTATAGCTAAATATGAAATTTGACCTGGTACTGTATATTACCAATTACATTTGAGAACAGTGCACCACCAACGGATACCATTTGGATACGATTTAGAGTTTCATTATTTAGAAAAATTAAACAATTAACCTTACAATATTTTACATTCTTAAAATATATCAAGACCAGATGATTTTGATTTAATCTACTACAGAATGTAAAGAAGTTTTTTGTAAATCATTCTACGCATTTTATAGTTCCATTGCCTCATTAGTTTCTAAACTATACTTATCATATGTTATATAAGATAAGTATAAAGGTAAGATTTTAAGAGAAAGGTGGAAAGGGAGATAGGTTTTAATATAGAGCCGTCAGTTGACTGAAGTGCTGTGGATTGGATATTAGCCAAGGAAGGCCGATCGCTGCATGATCGCAGCACGGCACTATGGAGAACAGCCAAAAATAGCGCAATAAAATCACTTCAAAAGCTAAATCAGACCTGTAATTATTTTCCCCCTATAGTTCTTAAATACTGCAGAATTTATTTGTAAATAAAAACCATGCCAGCTATGGTGGCTGCCAGATATCTTTAAGCAGTAGTAAAATCATAGACCCTTTAAATGAGCACGAATGCGAAATGCTCTTATTTTAGAGTCTCCGTACCAAATGATTAAGCCTATTTAAGTCATCTATAAAAATGTTTTTTATTAACAAATTAGGTACGAGGAATATCTAAGTATTTAGAGGTATTTTACTGAAAGAAAATCAGTACATTAAGAGAGAACGGTCAAATAGTATTATGTTTTTGGTTGATCTCTGTAAAGCTCAGAAAGGATGTATATAATTTTTGATACCCGTGTTTGTCGCAACTGATAGTTGGTCACATTTTGAAGGATACATGTATTTAGAAAATTTCAAATAGTCAACAAATGATATTTTACCCAATGAAAGGTTTCAAATAAATAGAATAGATGGAGGTGATTTTCTTTAAAGATGTAGCTTGATTTGTCTCTAAGTTGACAACATGAATCTATCAACTATATCCTTTCAAGTAAAAACCTAACATATTGACTACATTTGATAAACTAAATGTTTCATTTTGGTATTACATTGATTTGTTGGAATCATGAATTTTGAAGCACACAAGTGACAATCCCAGGGGGAGGTATATGAGGTATATGTGAAAGAAAATTGGCTAGCCACCAAATTCTTCTACATGCGTGTGTTAGCAGAGCCAAGTCAGTAGGGTTTTAGGAATCTTGCCAAAATTCCCTACACGGCTGATCATTATTTAATAGTGATTGAAAGAAATGCATGGGTATTCATATTTAAGAAAATATAGGAAATCTATGATTTATTTTTGTATTAAGGGAAAAAATATGAGGCTCAAATGATATATATCTGTGTATGTGTATATATATATATATATATATATATATATATATATATATATATATATATATATATATATATATATATATATATATATATATATATATATATATATATATATATATATGTGTGTGTGTGTGTGTGTGTGTATATATATATATATATATATATATATATATATATATATATATATATATATATATATATATATATATATATATATATATATATATATTTATATATAAACATACATTAGGATAAGGAGGACTATCAGAGGGAGTATATGTATGATGTATGATTGTTTTATAAGCCAGGCATTATATGTTTATAATTATTAAATTAAATTAAATTCGCACCTTTATGAAGAAATGTTGAGATAGACAATCAAGACTATTTTCACAGAATATTCTTTTAGAAATTCTAAATCAGAGTGTGATTTTTACAAATGAAAATGTCCCTAAGTATACAAGAAATACCTATTATGATTCCATTTGTTTTTAATTTAATTTTCTATTTGTCATTACCAAGTAATGAAGCCTCTTTTACCTGTGGTTGAATGTGCCGCTTTCTCTTGCCCAGGTAGAAATCTCTTCCCCTTTGAAAAAGCTGCCTGAATTGAGTGTAAATCAAGTGAGAATAAGTCACTCTGCTATGAGGAGAGTCAGGTCGGCAACTCTACCCACCTGCCCTCTAACCTCTGACCGAGAATTATCCTAAAAAATCAAAGTTTTTGTCCCAAATCACCCGAGTGTGACCAACTTATTACATATGACTAGAAAAACCCCAGAACTCTCCTCTGGCACCAAAACATCTTACAAAAAACTCTCGAAAATGACGGGAAAATGCTGACTAACGCAACCCCTATTCACAACCCCACCGCACCCCGTAATTATGCAAATTGGCTATATTATCGGAAGGGATTTTGTTTTAGCTGATTGTTGTTGAATTGTAAGGTTACATCAGTTGCTAGGTTTTGACAAAGGTTGGGTCGTGAAGTGTGACAGAGGTCACGTCAAGGATATACTTACGCTCGTTTGATTTAGATTGCTTTTCGCTCCACAGCCACGAAAGGTGAACAACATTCAAAATATCAAAATAAAATTCCCACTGCATATATTCCTGCAAATGATGAAATAAGTATCATCACATGAATTTGTTCTTTTATATAGTTATGATCGTTATGTTTGCTTGGTATTGGGAAGGATCAATTTTAGGTTTAGGGTGACCATGATTTTTTTTATTGAGGTATTTTTGTCATGGTCAAATCAACCATAGATTTTACTGCATCGTGCATATCCTTTTTCACAAGGATAGATGTATCCTTTATCTAAATCCTCTTTCATTTAGATAATATTTTATTCAAAGAAATCCAAGGAAATAAGATCTTATTAATGTTGGAAGAATTTGTATTTAAGAAATACCAAGATAGGCTACAAATAAATGTATTTAAACATGTATATTTATTTTTTATATCTATCAAAATCATATATCACAAGTGATACCAAAAATACTGATTTATTTGTTTGCTATTTGTTTCATTTATGAGGAATAATTCTGAAAATATTGATTATCTAGTTTAAAAGAAGTTAATGATTATAACTTATAAAATATCATTGTTAATGCTGGGTTTGTCTTTCAAAATTCACAGTTTCTTTTAATTGTTGACTTCTAAATTAAAATTTTAATGCTATGTGGATTAGCAGTGTTTTTTTCTGGAGTTGTGAGTGTTGGCCTTTAGTCCAAATATAATTACAGGAGGAACTTAAATTAAGGTTTTTTTTATTGCCTAGATTTAAAATATCAAAAGGTGGTGTTGTTAGGTGAGACAGGTTAACTAGAGTTAATAATGAAGTCCACTCTTACAAAAGAAAAATTCTGACCACGATCGTGCAATTGACATCGGCCATTCTGACCCTGTTTTGAATTACAAAATTCCACAATAGATTTAATTTCAAACCCTAAAAAAAAAAAAGTTAAAAAATCACAAATTGTCTGAAATGAAAAATATTGTATAATCCCAATTGGGATGCAAATCACGGCTTTAGAGATTTGCATATTGGTCAAATGTGATTTCCAGTTGTGATACTAGGTGCAGCCCTTGGGATGTCTCCGTATAGCTCGTATGGAGAGGTGCGCTGGGCGGCGGCGGCTGCGGTTTTGCCGGAGATGTTAGTCTGGTCACGAACAGGGAGACATGTCAGCCGTGCTGATGTGCCATAAATTTAAATCAACGCTCCATTCAATTTCTCCCGTCTTGATCAGCTAGCGCTAAATGTGTAGAAATACGGGACTCGAGATGGCAGGACGCTGCTTGCTTTAATCACCGACACTCAAAACCCTCATGACCAGTGCGGCCACATCCAGCCATTTTCGACCAAATCGGGATGAACCCAAATTGAGCGTGTCAGTGTGGCGATTGAGGGCCCGGCAGTGCAGTGTACTTTTTTGTCTCCCCCTGATAGAGAGGTGGAAAGAAGCGTTGTTGGCCGCGTAGGAGGTGAGAATTTGGGGCGAACATGGCATGCCCTCGGGGCCTATCCATAGCCACAATGCCAGAGCCGCAGTTATTATTGTAACACCAGTTTAAAGCATTTGAAAAGAGGGCAGATGAGTGGAGAAAAAAACTGCTCTGAATGGGGAGTGTGATATGAATAAAAGATTATCAAACATGATTTGGGCTCCATTGACAAGAATATTAGAGCAGAAAAGTCAACCAAGCTCGCCAGAAGAATGATCGACTAAACCATACAGAATCTGTTATGAGTCGGTGATGAACAAATAAAGAGAAAGAATGAAAAGAAAAGTGTAGCTACGCTGAATAAAATATGAAGGGTATTCAGGCAAATAGGATAAAACATTTATGGGTTTTTATGCTGCAGAATTGTGAAATGACATGGTTACAATGCAGCACCAGCAGTATTAAACCCAGTCACGTCTGAGTTCTATTTCCCCCTGCGTGATGCGTCCCCGCTACTGCCACCGACTCACTCGCAGCTCGCAGAATGTTTACTAGGAGCGAACCATGTCAGGATCAACGATAACCGAATGAAATCCCCGCTTTCCAATATGGAGGGGACAGTAGGGCGTAGCGGCGGCACATCCCCATGCAGGCATTTAAAACAGGGCGCATTATTCCCAGTGTGACATAAGAATCACTGAACCGTGGCGGCACGAGGTCTGTCACTCCTAGCTGACTTTCAAATAAGACCTAATACGATGCGCACACAGACAAAGAGGAGTAAAAAAATCGCCACCAGAGCTCTTCGTGATTGGGAGGTAGGGATAAAGCGTAGTAGCTGCGGCGGTGGGGGCCGGAGCATGGCCATGACATCGAATCCGAGGATCACAGCCATTTAAGCACGCTCTGCCTACATAATCTGATCTAAGAGTCACTCATCCAGAACAGCTGTGGACACACTTGTTTACAAGGGACTCTTTTACTAAAGCCACTTTTTCCTCCTAACTTCCTATTCAGTCATTCACTGCCTTTGTTTCGTGTTTAGCCAAGCGGAACTTTATGGTCCTTCGCCTCACTGACCTCTTACAAAGTATTTCTTACAGTGTTTCTCAATTGTCATTTATTTATTTTTTATTTTTTCGTTTAAGTTATCTCTATATATACATGCATTCATGAAGTCAAAATCTCATTTTGTTCTATGAAATCGGTATTTACCACCACTGTCCCATTTCAATTTTAGTGTGGCAATCTTCCACAACCAAGTGATCCAATATTTTGCATATTACAATTCCTTCAAATACAGCATGTATATATATATATACACACACACACACACACATATATATATATATATATATATATATATATATATATATATATATATATATATATATATATATATATATATATATATATATATATAATTATTCAGACTAAATTATTTAAACTTCAGACTCTGTTGAGTTTACTTAAAAGTCACCAGATACGAATAACATTAATATTATGGATTCATTAAATTTTCAAGATTAAATGAATCACATTATTTCTTCATACATTGCTGTTTAATTCATATGCCTGCACTTTCCTATTAAATGTTTTGCTAAATTCGCTCAACCAGTTGAAATATTTCTTTTCTTTCCCACCCCTGCCACCTTGGCCTATCCAGGCAGAATGTTCCATTGCACTGTAAATAGTCGCACAACTTGCCATTTTTCTCTCCCCTTAAATAGGTCATGTTTTTTATTATTCACTTTGAGTTGGCGACCCCTAACCTTTGCCAGTTCCCTATGAGTTTCCCATTTCATGTGGTCTAAGCTTTTATCTGGTCTAACCTTTCCGGCCTTACACACTGGAGATCTGAGCACAATCGCAGACTACAACAAGCTAATCAGGGACCTGTGAGCGAGACTCTGTTCTCCTCTACCCTCCCACTATTCCTCTCCTACGTCCAGTTCAACGAGCGAGCGGCAGCACAGCCAACCTCTCTGAAATCTTCTAGGAGAATTTACAATTTCTCTCTCAACCATTCCGAACATGAACACACACACACACACACACACACACACACGCACCTACAAGCACAGATACAAAATGTCTGATCTGATGGGGCAAAAGGTTACATGAAATTGCTTTATATTAATATGTTATTTATTCAATATACATTTGAAATCGGCCACATTTATTCAAGTGCATTATTTATCTAAAAGGTAGATTTCAATATGAGAGTAGGTGCCAGAATGATCATTGCATATTTTATGGTGATGCGATTTCAAGGTTTTGGAGTTGGGCAGCTGTTTATAATGCAGTTAATTGATCAAGATTTCATTTCAATTTGCTGTGTCAAAAGTCAGTTTGCTTCCCCCACTTTGCACTGACTTTTCCCACCTAAAAGATTAATAAGCTCTGTAGAGATCATGGACAGCTGGCTTTCTCTTAATTCCCCCAATTCCCTATCTACCCTGTTCAAACTGCCCATTTTTTATCAAAAATTGTCACTTTAACATTGATTTTATGCAAAGTGACATTATAAGAGAGAAACAGTGAGGAAAGTGGCTTTATTTCTCCTGCAAAAACCATCTTTTCTGAATCATCATTTTGTCTAGTCAGCCTAAACGTAGATCTTAATGTTGCCATGGCAACAGAAAACCGTTGCCATGGAGATGATGACTTGAAGGATTTCTTTTGAAAATGCAATGCATAAATTTGACCCGTTGCTATAGATACCTCTGGTGGCATAGCAACTAACATTCGGCAGATTTATTTGAAATATTAGGGTGTGAGGTTGTGTTTTTTTTCCTTGATAATTTTGGGTCTTGCCTCCTTCGGGGGCTGACACGATATTATGTGTGCGAGATAAGCAATCTGTGGGATGAGACAAGTCCCGCTCTTGTAGCCAGACTGCCAAGGCTGGGACTTTATTAAATGCGGTTATCAATCTTTCTGTATGCTGGTGAGTTATTGTGTGGTTTTTCCTGCGACCCTCAACCTCTAGTGGTACCGGTCTCGCCTTGGGGTCAATTTTCCCCTTACTTATCCCAATTTAAGTAATACGGCTAAGCGAGACTGATTGCCTCCTTCATGCTAGTGTAGCAACTGTTTTGCCACTAGTGCTGCTAGTTAATTTCCTTGATAGCTTTCCTGATGTGCTGTCCTCAGGGCACAACAAGGGTTTGACATTGCAGCCACTCTGTCCGTGATGCAGTCTCTCTCCAGCCCAGCCAGTTCGGGCAGCACCTAAACCCTTACGCTGCTGGTGGCGAATTTCCCCAATACAAAACAATGCAAAAAATCTGAACAGTTGACAGAAATCCTGCCTTATGGGTACTCATCTGAGAGTACTCCGCGAGAGCTATCCAATGAGTACCAACATGACATGGTTTAGATGTTTTTCAAGAAAATGTGCGTCCTTGTGCTTTGGATGAAGGTACCCTCAGCATTGGAAGGGTTAAATGAGTGTAGAAATCCACACGACAACCGACTGTACACGGCTCGCGTAACCTTGCTTACCGGGCCAAAAAACATGGCCCGCGATATTCCGCATGTCTCATCCTGCGCGACATGGCTCTAAAGTGCCACTGGATGTGACCCTCATTTAATTCATTACACCGCTCCGTGATCTTGGCGAGATTCAATTCAGCTGGGGATGTAGCGACCGATTGCTTATTTTGCTTGTGTGCGTCCATGTAAAGCGTTGTCGCCGCTGAAGGTTTCGGTTATATTAGAAATCATCCATTTACTACTTTTACATAAATTCTCAGTGCAGGGCAGCTGTACCTAAACCCGTACTCCTACCCGGTGGAGTACCCCGTCTACCTGTGTGGCACCCTTGCCCATTCTGGTGAACCCCAGCGACCCTGAAGTGCCCTGTGACCTCTGCACCCCAGTGCCATACCAGGACAATAATCCCAGGCAGTCAGCGGCCGGGGACGCCCTGCGCTCTCTCTCGCTTTCCCAGGAACCGTCGGCCACAATGCTTTATCACCCTTTTGCTAAAAGAAAAAAAGCAACCCAAAACAACCAGATTTCTCCAACACTAAAGCCACTTTTGCCAAAAAGGTTTTTGATTCTGCTATTTAACCAGGTTGCTGCCCAGAGAGCATTTTGATTGCATTATCCTGTGCTTAAATCACAGGTAGTTTTAAGGGAGAGTCATAAACAGGCGTGACTTTTTTTGGGCACGTGGGAAGTCAGCTCCTCAGTAACTTAACCCTTTCATGCCTAAAGAGGGTGCTGTTAGGGTGCTGTTAGACTAGTCTTGTTACCTTTTGGGGTTCGCAAGGGCTGGCAGTACCAAGGTAAGGGTGTCACTGTTTTATTCTTTTAATTTTCAGTGGCTTCTTTGGGTTTTGCTTGTTTGTTCTATATAATTCTCAATGGATTCTTAAGGGAGTAGCTGAGTTGAAGATTTGTCAAGAAATTTAATGAAGTGGTCTTATTAGATTAATTTCATTAAGTAAAGTAAAGATACAATTTGTCTATTGACTGTTGAACCCTGCTTTATTCTGAAGGTATCTTCAAAAGTGTGATAGATCCCGGTGACATTTTTCACCTTGATCTCCTAAAGCAGGTGTAGGTCAATAGTGATATTTGGGTACTTACCTGTCAAGTGTCTCCTCATCCCAGGTAAGTCACCTGTGTTTGATCTGCATCAGCATCAGGTGTGATCTTCTCCAGGTGATCAATTACTGCCCCGGATCAATACTTAAAGCTCCCTCCAGCTGAACTTAAAGACAGGCTTCAACCCTTATGCTGCTGGTGGCTAATTTGACCATTACAAAATGATGCAAAAACCTGAAATATCACTAAAACCCTGGCGAATGGGTACTCATATGAGAATACTCAGAAAAAGCTATCCAATGAATACCAACATGACAAGCTTTAGATCTTTTTCAAAAATCTTTGCGTCCTTGTGCTTTGGACAGAAGTAGCCTCAGCATTAGAAGGGTTAAAGATCGGCTTTAAGTTTGTCACCATTGTCAAGCAGCTCAGGTGAGCAACTCTCACCTGTAATCACTGCAGAGAGCGCAGCACTAAAGAGGCTGGGGTGGTGTTTAAGATTACCAAAGACAATGGGGGTAATTAAAGGTGGAGTGCTGTAACCCAGGGTTAGGTAGGTACACAGTATATCTGGGCAATGTCTGGGGTTGGGTTTGAGATTACGAAAGACAATAGGGGTTATTAGAGCTGCCCCTGAAATAGGTAGTGCTGTAACCCAGGGTTAGGTAGGTGCACAGTATATATGTCTGGGGTGGGGTTTAAGATTACGAAAGACAATGGGGGTAATTAGAGGTGTCCCCCGAAACAGGTAGTGCAGTAACCCAGGGTTAGGTACACAGCAGATATGGACAATGTCGCTACGTGTTAAAGACAACTGCTTTAATTAAAGACAGATGATCTTTTACCTTCCACCCGCATCTTGCCAGTGATAACAACAAAAGGTTAATCCCCTGCAATAAGACAATAGATGCAATTAAAGAGTCCCCTGATCTCTGACAGGCTGTGCTGGGTTAATCAGGGGGGTGGGGGGTATCCAGATGTTCTCAATGATGTACAGATGATTTGAAGTCTTTCTCTGCCTCCAGCGAATGAAAAACAGGAAAGAGACACTTTAATCACTGCCTATATTTTAAAAGTAAACAGTTTTCCTGTGATTGAGTAGACAACTAAAAGCAGCTAAGAGCAGCTATATATTTAAAGTGCCTTCAGGGCTTAAACCCATTAATATGTACAGAGGACAAAAGCAGTTTGACAATTTTGATGGAATCTTGCAAGAAAAAGGAGAGTTGGGAAAAAGTTTGAGTGAGGAATGTTATTCAGAACAATAACAATAACTCTCCTTCAATTCTTTTGTAAAATCATTCTTAATTCCAAAGTTATTGTCAAAAGTACCGTAGATGCAGACGACAATTTCTAGAGGAACTCAAGTATTGCTGGGTTAAACCATTCATCCTGAGAGCACCCTGGTTTATTGGGACACATGCAGAATCCTCTTTGAATACATACTTCAAAACGTAAATCCTGCATAATATGCACCTTTCCTTACTATCTCTTTTCAATTGTTGATATATTTTCCTCGCTTATATAAAATACCTTTATTGGTTAACTTGAGACAAAGAGATCAATAAAATGTTTAAAATTAGCTAAAAGCAGCACTAAATTTGTTTTGCAGTGATGGAACATAGACACATATGTTGTGTTAAGATTGAGGTATTTTTTTTTTCAATTATAATGTATGATTTCAAGTCTGATTACAAAGAACACTATGTCTCCTCAGATAAAGGGTACTTTGTTAGTGAAATGTGTATTACATTTGCATGTTAATGAAGCTGGAAAAGCGACATAGTAATTTTGGCTCTGGTCTACCGCTAATGAAATAGGGCTAGGTGTTAGGTTGTGATAAGGCAGCCTCTGTCTTCTATCACAATCTCGCACATCTCTGATACGGACCTTCCGTGGCTTCTTGGCTTTCCACCGCCCCACTTCTAAGGTTGCGCTATCAAAATGTCATTGGGGATCGGGGAGTTTGTGGCCTGGGTGATTGTGGAAGAGACGTAAGGAGGGTGGGGGTTTGCTGGAGGCATTGTAGTCTCGACAGGTTTGGCTGCGAGCATGTCAGTATCTGCGCCGACTTCGGTGCGAGGCGAGAGCACCTGTGCCGGCTAGCCGCATCCAGGCATTATGGGTAATGAATACTTCCTTTCATGTCACAATACGCAATACTACTGACCTCCGAGGTGACTGATCTAAAAAAAGGAAAATAAAAAAAAAGGAAAAAAATATGAAAAATGGAAAAAATAAATGTATAACTTATGTGAAATAATGAGATTGTGATGCGTCGAGATGGTAATTGGCTTCAACCAAGGGAGATTATCAAGATTTTTTTTTCTTTGAGATTTTCTCTCTTGTGATTCTATGTGACATATATCGGTCATTGTTCAACTATTTCTCTTAACCCTTGCTTATCCATTGTCGTACTTATTATAAATCAGTTCAATTTCATAAGGCTATGGGCTTGCTTGGAGTTGGCGTATGGATTAAAGATAACCTCTCTTAAGACCAATTATTTTTTCATTTTTTCTTTATTTTAGGGTTTTAAGATTTTTGTGGTAGCTCAATTTTTTATTTGAGTTTTTAAAATTAATCTTCTTTATGAATATTTAATTTATGATATTGATTTATATTCATTTCTAAAGATTAAGTACATTGCAAGTTTGAATCACATTTGCATGAATGCAATTGTGTTGATTTTTCCCCAGTTTAACAAAAGTTTTCTAATTTCATTCTCATACCTAAGAGTGGGCTATTTTTATGACACAATATTTTAAGATTTGCTCAGAATTAAGATAAGCATTAATTTTAAAACAACACAGGTATCACTATGTTCATGAAGGTTTATTTTTCCCGCTCATATCTAAGAAATAAAATACACATGGAAATCAAACAAACACACAATGGAAATTTATGGGACCTCATTGAGTTGATATTTATAATATCTTAGTAACCAAACCATTTTTCATATTAAGTAATGCGTTATTATTTATATTTTTCAAAACACAGAAGAACTGGCATATTTTAGAAAAAATATATAAAATTGTGTGTTATTTATATAAAATGTATAGCAAAAGTAGATACTTTACAAGTGTACACAGTCTGTATTTTATTAAACAACAAATGGAAGATTTTATTTTTTGAATTAAACAATCATATTTTCAAGCTACTCAATATTTACAGCAGAATTCTCCAATTTTTAACAATATATTCAAAATAAAAAGAAAGATGGTATTTTTTAAGATGTAAAATTATTGCCTTCTAACTTAATGGCTAATTTGTCCATGGTTTATATTTCCTGGCTAAATTCAACATAGAACCGTTTATGTGTACTGACATCTGCCTTCTATGAAATCATTGCCAAGTCTAGCACCGCCTGCCAGAATGTTCCTTTACCAAGATGACCTCTGGGGGCAGAAGAGTGAACTAAGGGCAGCCGGCATGAATGAAACTCCAGGAATAAATTATGCAGATTTGATTCACTACTTGTCTGTACGTCAATGCTCGCTACTAGGGCTATAATCTTGTGTGTAGTATTCTGCTTAAGGTGTAATCAATTTCCTCAAAGGTATTTCTGGCGTATATTCAGATGACGGGGCTGACTATGTTGACGTACGCTGCTCACTGGCGGGATTTTGAAGAATGTAGTGGTATTCGGAAGCGGACTCTTTTCTTGTCGTGTTACGCCACGTATTCCTCCTCATTCACCACCTGTACTCTCGAAATAGGAAATTAACCCATTCATACCAACTGTGTCTGATACACCATGACAATTGTATGGAAATATTTCCGATATAATCCTCCTTTGGAAAAATATTCAAAGAGTATTATTTATCAGGACCTAACCAGAAATTCTCCATCAGATGGTTTAGTGGCATTTTTCTTCAATATTCATTTTATGATAGTGACATGGATCCAGAGAATTATTCTCAAATGGAACTCTAGGCTTCAATAGGTCAAGGTGATGAGGTCACCAGTTAAGCATTATATCTTTAACCCTTATGCGGCTGGTGGTTAATTTGGGCAATACCAAATTATGCAAAAATCCTGAAAAATTACTGAAACCCTGGCACATGGGTACTCATCTGAGGGTACTCAGCCTGAGCCTTCCAATGAATACCAACATGACAGGGCTTTTCAATAATATTTGCATTCTTGAGCTTTGAACAAAAGTAGCCTATGCATTGGAAGGGTTGAGGCTATGTCACTCAACAAGAAAAGTGGCATTCCAAAATACATAGCATTTCAACGTTTGAATATTAAAGTCTATGTGTGTATTATATTCATGCTGCAAGGGCCAAAGTGATTCAATCTTTTTGTTATGTAAAAAGGGTAGAGTTTGAGATATTCTTGATGGGGGAGATATCTCATGATAAACTTATTTGAAAGCTTAGAAATTGATCTAATTTGTAAAGATTTATATCAAGATTGCTCATATCTCAATGTGTCTCCAGGTCAGGTTTGCAGGTCGTTTTTGTGTTGTTCAAAATACTTTGGTCACTCTGACATTTGTGTAGTTCTTCATCTTTGGTCAATACCCTATGTTTTAAGGTTTAATTGAAGTCTAGCCTCTCTTGCCTTTTAGTTCTCCAAGTATCGTCTATTCTTTCAGATGCAGATCTGACTTAAAAGTAAGGTCTTAACCAGGATTAAGAAAGAAACTGGGCGCCCAAAATTGGCAATTGTAAAATTGT
>OZ012692.1:44232085-44254585 GCA_963942565.1 Maea johnstoni | reverse complement strand
TTCATCTATTTCATAAGGATTGTGTTTATCCTTTTCTGTATACTTATGAAGGGAGTTGTTATATGTACCTGCATTAAAGGTATTTCTGTGGTATTGTCCACTCTGATGACCAGGTCAAGCTATTGAGACCTAGGAGCTGGCTCCTGTGGGGTCTACCTACGTACGTACGTGTGTGCCCTGCTGAACTTTACGGGCAGCCATTGATAATGGTCAAGACAGAAAAAACACCTTTCTATAGCTTACTGCTGCTGCGGCCGCTGCACTGTGAATGACCCACACAGCAAAGAAAGCTATAGCATGGCCTGGGAACAAAATGGAAACCTACCCTTTTAACCAGAACAAATATACTCGCTGGTGTCAAAAGTTTATCTTGTACAGAGTGAACGTGGTGGAGAATGATAGCAGTGAACTTTAAACACATACCTGTGACACAAACACCTATTTGCCAAGCTTGTCAAGCAGAGAGAGAGGTGTTTTGTGCATGTAGGAAAGGTCTGGGGCCTGTTTTGTTATCTAGAATTCCAGCAGAGATGAGACTCTCTCGGCGGCCACGGCCACGTAGCAATTACCTGGGGGAAATGTAATGCGGGCAGTATCAGATTAAAACATGGCCACAGTTAGTCTCAATTGGTTTGTGCAGCCCGGTCTGGGTTCCATTCCAATAGGCAGAAAAATGAACTCCTGAAAAAAGTAACCTACCTCAGAGTTGGGGTTTACATTTACATATTATAAAAATGCACAAGGGGTTTGTTTCATACCATGAGATGAGAAAAATTCTGTTTATTTGAGGATACCTTATAAGAGGAGGGAACCACACACTACTTGTGTCCTGTGCTTGATAGTGACCCCTCAAAAGGATGTTAGGCCACTCCAATTTAATTACTTGTCTTACGAGCTTTTTTTGGAAAAAAAAGTCTGTCAGACTCCAAAAAAAATAATAATAAAAGTCGACTATGGTGTCTTACGGACGAAAGTGGTTTAGAAATTTTCTGTCAGACTCCCAAAAAAATAAAAATAAAAGTGCAAGTTTTAAGAATATTCTTTGTAAGGGCGATTCAATCAATTACAGGAAGCTATCAGTGCTGTAGTAGAGCCTCAGACTTCAGGAGGTATACCTCCCACCCTTCAGGTTACAGGGATTCATTGATTAATTGATTTTATTTAGTTGAGAATAGGCTGGTAGAAACATATCGCTACCAGTCCTAGTCGGCAGACTCTAAAAAAAAATTAAAAAAATAAAAAAAGTCACATTTTTCAACTTTTTTTTTATTCCAAAATGGCTCAATTCCTACCTCCTGAGCTTGTAAGACAAGTAAATAAATTGGAATGGCCTTAGAAGAAAGGGCAAGTAATTGTGCCCTGTGCTTGGCACTGTCAACTAAGAGTTTATAGAAGAGGAGTGGGCAAGTTGCTTGCTAGGTACTGATCACCCACAGTAAGAGCAGAGGAAAGGGTAAGTTGATAGAAGATATAAGGGCAAGTTGAGAGCTGAGGAAATGGCAAGTTATGAGCAAAAGGAAGAGCAAGCTGAGAGCAGGGGAAAGGGTAAGTTAAGAGCAGAGAGAAGGGCAAGTTAAGAACAGAGAGAAGGACAAGTTAAGAACAGAAGAAGGGGCAAGTTAAAGCAGAAGGAAGGGCAAGCGGAAAGCAGAAGGAAAGGGCAAGTTAGCAGAAGAAAGGGCAAGTTAAGAGTAGAGGAAAGGGCAAGTTGAGAGCAGAAGGAAAGGGCAAGTTAAGGGCAGAGGAAAGGGCAAGTCAAGGGCAGAGGAAAGGGCAAGTTAAGGGCAGAGGAAAGGGCAAGTTAAGGGCAGAAGAAAGGGCAAGTTAAGGGCAGAAGAAAGGGCAAGTTAAGAGCAGAGGGAAGGGCAAGTCAAGAGCAGAGTAAAGGGCAAGTTGAGAGAAGAGTAAAGGGCAAGTTAAGAGCAGAAGGCAGGGCAAGTTGAGCCCTGCACTAGGCACTGATCTCTCATCGGAACATGGCCTATTGCCTTGGATTTCAATTAAGCAACTCAGCAGACACAAAACACTATATCATTGCGTTTCCTGCCAGGGTGGGATTCCCAATTCATTCCCCAAGTCTCCACTATCATGTATCCTGAGTAGTGATGACTCTTCTTACTTTTTTATTTGGCTATTGCTGCTGCCCCTACTGCTAATATTGCTGCTACTGCTGCTCCTCATACTGCTACTGGCACTGCAGTCTATGTACTATGGCCACATCAACAGGTGTATGGTTGCAGGGACTACTCTCAGTGTCAAATTGCTCCTGCAATCTAAGGTGTCTCGCCCAAAGGTATCCGGGTTTCGGAGTGCTACTTCAACTATACATTACAGTATGGAAAGGCCAAATGTTACTGGTGGGTGCCGGCAAAGTGCACAATCCTTTTTTTAATTATTCATATTGTATAATAATAATAATAATAATAATAATTGATATTTGATATAGCGCCTTTCCACCTATAATGTTCAAAAGCGCTTAAGAGTCATTGGACAGTTGTCATGGTCCATATAGTCAATTAAACTCCTTTCGAAATAGCAATGTTTTCAGCTGTTTCTTGAAGTTTTGCACACTATCAGCAGCCTTGATGTTGTCAGGGAGCTCATTCCAAAGGCGTGGTGCATAGGCACAGAATGCTCTGTCACCAAACCTTTTCAGATTAGTGAGTGGTATCTGTAGTAAGTTCTTAGTGTTTGATCTTAGAGTCCTTGTATTAGCTTGTTTGACTAACAGTTCCCTCAAGTATAGAGGGGCACATCCTTGCATGCATTTGAAAGTCAAAAGCAGAATCTTGAACTCAATCCTTTTCCTGATGGGCAGCCAGTGAAGATCTTTTAGAACTGGTGTAATGTGATCATACTTTTTGGAGCCACTAACCACTCTAGCAGCATTGTTTTGGACTTTCTGGAGCCTGCATAGCAGCTCATCAGTAATTCCACAGAGAAGTCCATTACAATAGTCAAGGCGTATACATTACAGGGATCATGTTGATTTTTTTTATTTGTTTCAACCTCTGCTTCTTTATTGTAATTTTGAATTTGGTGTTATGTACCATGTTAAAAGTTAGTTGGGATATTCAACCAGATAATGATCCATGAACTCTTTTCACAACATGGATCATGTTGAATAAATACTTTTGTTTTTGTGCTCAAAAAACCTGTTAATGCTCACAGCGGTCAAAACAGCCTGACAACTTGGATAAAATATTGTTTCTTAATTCCAAAATTATAGTCAAAAGTATCAGAGATCCAAGCGGAAATTTCTGGAGTAACCCTTAACCATTTATGGGTTGATATTCACAGGTTCAGAATTACCTTGGAAATATGCCTTGTAGATACTTTGTATGCCTTAATTGTTACTTAATAATAACTGAAAACTATGTGGCTTTTGGATACTTCATTGAGATATCACATATCAGTTGCGGAAAATTAGGGTTCAAGAACTTTTAACATTTCAGATTAGTGACAGGATTTTTTAGTAAAATATTATTTTAAAAATATGCATTTTTAGTTACGATTGATTTGATTCTTTGTGTTGATCAAGGAAGTCAAAAAACATGTATAAAATGCACATTATTGAATTATATATTTTCTTTTTGCTTATGTTTATCCTCATAATAATAAGCATGCTATTTTCCAAAACCTAACATAGCAACTGGAAACAGTTTGTGCACAGTAGATCTTTAGGAAATGGAATACATATTCAGATTACCACCAGAAATGCTATATTTACATTTTGATAAGGGTATTGTTCTGACACAAAACGAAACTTATAATAATTACTGCATGAAATTGACATATTCAGAACTTCTTGGCCTATGTTTGAGTGTCATAGTATATGCTTTTGAGAGATTTGGTTGTTAAAAGAATTCCAGACACCCTGCTGGCTAAGATTCTTGAATTTGCATTTCTTATTTCATTGATCTGCGTATATTCTATTATAAATGCTTAAGAAATTGTTGTCTGAATCTTTGATACTTTTGACAATTACATGGAAATTGAGAATGACTTTACTAAATATTTGAAGAGGAGTTGTTGATAATGATCTAATGTACATTTCTCAAATATTTCTCAAATATTTTCACAAATATGCTCTTAGTTGAAAGATATCAAAATTGTCAGGCTGCTTTTGGCTGCTGTGAGCGAGATTGGGTTAACCCCTCATAACTGGAAAATAAGGATTCAAACACCAGAGGCACTGAGTAGTCTTGGTATGATACACTAGATAGTTTAGCCATTGGGGCAGCCCCTGTAGTCTTCTCTAAGTCCCTACAGTACTTCTTCCAAATGTTATATCCACCCATGGTTTCCCTTAACCCTCATGCTGCTGACCAGTGGCTACTTTAGCCAATACAATATGATGCATAAATCCTGAAAAACAATTAAAACCTTGGCAAATGGGTACTCATCTGAGAGTACTCTGCGGTAGCTATGCAATGAATAGCAAAATGACAAGGTTTAAATCGTTTTCAAAAAACTTCATTGTCCTTTGAACAAAAGTAGCCTTAGCATTGGAAGGGTTAATAACCTGCTCTGACCTATACTTGCACGAGTAGGGCCTCTCCAAAGAAGGATGTGGGGAGGCAAAACAAAAGCACACAAAAGTGCAGCATGCAAATCTGATCTTGGAATTGTCATCACAAATCCAATGTTGGGGGAAGCCAGTGAAGGAAGTGCTTGTTATTATTTTTCCTCAGCTAAGACAATAGTCATAGGAAGAGGAGGCGGAGGGCTGTGAACAACTAGATCTGTAATGTAGTAATCCAAATCAGAGCTTTCTCAATGCAGTTAGGGTGTAAATCTGGGATAGGTGAAATCGTAGAACATCATTGCTCAGCCTGAGAGGCACCTACACAAATCACTTTCTCCTTGAATATTTAGAGTATTGTGACAATTTTAGCTGTCTATGCATGCTTTGCAGGAGGGCCAGACATCCCCCCCCCACTCCCCCAGACAGTGTGAAGAATATTTGTTTGCATTTAGGGTAATCTAAGTGTTTTGTTCAATTTCCCCAAATCACTTTCTCCCAGAATACATAGAGTATTGTACCAAATCATAGCTGTCTATTCATGCTTCGCAGGGGGCCAGATACCTCCCAGATAGTGTGATGCATGTTTGCTTGCATTTAGGATGATCTAAGTGTTTCGTTTAATTTCCCCAAATTACTTTCTACCCGAATACATAGCTGGTTATGCATGCCTTGCAGGGGGCCAGAGACCTACCCCCCAGACAGTATGATGCATATTTGCTTGCATTTAGGGTAATGTCAGTGTTTCGTTCAATTTCCCCAAATCACTTTTTCTCCAAATACATAGCTATGAATGCTTTGATGCTTTAATGAATAAATGCTTTGATGAATGCTCAGATACCCCTGCCCCACTAGACAGTGTTTAGGGTATTTTCAGTGTTTTGTTCAATTTCCCCAAATCACTTTCTCCCCGAATACATGGCTGGCTATGCATGCTTCGCCTGTGGCCAGATACCTACCCCAACCCCCCCCCCCCCCCCCTCCCCTCCCAGCGAGTATGATGCATATTTGCTTGCATTTAGGGTAATCTCAGTGTTTCGTTCAATTTCCTCGCACAAAGGCCCTAGTCCCTAATCAGGGCGGACTCCCGGTTGAGGGATTTTGGGGGGATGTGATGCTGGGCGATACGGGCCCGCAGAGCCGCGGCCTGATGGTATTAGCGCTCAGAGGAGCGGGGGCTCGGGGCAACCGAATGGAATGATAATACTCCACCAGCGCAGCATTCAGCTAATCACACCCAGAAACATCTTAATTTTCATTGATTGCCTACAATGAGAAGACCTCTTGCACAAGTCAATATGGATCTGCGTGAAATCCGCAGCCGTTCTCCATAGGCGCGCTACGACGGTGTACGGCAGTGGCCGTGGAATGTGAATATCTTCATTTCCATTTAGATTTGATAAAAAAGGTCATTGTAAGTGCACGGGGGAGGGGACCATCACTATAGTCCACTGCTGCTACTGATGCTGCCTCCACAGGCTGTGGACCCAGCTGCCAGCCTAGCCGGCATGGACGGCACATCCCGCCAGAATACACCATCTCGGAGCGCCAAGAAAACACACCCATCATCACGCCCAACAGAGATGCCCAATTTCAACTGATAGCACTCTTCCAGATTTAGAAATTACAGTGGCGGAGAAGGTATTGGTGTTGGGGGAATCGCACCGCACGGCGAGATGAGCCAGAAAATCACGGCTTCCGATCTCAACCTTTTGACTCACGATACTCTAGGCGCATAAGGAGAGGGCAATCCGCTTGCTGTTTTGACCTTAACGACCAGCAAGCAAAGCTGAGGGGTGAAGACGGCAATTGTTTTATATACCCCGTTCCATGTAGTCCTGCTCCCACGCGCTGACTTGTGACCCCGGGCCCGTGGTGAGTGAGAGATTTCTGGGGACCCAGGCACCTCTGTGGCCGGGGTTCGTTAGTAAAGGTGAGAGGTGAGCCTCACCTTTGTTCAGGTGTGCACTGTGGGCTGCTTAAAGGTGAGCTAAGCGTTAGCCCGCTCTTGCCACCTGACTCTTCACCCATTCATGACCATAGCGCCCAAAAAAACATCTTAACCAAATTCATGCCTGTAGTTCTCAAAAGTCTCATAACCAATTGATGCCCCAAATTCCCAGAAACGTCTTAACCCATTCATGCCTGTTGTTCCCAATACATCTTAACCCTTATGCTGCTGGTGGCTAAATTGCCCAATACAAAATGAGGCCAAAAACCTAAAAAAAATCTGAAACTCTGGCACATGGGTTCTCATCTGAAAGTAAGAGCTATCCAATGAATACCAACATGACAGGGTTTAGATGGTTTTCAAAAATCTTTGGGTTCTTTTGCTTTGGGTGAAAGTAGCCTTAGGATTGGAAGGGCTAACCCCCCCCCCCAAAAAAAAAAACCACCCCAAAAAACAACACTTAACCCATGCATCCCTATATTTCCCAAAAAACATTTTAACCCATTCATCCCTATATTTCCCAAAAAACATCTTAACCCATTCAACCCTATATTTCCCAATAAACATCTTAACCCATTCATGGCCATATTTTCCAATTTTTTAACCCATTCATGCCCGTAGTTCCCAAAAAATATCTTAACCCATTCAACCCTATATTTCCCAAAAAACATCTTAACCCATTCATGGCCATAGTTCCCAATTTTTTTAATCCATTCATCTAAACATCAGATAACACTTTTTAACTCTTATCCTACAGGCATGAATGGGTTAAGCAGTCCCCAGGTGCTATGCAGTGGCTGTTGCATTGTGTTCCCATTGTCATACCTAAACACACACACACCATCAAGTATTCTACTGTTACATTCAGGATGCCCTGGAACAATATTGAATTAATCCATTCATGTCTTAGAGTTCCTCTTGAAATTGTCGTCTGGATCTTTGACACTTTTGACAATTACTTTGAAGTGAAGAATGATTTTACAAAATATTTGAAGGAGAGTTATTGGTTATTTCTCCATCAATTATTAAGATAGTACATAGCAAGAGCTATCCAATTAGTACCAACATGACAGGGCTTGGACGGTTTTCAAAAATCTTTGCGTCCTTGTGCTTTGGACGAAAGTAGCCTCAGCATTGGAAGGAATGAATATTTTTCAAAAGATGCCTTGATCGAAAATATATCACCAAATCAGTCCTGTCTTTTTGTTTTGATGCCTATGGGTTTTCTTAGGACCTATCTCCTATGTGGTATCCCACAGAAAGGCTATGCCTTATTTCTACAATCAATCCTTGATAGTTGCAGTGAAGTGAACCTTTTCATACCTGTAACTACCAAAAACAGTCTGCTTATTTTGGTAATATCTCTCTGATGGGAGAACTTTTTTAGAAAATATTTGAAGGAGAAATATTCATCAGAACTCATCCAACAATTCTCCTTCAAAAATGTCTTGATATATGCTCCACATAAGATTCTGTTACCTAGGGAAGGGCTAGCCCTGATGGCCTAGTGATTGAAGGCATTTCCAATGACTGCTCGCTCTCTCTCTCTCACCATTGCAAGTTCTAATCCTGGCTAGATCATGTGAGAAAGTTGCCAGTGACTTGATGTCGGACTTTTTTTGGCCAGGCACTCCAGTTTCCTCTGCTCCTTACAACTGGCTATTTATGAATTATCCTAAATCATTATCCTAGATATGGCTGCAAATGTGAAATGAAAAATTCCTACTCAACGAGTAACTCTAGGTAAGAGAGGGTTAATGATATCCTCAGCAACACAAGCATAATGAGAGATCAGAAATTAATGAAACGAGTCAAATTTGCTTGCCATTCTAGCGAAAGACGCTTGCACCACAATAAGACTGTGGTCAGAATCTTAGATACGGCAGAGAGCCTCTCGTGGGAGGGATTTTTCAGCGGAAAAGGATTAGGGGGCTTATGGGTGGATAGGGGGCTGGGGAAAATGGTGGGACAGTTGATTGGGCAGGGAGATGTTTCCGTAGGAATTAACCCTTTTGCTGCTGGTGGCTTATTTGGCTGATACAAAATGATACAAAAACACCTGAAAGATGACTTTAAATCCTGGCACATGGGTACTCATCTGAGAGTACTCATCGAGAGCTATCCAATGAATATCAACATGACAGGGTTTATATGGTTTTCAATAATCTTTGCACCCTCGTGCTTTAGATGAAAGTAGCCTCAGCATTTGAAGGGTTAAATGTGAAGTAATAACCCTTTCGTACCCTTGCAGTCAGGCAATTCATGAAGGGGGGTTTCGGGGGAAACGATAAGCTTGTGAGAACCCCCATCTGTTGAATAGAGTGATGCTGATGACTCTGATGAGGATATGGAGATGGCTGTTAAAAGTGCTGGATATTTTCTGATTATATAATACTGTCGGCATGGCTGCAAGTACTGCTACTGTCAGTACTGCTGCTATAAGTACAGATGCTGATACTGCTACTGGTAAAGCTACTGCGAGAACTGCTGCTGGTACTGCTACTGTCAGTACTGCTGCTATAAGTACAGATGCTGATACTGCTACTGGTAAAGCTACTGTCAGTACTGCTGCTATAAGTACAGATGCTGATACTGTTACTGGTAAAGCTACTGCCAGAACTGCTGTTGGTACTGCTACTGTCAGTACTGCTGCTATAAGTACAGATGCTGATACTGCTACTGGTAAAGCTACTGCCAGAACTGCTGCTGGTACTGCTACTGTCAGTGCTGCTGCTGATACTGCTGCTATCAATGCTGCTGCTGGTACTGCTGCTATCAATGCTGCTGGTACTGCTGCTACCAGCATTGCTGCTGGTACTTCTACTGTCAGTATTACTGCTGCTACTGCTCCTATCAATGCTGCTTGTACTGCTATTATCAATGCTGTGGTGGTGCTGATTCCACTGCATAGATTCCTGTCACGATGTCAGTACAGTACACTTACAGTACACTGATTGTACTGCCGCTGATGCTGCAGCATTGCCGCAGCCTTCCTTAAGAAGCAGTGCTTGGTGGTATTAAGAGAATCAGTCAGTCCCAGGCCTGTGGTGGTGCTGATCCCACTGCATTGATTCCTGTCACCCCGCTCACTTCTGACCCCAAAACCAACTACCCTGACCACAAGTGGCTTAATACCCTGTAAGCTTCAATGACCCCACTTGAACTGACTAATAGTTTCAGGGTAAATGCAGAGATAATTGATATCTGATTCCAGGCTGACCACATTCCTACCAGACACTTAAACAGATTATCCGGCTCATTTTATTTGAAGTGTGGAATTTCAGGTTTTATTTGCGCAAGTATTTAGTGTCAGCTAGCTGGAGGTTAATACTGGGGTCTGCATATAGGTGGCAGAGGTCAGTGGTAATTTTCTAACGCGATAATGTACCCAATTTTCGTATCCGTCAAAACAGGCAAATTAGCCTTTGTATAACAAAAAAGGCCAAAGTGATACTTTTATCAACTTTTTTGCAACAATAGTGGTTGCACACTCCTTGGATTTATTTCTTTGACATCAAGTCCAATAGGCTATTTCCATTGGCTTTTATAAACAAAAAAGGCCAAAGTGATACTTTTATTAACTATTTTGCAACAATAGTGGATGTACACTCCTTGGATTTATTTCTTTGACATCATATACAAATAGGCTATTTCCATTGGCCTTTGATATAAACTAAAAAGGACAAAGTGATACTTTTTATTAACTATTTCGCAACACAACTGATTATGCATTGGTTGGATATATTTCTTTTAAATCATATCCAGTAGGCTATATCCCTGATATGCCTTTATAAACTATCCATTCCTGTTTTAGCACAATCAAATAATTTTCTTGTACCAAAAAGCATCAAAAGTATGTATATTATGTATGTTTAACATGTAGCGTTTGCTTTAAAGAGATAACTTTTAGAAATGCCTTGTTCTCAGTTTTTTCTCAATGGGATCGTGAGATTACGATTTCAAAAAAACTGCTAGTCAGGCTATTGAAACTGGCCATACAAGTAGAAAAGAACAGAAGTTATTACCCCATGTGCCAGGTGTTCAGAATATATAGACTTGAAGCAGCTCCTCTCATTTCACATCAAATAAGAGTTATTCTAGATTTATTTCAATTGCACAAAGGGCACATATATTTAGTATACATGTGACTTTGGGTGTCCAGTGGTGGAAATTGCTGAAAATGTAGAATTCAGCGTCACGGAGGGGATATTTGCTCCATAGCGTGGCAGGTGCCATTGTGACAAAGATGACACAGATGGCTGCACATAAAAAGACTGCACAAAAAAGTTCCCACAATGCGAGGTGGGCCAGGCATGACATGGTCTGCCCTCTGTGTGAAACGAGCCAGAGAGGTTCTAAAGTGGTCAGTTCAGGCCAGGCTTGCAACGGGCTCCCAGACACGTAAGCCCCTCTCCTCTGCCATGTTCGGTGTTCATGGTGCTCGGGTTGAATTTTAACCCATTCATGCTTGGAGATCTACTTGACCAATGTCGTCTGGACAAGTCATACTTTTGAAAATATTTTTGGAATGAAACATAGATTCACCAAATATTTGAAGAACAGTTGTAGATAGAGTTCTGATAAAGAATTCACCTTTTACCCTTTATATGCTGCTGGTGCATGCTAATTTGGCCAATACAAAATCATGCAAAAAAACTAGAAACTGACTGAAACCCTATCATATGGGTACTCATCTGAGAGTACTTAGTAAGGGCTTTCCAATGAATACCAACATGATAAGGTTTAGATGGTTTTCAAAACTCTTTGCATCTTTGTGCATCACCTGCTTTGGACGAAAGTAGCCTTCGCATTGTGGAAGGGTTGAATTTTAACCCATTCATGTTTGGAGATCTACTTGACCGATGTCGTCTGGACAAGTCATACGTTGAAAAGAATTTTGGAATGAAACATAAATTCACGGAATATTTGAAGAGTTGAAGATGGAGTTGCTGGTGCAAGCTAATTTGGCCAATACAAAATCATGCAAAAAACCTAGAAAATGACTGAAACCCTATCATATGGGTACTCATCTGAGAGTAGTCAGCGAGAGCTATTCAATGAATACCAACATGATAGGGTTTAGATGGTTTTTAAAACTCTTTGAGTATTTGTGCTTTGGGCGAAAGTAGCCTTAGCATTGTGGAAGGGTTGAATTTCAACCCATTCATGTTTGGAGATCTACCTGACCAGTGTAGTTTGGACCTGTCATACTTTTGAAGATATCTCTGTAATGAAGCATAAATTCACTAATTATTTGAAGAAGAGTTGACGATAGAGTTCTGATGAAAAATTCTCCTTTAACCCATTAACACTCAGAGCAGCCAAAAGAGGCCTGACGATTTTGGAAATATTTAACTTACAAACACATTTTCTTGAAAACATTTGAAGGAGAAATGTTGATCACAAGTCAAACAAGAACTCTCATTCAAAGATTTTGTGAATTTTTGCTTTATTCAAAATATATTTTCAAAAGTATGAGAGGAGCAGACGACACTTTCTAGAGAAACTCTAAGTGTGAATGGGTTAAATATATTCTACATATATATTGTTTTTTGTTAGAGAGAAATCACTAAAGTTGTCAGGCAGTTTTGGCTGCTACAGGCATTTATGCAAGCGTTGAATTTTAACTCATTTCTGCCATTAGCACCTTGACTATTTTGGCAATGTCATACCTACTAAACAGTTCAGGTCAGATCTTCAGTCACCTAAACAAAAATTGTAAGCCTCTCAATGCATCTAGGCATTCATGTAACTAGGGTTGAATTGGGAATCATCATACACAATAATTGAAGGAGAACTGTTGATAACATTCAAACGAGTGTTTCTCCTTCAATATTTTCTCAGCTATGCTTTAGCTTGAAAGATCTTTCAAAATTGTCAGGCTGCTTTTTGCCATTGTGAGCATTGATGTTTTAACACTCTCAATGGTCAAAATCATTTTAAAAGTCAACCAACAACACCCCTTCAAACAGTTTTTGAATTCGAGTTTTATTCATTTATTCTTAGTTTATATTCAAAGTATTATAAATCCATTTGATTCTCTTTATTGGGAACTTAGAGTATAAATGCTTGTCTACCCATAGATATTTTTTCATTGAGGTTTTCCAATTGTTGTTGAGATGCAATGGCGCTTTCAAAATATTTTTTTCATTAAACATATATTATCAAAATATAACAGAAAATTGTTGGTTGTGTTCTGATCAACATTTTTGCATGAGATGGTTTTCAAAAGATGCTTTCATCAGTTAGATAATCCTCAGAACATCAGCTACAGTGATGAAAAGGGCACTACTGACCCATTAATACTTCAAGCTATTTTGTTGTATGATTTGAATATGTCTTAAAATGTCAATGAAAAACTAGCTAAAGAAAAATGAACAAAAATGTGTTTTGTTGTTCGAGAAACCAATGACTTATAATCTAATCAACTCTCTCTGGAAAAACTAAACAAAAAATCCTCAAATATTTTAAAAGCTTGGGTATCTGAATCTTTTTGTGTGAGATATATTAAATGCCATTCTAAGCCAGAGGATTTAGATTAATTTCTGAATAAAAGTTACGTTTCTATTTCTTACTAATTGTTGAGAAATATTATAAGGGATGATTATGTACTTATGATGATGGGATTTCCTTGACAGAAAGAATTTGGTAATTTTATAGCTGAAATGGATAGAAAGTGCTATTCCTGTCTGTTGGAGCATCCCAAATTTGTTAGCAAAACTGGGGCGGTTTATACTACCCCATGAAAATGTCCTTTCAGCTGTCAAACCCATATTTCACATGGAAAATATGGGGCATTTTATTTGGTTTGCTTCAGGAGTATCTATCCTGTGAAAAACATACCGTTTAAACAGAAATCCCAGATCCAACACTGCTGACGATATCTCACAATTGTATTGAGAAAGTTATCCTATTAGATGCTGACGATATCTCACAATTGTATTGAGAAAGTTATCCTATTAGAACAATATTTTATAGTTTTTGAGTTTGAGTTGACAATTCCAAATCAAGTTCCATTTGATGCAATGATAAAATATATTTTAGGAAAGTGTTTAATGGAGAATTGTTGAATTCACCATAGATTGTTTCACTCTTGTTCAATTACTTACACACTCATTTCTTGTGTATTGCACGAAAGTAAGCTCAGCATCAGAAGGGTTAAGTTTTCATAAAACGTCAAACCCTCCTCTGAAATCATGGCCTGCTGCTTTCACCCCCTCCACCATCCCATCCCATCCCCCAGCTCTACACACTTACTGAGCCTCCTCAGGCCCTATCACAACAATTTACTTTGGTAAGCCACCAAAACCAATAAAACCAGAAGGAGGGGTTATAAAATTAGCATAAGTGGAGGATGGGCCTCTTGAAGCATATGTTGCTTGCTGGGCCGGCCTGATGGGCCCTGATGGCCGTAGGATGAGCCGTTCTGGTCAAGTGGTCAAGGGGAGGGAGCGGGTAGTGTGAGTGACCATTAGGTTACATAAGGCGTGGCATTACCCAGTGGGAAGGTAGTCGGCCATGGACTCTCGAGTGTATCTTCTCACCTGGGGCGGCTGGGGCCATCATTGTGGGGCTAATTGCCCCTCAATGGGAGGGTGGAGAAGCGGGCTTTAATTAGTAATTACCGGACAATAGGTGAGCGGCAGGGTTTACCAGTAGCTCTAGGGCTGGTCCTTGTAGCAGCTGGTAGGTGCTGCCACCATCTCACACACATCCATCACTTACCTCTCTCCTGCCTCTGTAGCTGACCACTGTGTGGAGAGGGGGGGGGGGGGGGAGAGGGGAGGGGGTTGGAAGGGGGGTTCAGGGTTTACCAGTAGCTCTAGGGGCTAGACCTTGTAGCAGCTGGTAGGTGCTGCCACCATCGCACCCACATCCATCACTTACCTATCTCCTGCCTCTGTAGCTGACCACTGCAGGGAGAGGGTTGGAAGGGGGAGGGGGGGGGGGGTAGGAAGAGGGGTTCAGGGTTTACCAGTAGCTCTAGGGCTGAACCTTGTAGCAGCTGGTAGGTGCTGCCACCATCTCACTCACATCCATCACTTACCTCTCTCCTGCCTCTGTAGCTGACCACTGCAGGGAGAGGGAGGGGGGGGGGGGGGGTAGAAAGGGGGGTTCAGGGTTTACCAGTAGCTCTAGGGCTGGACCTTGTAGCAGCTGGTAGGTGCTGCCACCATCTCACCCACATCCATCACTTACCTCTCTCCTGCCTCTGTAGCTGACCACTGCAGGGAGAGGGAGGGGGGGGGGGTAGAAAGGGGGGTTCAGGGTTTACCAGTAGCTCTAGGGCTGGACCTTGTAGCAGCTGGTAGGTGCTGCCACCGTCTCACCCACATCCATCACTTACCTCTCTCCTGCCTCTGTAGCTGACCACTGCAGGGAGAGGTAAGGGGGGGGGGGGTAGGAAGGGGGGTTCAGGGTTTACCAGTAGCTCTAGGGCTGGACCTTGTAGCAGCTGGTAGGTGCTGCCACCGTCTCACCCACATCCATCACTTACCTCTCTCCTGCCTCTGTAGCTGACCACTGCAGGGAGAGGGAGGGAGCGAGGGGGGGGGGGGGGGGTAGGAAGGGGGGTAGGAAGGGGGGTTCAGGGTTTACCAGTAGCTCTAGGGGCTGGACCTTGTAGCAGCTGGTAGGTGCTGCCACCGTCTCACTCACATCCATCACTTACCTCTCTCCTGCCTCTGTAGCTGACCACTGCAGGGAGAGGGAGGGGGGGGGGGGGGTAGAAAGGGGGGTTCAGGGTTTACCAGTAGCTCTAGGGCTGGACCTTGTAGCAGCTGGTAGGTGCTGCCACCATCTCACCCACATCCATCACTTACCTCTCTCCTGCCTCTGTAGCTGACCACTGCAGGGAGAGGGAGGGGGGGGGGGGGGGGTAGAAAGGGGGGTTCAGGGTTTACCAGTAGCTCTAGGGCTGGACCTTGTAGCAGCTGGTAGGTGCTGCCACCGTCTCACCCACATCCATCACTTACCTCTCTCCTGCCTCTGTAGCTGACCACTGCAGGGAGAGGTAAGGGGGGGGGGGGGGGTAGGAAGGGGGGTTCAGGGTTTACCAGTAGCTCTAGGGCTGGACCTTGTAGCAGCTGGTAGGTGCTGCCACCGTCTCACCCACATCCATCACTTACCTCTCTCCTGCCTCTGTAGCTGACCACTGCAGGGAGAGGGAGGGGGGGGGGCTAGGAAGGGGGGTTCAGGGTTTACCAGTAGCTCTAGGGCTGGACCTTGTAGCAGCTGGTAGGTGCTGCCACCGTCTCACCCACATCCATCACTTACCTCTCTCCTGCCTCTGTAGCTGACCACTGCAGGGAGAGGGAGGGGGGGGGGGGGGGAAGGGGGGTTCAGGGTTTACCAGTAGCTCTAGGGCTGAACCTTGTAGCAGCTGGTAGGTGCTGCCACCATCTCACCCACATCCATCACTTACCTCTCTCCTGCCTCTGTAGCTGACCACTGCAGGGAGAGGGTTGGAAGGGGGAGGGGGGGGGGGGGGGGGTAGGAAGAGGGGTTCAGGGTTTACCAGTAGCTCTAGGGCTGAACCTTGTAGCAGCTGGTAGGTGCTGCCACCATCTCACCCACATCCATCACTTACCTATCTCCTGCCTCTGTAGCTGACCACTCTGTGGAGAGGGGTTGGAAAGAGGGAGGGGTGGGGGGGGGGGGCAAGAAAGGATGGACAAGGTACCATTGTATTGTGCATCTCTGTGGTCACCTTATCAAATGTCATCTGAAGCGTTGTCTGGAACTTTAGTATTTATCAAACTAACTTCCGAATAAATCATGAATGCTGTGAGAGTTTGAAAAAGAGAATTAGTACTTTAGTCTAATCAACATTTTCCCCTTAGTTTCAAAATCTTATTTTCTTATTTCTTTTTAGGTAGATATATTTAAGATCATCTGTCCTGTAAGAGTGGTTGTATTGTATGCATGAGTGGATCCTCACAGTGGAGATCTTCCTTCTGGCACTTTAAGGTTACCAAAGTGAAAAAGATCACCTCATAGATCATCGCTGTCTGTCGAGACATTGTGTGAATTGCTTGCTGTTTTTGACAGTAGGTGGCACTGGCAGGGGGAAGTGCCCCTCCCCTACATGCCCCCACACACTCCCCTTTGTGCCAGCAAGGCAATGTATATATACACAGCAATAACCAACACATAGCCAAGAATAAACTTTCTTTCCTATGACAGGGTGACAGTGACAGCAACCCTAAAGACGCCTTTGCAAAAAAGATTGTAAAAATCACATGTTGGTTTCACTGGGATCTTCCTAGCAACTGTCCAGGGTGGGTAGGGGAATGGGGTTTTATGCACTGTCCAACAATGTCCAGCACACGTCAGAGCCGATCGTAAATCCTATCTGTCATGACAGCTGAGAACTTAATCCTGGCCTCTGTTCTGAGCTACGCCCGCCCTGCCTCGGTACCAAACACCTGGAAAACTACAGGAAGGATACTCACCTTGGGCCAGATGATGTGAACTAGGTGTCCGTGTCTAGTGATGTTGATCTTGGGTGGGGTACTAAGGGTTAGAAATGTACAAGGTATAAGGCCTAAGCCCTTTACTACGGTTTATTATGGGTTGCAGGTAACATGTTTTCAAATGTATGTTAGCCCCCTACCCCAGCTCTACCATAAGTGAGAAAAGGGTATGTGGATGGATGGATGGATGGACAGACAGATAGATGGTTAGATAGATATGAGAAAATATATATAGGTAGATGAATAAATATACTGATAATGATAATATGATATTGATGTTAATAATGATAAAAATGATGAAATATTTATGATGATGATGTTATAATGATAATAATAATGATAATAATAATAATAATAATAATAATAATAATGATAATGATAATAATGATTTTAATAATCATGATAATTATTATTATTATGACGATAATGATAATTATGATAATAATGATAGTGATACTACTACTACTCATAATAATGATAATAATGATAATAATAATAATAATAATAATAATGATAATTATAATAATAATAGTAATAATGATAATATAATAATAATGACAATAATAATAATAATAATAATGATAATGATAACAATAATATTGATTATAAAAATTATGACACAACTAGTTACATGTAAATGCCATCATCTACATTATATATCATTATATATCCTTCTTTAATTCCAATGTAGCCAGCAGGTGGTTGTCCTTTAAGAGTGTGACCATGATTACCAGTGTCACATTTAAAGGTTGCCCGTCCAGTACAAGTATGTGTTACATTGACTAACCACAGACCATGTCCTATCTTGTTTTCCTTGCATCAATGGAGGACAAATCTGAATTAGATGTTGTATTTACGTGCTGATTATCTGTAATGGAGAGTGTCCACTAGTGTCCACTCACTGGTCACTTTTGTCCGGCAAGTGCCCAAGGCAGCGCCTCTGACCATTGTAGCTGAACATTGAGTGTGACACAGCAGCATGTTTCAAATTACCTCTCTCAGGTGCTGGCCGGGCTGATGGCTTGTTATTGTAACACTTTGAATGGCTTGACCACTGGTCATCCTCTGAGGCTGGACGCTGGTATCCTGGTGCTGTTTAATGGGCTGGAAAATCTGAGGGCTTGACCCGCAATGAATCTTATCCCATCTATTCATGGCTACTCAAGGAGTGGCATTAAAAGGACATCTTGGAGTTTCCATAACACGATGGCTGGACTTGACCGCCGGTCACCCTTCACATTGTCCCTCCTACATTTTTGTATACTTCATCCACAACGTCAGCTCGGTACAACAGGTTTTGGTTGTTGGTTAAGGGGGGTATTTGGGGCATGATGGCAGGACTTGACCACCGGTCATCCTTATTATTGTCCCTCTTTCATGTATGTATACTGCTTCATCCACAATGTCAGCTCGGTACAACAGGTATTGGCTATGGGTTAAGGGGGGTATTTGGGATATGATGGCTGGACTTGACCACCGGTCATGCTTTACATTGTCCATCCTCCTTTCTTGTATGCTGCTTCATCCACAATGTCCACTGGTCACCCTTTACATTGTCCTTTCTCCATTTTTGTATACTGCTTCATCAACAATTTGACCACCGGTCATCATTCAAAGTGGAAGTGTTGTATAGTGCTTCATCCACAATATCAGATAGGTACAAGAGGTATTGGCTGTGAGTTAAAGGGGATATTTGGGATATGATTGCTGGACTTGACCACCGGTCACCCTTTACATTGTCCCTCCTATGTTTTTGTATACTTCATCATCCACAATGTCAGATGGGTACAACATGTATTGACTGTTTAATAGAGCTACTTGGAGTATGATGGCAGGACTTGACCATAGGTCACCTATCACAGTTTCCCTACTCTTTTTCGTATATTGGTCCATCCACACTGTCTGGTGGTTTCAGGTACTCACTCTTGGTTAAAGAGGACCTCACTACTGGTCACCTATCAGAATGTCTCTTCGTCTTTCTCGTATACTGCTGCATCCACAATGTCTTATGAGTAATGGTACTGGCTCTGGGATGTATTGGGGGTATTTGAAGTTAGGGTATTAACAAAACATTCATCCCAACACCTAATAATATCTGGGATATAATTTGTCTGCATGACAATTAAACGAAAAAATGATAGAAATAGGATAACATTTGATACTTCTTTTATGGAAAACCCCTTAGTCCATTTATCTGCATTCACTTTGTGTTATAAAACAAATCTCCCCAAAAGATAAATGATAGTTTAAACTGGTTATTGGTATATGTATGTTCTTGGAAACAATGTGTACCTTTACCTATTTTTGATAGAAATGAAGTATTTAATTGTGCGTTTATGATATTAAGATTATGACACCTTTTCATCAAATGGTCCTTGAACTATTATTTGTTTTCTTTTAAACTTAAATCATTGCTTTGTATTCACATACTCCTTTCCTGTATCAACCAGATGATGAGGATCTGAAAATTATACCATACAGTAATTCCAAATGTCAGCATCTAAGTTTTGAATTAATTTCTTCGGAACTATTATGACGATTAATAAATCAACTGTCAAGTGTGATTAAATATATATGTGTGAGCTTTGACTGGATTTGAACTAGCTATCTGACAACTGTCCTGCTTACAATACTTTCCTGTCACGGTTGAGCTGGCCCCACTTGTTCCCACGTTAATATTTCAGCAAGTATGTGTGTATAATAGTAATTAGGCGTGGGCCACAGGTTAGGCAGCCTATGATTATCTGGGGCCATGTGCTGCTGAGGGAAGCAGGTGGGCAGGCTAGCAGCAGTAGCAGCAGCATCAGTAGTGGTGGTACTGGTAGCTGCCGCTGCCGCAGCCAGCCGCAGTCAGGTGAGACTACTGGGCAAGAGTCACTGACACCACTGCTGCTACTGCTACTGCTACTGATGCTGGTACTACTACTATATATATATATATATATATATATATATATATATATATATATATATATATATATATATATATATATATATATATATATATATATATATATATATATATGAGTGACAGGTATATCAATCAAGTTAAGTTGTTGTTTTTTGTTTTTGATAGGGGATGGGGAGAGGTTTGTTTCTCAATCACAAACAAAGAAAATTGCAAAAATTTTAAAGTGCTTTTTGCACATGAAGTGATGTTCATAACATTTCAAACCATCAGATCTTTTGCATCTGCACTTCCCCTGTCCTGAATAAGATCTATATAATTCATCTTGAAATTTGTTTGAATAATTTGTCTGCCACATATCATGTGACCAGCCCATAATCCTCACGGTTTTATTCTGTTAATACCTTTCACCATTAGCACCATCAATATCCCTGATAGACAGGAATATTCAAATTCCGGGCCGTCAGTGCATTTCTTACTGTAGGGGCCTTATCCCCTTTCCATTTACCATTTAGCCCCCTAATTGCACATGTCCCCTACAGCCATAAATAATCTCCTCCAATGGGTGAGGGGAATACAGAAACCTGGGCAGTATAGAGAACTATTGGTGCCCCCCTCCCTTCCCCCCCTGCCAGCGATAATTGCCGCAGTCTTTCTTAACTATAAATAATATCATCATAGAAATGGCTGGGATTAAGCCCGGCTAAACCTGTGTTCTCCGCATGCTAACCCTAACGGAACACTAATGAGGCTAAAGTGATCAGTAATTAGCCCCGGACAAGCCTTTTGAATACACAAGTGCCATGGTTTAGGGCAGTGACTACTTGAGATGCGCGACACTCTTCTATGAGTCAGACGATTTCTCGGTGCGGGCAGTGCAGGCGGGGCAGCGCGTTCAGCTTAGTGGCAGATATTTTTTTAGATGTCGTTTGCTGAATGCGCAATGGGTCAGCAGGGTGACGCTGGCATATCCAACCCGTCAGCGACTCAAACGTGCAATTTATTTGTTCAAAACCGAGAATAAATTTCTGGTTTGTATCCAGGGACGCCACAGGGACTTCTGACCGCTGGTGCTGTTTGCTGGTGGTCGATGGCGCCTGAAATCGGTCTGAAAACAGTAGCTGTGAAAACGGAGCCCAGACATTAATTGTGTGTTTTCTAGGTCAGCCGGGTCAGAAGGTGACTTTAGGGCAGACATGTTTTTTGTTGCACAAAACTGTTGTGCATAAGTGAAACAGTGCAGTGCATTGTGGGTAGTAGTAGTAGGCAATTTGCCGAGAATGGGCGGTAGGGAAATTTGACTTACGGGATGGATGGCGTTTCATGTATGCGTAAAAAAGCCCACTCAATTGCCAGAATTACCTTTTTTAATCATGATAGTCTGTAAACTGTCCAGCCCTCCCACCATCCTTTTTTGCCCGGGTATTTGATTTGATTGCTCACATGTGAAATACTTTGATGAAATTAAAACACTTGTCATGTGACTTGAAATGAACGCTCGAGTAAGGAGATTGTGGGGGAGAAATTGACATCTGTGTTCGTTGGCCAGGCCCTGAATACCAATTTCATCAAAATAACAATTAGTGGCCGAGCCCTATTAGGAAGATTGCTCCAAAGGCTCGGCTAATTCGGTATGGCACTACCTAATCATATTTAGGAGAGAATTGAGTGGATCTTAGAGGATGTTTTTAGATATACTAAAATATTGAGGCATTTTACAGCACATCCACCCAATCACATCCACCTCCTCACCTTTTATGTATATATATATATATATATATATATATATATATATATATATATATATATATATATATATAAATATATATATATATATATATATATATATATATATATATATATATTATATATATATATATATATATATATATATATATATATACATATATATATATATATATGTATATATATATATATATATATATATATATATATATATATATATATATATATATATATATATATATATATATATATATATAAATAAAAAAGAGGCGATGATGGTGGTTCTTGATTCCTCTCCTCTCTAATGAGGAGTGTATGGTGTCAAAAATAGTAAATACCAATGTCCCGTAATAAATGGATGTTGTGTCCAACATAAAGTTTGTATATGTGTGTGTGTGTGTACATAATACAAATGCCTTTATGTGTATGCACTTTCTTGTATCCTAATATCGTTTACTGCACAAACCCAAGTGAGAAATAAGGTTTCCATGCTGCAGTGCACTTCCGGTTATGTAAGTGACTAAACCAATTCAAAATCTTTTGAACTTTGTTAAACAAAGACATTGAATTTGTCTTTTATAATATATTTTTTTTGTCAGCCAATGTGGTAATATCTAGTACAGAATGAAGATTTTAATGCGCATTCTATAATTCCATAAACATTTTGAAAAAATTGATCATTTACAATCTGATAAAGCACTAGTTGTAATTCACTTTTGAATTTGAAAAAAAATATTTTGATACAATAAAAAATGATACCCAAGTTATTTCACACAATTACATAGTAATGCTTTTTTGAACTGATTTTTGAAAGATGAGACATGCTTAGATAACACAAAATTGCATCATCTTTTTCCTTTATCAAAAAAGCTGTCATTTCTAATGGCCCTGATAA
>OZ012692.1:44179981-44231885 GCA_963942565.1 Maea johnstoni | reverse complement strand
AAGGATTCAATGCAAATAGGTCATGTTTTTTTTTTCAACTTAACTGTTCATGTTGTTATGGCCCATAAGTATATATTCATTGTAACATTGATTAGATATGTGAGCCATATTTTTAACTGTATAACATTTAAAAATCAAATTTTCATTTTGATTGCAGAATGAAGATAGAATAGCTATATTTTGTATTATATGATACAGTGATATATACATTTTATATGACTTTGATTTGATACAGCTTGATAAAGTGGAAGGGTGTGTTTTTATTGAATACTCTTCACATAGTAATGTTAGTCGTTCTGGATAATCTGCAATCCACCAGGTTACCAAATTGGGTATTTGGGGGCATGTTTAAGAGTTGGGTTACCTGTGGTCAGTGAATTCTGCTTCCAATAGGCTGCACATAAATAATGATGATTAATAAGGGATGTCATGATGATGATGATGAAAATAATGATAATGATGGTAATGTTGATGATAATAATAATAATGATAGTAATAATGATAATGATAATGATGATGATAATGATAATAATTATAATGATAATAATGATAATTGTAATAATAATGATAATAATAATAACAATAATAATAATAACAATAATGATAATGATAATAATAATAATGATAATAATAATAATGATAATAAATAAAATGATAATGGTAATATTAATAATAAAAACGATAAATAATAATGATAAAATGATAATAATGATAATAATGATAGTAATGATTATAATAATATTGATAATAATAATAATAATGATAATAATAATAATAATAATAATAATTATAATGATGATGACGATGAGGATAATGATAATTATAATAAAACAATGATGATAATAATAATAATAATAATAATAATCATAATGATAATGATAATAATAATAATAATAATAATAATAATGATAATGATAATATTAATGATAATATGATGATGTTGTTGATGATGATGATGCTTTCGATGACAATGATGATGATGATGAAGATGATAATGATGATGCTTTCGATGACGATGATGATGATGATGATGATGATGATGATGATAACTCTGTCACTTAATCAACTCATTCAATCTTGTTGCACAAGGGTCAACTCACTACTAGTAGAGTGGCCATGTTTAGTGAAAGTCACCTATAGCTAGTAGAGAACCATCTGATTCCTGCATTGACAGGATATCATTATCTTGCCTTATATAAACAGTACTGCTGGTTATCCATTGGCATGCTAAATCACCAGCAACAATTCTCTCTGGCTGGGTGTCATGCACTCTTATCAACTCAAGCAAAATAAACAATGAAATATTGCAGATATCAATAATTGGATTGCGTCCAATTGGATCATGTTCCCTTAGATGCGTCCTTGTAGTACAACTTCAAAGCTTGTATATGTAGTAACCCTTCCAATGCTGAGGCTACTTTCGTCCAAAAGCACAAGGACGCAAAGACTTTTGAAAACCATCTAAACCCTGTCATGTTGGTATTCATTGGATAGCTCTCACATAGTACGCTCATATGAGTACCCATATGCCAGGGTTTCAGTCATTTATTAGGTTTTTGCATCATTTTGTTTTGGCCAAATTAGCCTCGAACAGCATAAGGGTTAAGAGTACCTGTATAAATTGCTGCCTGGATTTTCTTCCCTTTCGAAATAACTTGGTAATTGAGAATTTTTTACAAAATATTTGAGGGAGAGTTGTTGAAAGAGTTCTGATTGACATTTCTCCAAGTCTTTTTTCCAATATGCTTTTCCTTAAAAGATTTCACCAAAATTGTCAGGCTACAAGCATTAGAGAGAAAGAACCAAGGAGAAGCAGATGCAGTATGTATCTTTAGATCTAACCTTGAATCAAGCAGAAAAATCAAGTATACACATGCAAGGGACATGCAGAATTCTTAACCCATCCGTGCTTGTAACTCCCAAAACCGACTGACTATATTGGTGATATCTTTCTTACAAATGGAACTTTTAGAAAATATTTGATGGAGAAAGGTTGTTCAAAATCTAATCTGCGATTCTCCTTCAAATATTTGGTGAATTTATGATCAATTCCAAAATTATGCCTAAAAATATCAAAGGTCCAGACGACTCATGTCAAGGATGTCTCCAGGCATGAAAGGGTTAATCCATTAATGCTCACAGCAGCCAAAACCAGCCTGACAATTTCGATGAAATCTCTCAGCCAAAAAGATAATTGGTGAAATATTTGAAGGGGAAATGTTGATCAGAACACTACCAACAACTCCCCTTTTCTTGAATTATTGTCAATTCCAAAGTTATTGTCAAAAGTAGCATAGATCCAGACGACAATTGCTGAAAGAACTCTTAAGCAGTAATGGGTTAATCTTTTGCATACAGATGGCTGTGATGGAAGTGTAGCGATATGCCTCAACTCTAACCAGACATGCCAGCTGGATAGTAAGTGAAGGTATTCCCTCAGTCATTAGGACAATAAGATCCAGCAAAACTAGACAATTTACAATTTATAATGACAATTTACAATTCTCTTGGATGTCTGGGGTCGACTGCTCAAAGAAAATAATTCAATTCTTGTCTTCAACAAGTGAAAGGAAATATGTCAACAATTTCAACATTGGAAATCAAGGTGGTTTTTGATTTAAGTTTTATTGTCAAGTCAACCTCTGAATACACTTCTTTGGAATTATTTGTTTTAGTTTGACTGAGGGTTATTGTCTATGTTCTGAATGATATTTCTCCTTCAAATATTTACCAAACTATGCTCATGTCTGAAAGATCTCACCAAAGTCATAATGCTGTTTTGGGCTATTTTGAGCTTTAATGGGGTTAACATTCAATGAATTCATGGATTTTCAATTAGACAATTAGACAATTATCAACAATAGTTATAGCATTGACTCATTCTAAATTGAAGATGGTGCCAATGACCTTAGTATAGTTCATAGACACATTTTGCAGATATATTCCATTATTTATTTATTTATTTATTTATTTATTATTATTTTTTTTTGGGGGGGGGGGAGGGCAAGTGTATGGCCTTAGGTGTTTTTTAGTTTAGAAAATTAGTAGTTTGTTGTCTCTCAAGCTTTCAAATGAATTATTTTCTACTTCTTTTTTAGATTACTAAAATAGTGAAATACTCATTATCCCCAAATTATGATTGACTATTTTAAATCGGTCATGTATATCAAGTGTATTAAAACATTGAGGCTTAGTTTCATAACACTTACAATTACAAATGACCTGCTTTTAGCTACAGAGTTAGCTGGATTAGAACATGCATTTTGCATGATTCAAAATGTGTAGCCTCCATAGATATGTACGAATGATTATCATGAACATCTAATAAGGTTGCTCAATCCAAGATGATTTGATATTTTACTAATTCTACTGCACTCTGCATGAACTGCATTGAGAGTTTGACATTTACTATCTGAAATATGTAGCCGTCAAGATAGATGGGTATATTTCTAGCAGAATGCACAGATCTGTCCGAGGGTGATATTTTCTGCCTCCAATGAGTAGGTGCCAAAATTGTTCAAATGGTAGTGAAATATATGGGCCACTTAGAGATATTACCCTCGCTGCTCATTTAGAAATATCCCCCCTCGTATACATTTATCTGTCAGCGCCCGGAATGTATCGGTGAAGTGCATTACATGGCCGCCTCTCCTTCACGTTGATTTCGCGTTCGTTTCAGCTCGAGACTGACCAGGAAGCATAGGTCATGATTCGGTGTAAGTGTAATGAGTAGGCTGAGATAAAATATCTTTGTGTTGCTGTGGTCATTTGGCTGTGGGTTTTTATGGGGCACGTTAGCGGAGGGACTATAACTCACTCAACAGTAATTGACCCTGCCCGCGCGCCTCTCTCTGCTGGGACTGCCCTGCTTACTAGGGCATGAGCCGAATTAGAACATTCGCAAATCTCGCCCACTGAGCCTATCTCTGGCAAATTGAAAATAAAATCCAATGATTCTTCCCTTCGCCCAGAACCTGTTCATCACAGCGCCTTTGCGTTGGCTCTTCTGGAAAATTAGGAAACCTGAAACAAGAAAAAATAGACAAAATATGATGAGGTTATGAGTCCAGTTATGTACAGGTCTTTGAGTATACATGAACATGTATTTTAAAGTAACTATGGCATGGAAAACATGTGTTTTAAAGTAACTATGGCATGGAATTTTTTTTTTTGTTCTTAATCAGAAAAGTGTCATATCAATGCAGTCAAGTTAAAATTGAAGACAGAAATATCAAATACACTTTGTTAAATACACATTGCAGCTAGCACTATGTATTCGAGACATTTGAGGTCCTTTTTCAGTTTTTTGCAATGAGAGAGAGAGACTTTCACATTCCCTTTGAAGTTTTGTTTTGGTTATCAGGTCAATGGAGTTCTGACACTACCTGAAGATTATAACCAGGTGTACCTGAGATGACATACAAGTTTAAATTCCATCTACAAAGATATACATCCATTTAAAGTTTCCTGACAAATAGTATTTACTCATGATCTCTTGAAACACTTTGCCCTTTATAATTGATTTGATTTTGTGGATAATCTGAGAGAGAGAGAGAGAGAGAGAGAGAGAGAGAGAGGGAGAGAGAGAGAGAGAGAGAGAGAGAGAGAGAGAGAGAGAGAGAGAGAGAGAGAGTGAGAGACAGAGACAGAGACAGAGGGGGAGGAGAGAGAGAGAGAGAGAGAGAGAGAGAGAGAGAGAGAGAGAGAGAGAGAGGAGTAGAGAGAGAGAGAGAGAGGAGAGAGAGAGAAGAGAGAGAGAGAGAGAGAGAGAGAGAGAGAGAGAGAGAGAGAGAGAGAGAGAGAGAGAGAGAGAGAGAGAGAAAGAGAGAGGGAGAGAGAGAGAGAGAGGGAGGGGGAGAAGTGAGGAAGGGAGGGAGGGAGAGAGAGAGAGAGAGAGAGAGAGAGAGAGAGAGAGAGAGAGAGAGAGAGAGAGAGAGAGAGAGAGAGAGAGGGGGAGAGAGAGAGAGAGAGAGAGAGAGAGAGAGAGAGAGAGAGGAGAGAGAGAGAGAGAGAGAGATGGTAGTAGTAGTCCACAGTGGTAATAAAGGTGTGGTAGATGCCCACAGTGGACTGCTGTGTTTAATGGTCCCATGTCCTGCAGGTGTTAAGGGCCTGGGGCCAGGTGAGTTATTGTGGACAATCACCTGCCTGACTGAACACAGCAGTCCAGGGCTCAACTATGCTACTGCTGCAGCTACCATTGGGGCACATGCAGGGTTTAAGTCCGGGAGACTTTATTAGGCTCGTTGTAAAAGAAATGGGGTTATACTATTATTTGGGGTTTGGGGTTTGACTATGATTCAAGTTCCAAATCAGTGGACCCTTCATATATATATAAGTATATATGTACACACACACACACACACACACACACACACACACACACACACACACACACACACATATATATATATATATATATATTATATATATATATATATATATATATATATATATATATATATATATATATATATATATATATATATATATATATATATATCAATGATAATAACTAAGAGTGCACTAATTTTGGACATGGCATGATCATGTAAAACTTTTAAAATTGATTGTTTTTTTTTCTCAGTTGTTATGGATGTTCCCCTGCCAGCAATTTCTCTCCAAATGGGGATTTCACTGAGGAATTAATCTCAAATAAGTCAGGTATGATGAGGTTCATCCAGATGCTCTGAAGATGAATAGCACCAGGTTTACATATGGTTCATCTTGTAGCCCTCTTGTGGCACACTAGCCATTTGCTTGCCCATTTTTCTCAGCAACCTGACTGCAATAAATGTACTTTCAATTGTATCAGTGATGCAATTAATAGTGTGCTAATATAGCATATATAAAACAAGTAACATAGTAGCAATGTTGCAAGCAATAAAGTATCAGTCGAGTTTCAATAGTACAAGCGATAAAATATAAGAAGTTCAAGAAATATAGTATTAATTTAGCATCAAATGGAAGAATTATAAGGTCAGCTCAGTAAGTACCAAAAGTTCAAGGAATATAGTGTTAATATAATATCAAGTGGAAGCAGTATAGTGTCAACATAGTATCAATGGTACAGTCAATATAGTAGAGTCAATATCTTATCTAGATTGGTGCAACCAATATAATATCAGTATAGTACCAATAGTGCAAGCAATTAAGTATCAAAAGTTCAAGAAAAGTAGCATTGCAAGCAATATAATATCAGTATAGTACCAATAGTACAAGCAATTATGTATCAAAAGTTCAAGAAAAGTAGCATTGCAAGCAATATAATATCAGTATAGTACCAATAGTGCAAGCAATTAAGTATCAAAAGTTCAAGAAAAGTAGCATTGCAAGCAATATAATATCAGTATAGTACCAATAGTGCAAGCAATTAAGTATCAAAAGTTCAAGAAAAGTAGCATTGCAAGCAATATAATATCAGTATAGTACCAATAGTGCAAGCAATTAAGTATCAAAAGTTCAAGAAAAGTAGCATTGCAAACAATGTAATATCAGTATAGTATCAATAGTACAAGCAATAACGTATCAGATTTTCAAGAAAAGTAGCATTGCAAGCAATATAATATCAGTTTAGTATCAATAGTACATGCAATAAAGTATCCAAAGTTCAAGAAAAGTAGCTTTGCAAACAATATAATATCAGTTTAGTATCAATAGTACATGCAATAAAGTATCCAAAGTTCAAGAAAAGTAGCTTTGCAAACAATATAATATCAGTTTAGTATCAATAGTACATGCAATAAAGTATCCAAAGTTCAAGAAAAGTAGCTTTGCAAACAATATAATATCAGTTTAGTATCAATAGTACATGCAATAAAGTATCCAAAGTTCAAGAAAAGTAGAACCAATATCATATCAAAAGTGAAAGCAATTTGGTAACAGCACATCACAGTAGTTCATGCAGCGTAGTACCACAATATTAATGACAGTGCAGGCAACATGTATCAATATAGTATCAATAGTACAATCAATAAAATATCCATATAGTATCAATAGTAAAAGCAAATCAGTACTAATATCATGCGTAATATAGTACCAATATAGAGTAACTGGCAAAGTAGTATCAATGAAGTATGGATATTATACAATATATTTATATAAGTTGGGATTGGTTACTGCATTCAATACAATACAAATAGCGATATTAAATAGGAAAAAGTACTGTATTGTTTAAGATTTGTTATACTGATACTGCTTAACGATACAAAATTGACTCAATACAAAATTGACTCAATACAAAATTGACTGATACTGCTTAATGATACAAAACATTTGTTTAAATGCATTACACTGTATCTTTCAAACAATTCAGAGTCAATTATATAAAGAATATATGCTTTTGTTGGCAGTAAGAGGAAAAAGTATATCATGATGAACGTCCTTAATCTAAAATTGTCTGAAAAAGGGATAACTGTAAAATACAGAGCTTAAAGTTAACACATACATGGATTCATTTGTAGATATCCTCTGAAAAAGAAAATGCAATTTTATGATTTGTTAAACAAGAAGAACAGATTGATACCTTCTCGGGTTTCTTTACCTTTCGTGACCTATCTTTGATGCTTTTTGGGGCTAAAACCACCCTGCCGAAGTTTGTAATATTTTATCATGAAATTAATTATAAAAACATTTTTGAAAAAGAAATTTATTATTTTATTGCAAGATTTCCTAGGTATCATGTGTCCAGATGCATGTATGGGTTAACCCAATTGCATCTGTAGCACACATTTGAAACATAGATCATCGAATCGAGTAATACAACAAAAATATTTCAAAGGGGGATTATTAACCCTTATGCTGCTGGTGGGTAATTTGGCCAATACAAAGTATGCAAAAACACTGAAAAATGACTGAAACCTTGGCACATTGGGACTCATTTGAGAGTTCTAAGCAAGATGCATCCAGTGAATACCAACAATTGAAAGGGTTTAGATGGTTTTCAAATACTTTGCATCCTTGTACTTTGGATGAATGTAGCCTTAGTATTGGAAGGGTTAAACCCACTAGGTACAACAATTTCTAATCAAATAGTTCTTATACCTAGCATTTTAATCAAGGCAATACCACACAAGTGAGACAACATGTATACTCAACATGTGAGTGGGTTTTATGATCTGTGAAAATGTAGCTGAATTGGCTGCCTGCAGATGGAGAGATCAGATAGGTTTTACTGCTGGTCAGACAGACAACGAGAGAAAAAAGCAGCCAGATAGGGCCAGGAGTTAATCTACAATCAGCACACGGATTATTGTGCGCCTCCAATTTTGTAATCCATCTCAGTTAATTGGACTTGTCACATATTGACCAAGATGTAGGCCCATTAGAAAGTGATGAAATATCCGCAAGGAAATCTTTCCCATTAAGTATCGCTAACTGTTCTGTGCAAACAGCTCCCTGCCCTGGGTCAGGCTCTCTGCCACACAAATTAACTTCCCGACCTCTCCATAACGGGCCGCCGCCGCTCATGCCGCCCAATGCAGGCTGCCTGATGACGCCCAAGCTCAATGACGCCCAAACAATGGCGCCCACCAAATGACGCCCACCAAATGACGTCTGCCCAATGATGCCTGCCCAATGATGCTCATCCAATGGCGCCCATGCAACGATGCCCACGCAATGACGCCCAACCAATGACGCCCATACAATAACGCCCACCCAATGACGCCCATACAATAACGCCCACCCAATGATGCCCATACAATAACGCCCGCCCAATGATGCCCATACAATAACGCCCGCCCAATGACGCCCATACAATAACGCCCGCCCAATGACGCCCATACAATAACGCCCGCCCAATGATGCCCATACAATAACGCCCGCCCAATGACGCCCATACAATAACGCCCGCCCAATGATGCCCATACAATAACGCCCGCCCAATGACGCCCATACAATAACGCCCGCCCAATGATGCCCATACAATAACGCCCGCCCAATGATGCCCATACAATAACGCCCGCCCAATGACACCTGCCCAATAACGCCCGCCTAATAAAGCCCACCCAATAACGCCCGGCATATAACACCTGCCCAATGCGCCCACAAAATAATGCCTACAAAATAACGCCCGCCCAATGATGCCCGCCCGATGACTCCCACCCAATGACGCCCATACAATGGTGCCCGCCTGATGATGGCCGCACAATCGCGCCCATACAATGACGTCGGCCCAATGATGCCCACCCGCTGACGCCCGAGATCCCATCCCAGTAGCAGTAGCGCCTCTTTAGGCATGTTAGCACCATTTATGCATAGGCCGCATCCCACACCTAGTTAGTATGTACATTTAAGCATTGGTAGGGACATAAAGATTTTATCATTTGGCGGTGGCAGGCTGTGGCGAGCCATGGCAGAGGTTAACAAAGTACAACACAGTTAATCTGCTGATCAATAAAAGAGCGTAGGCTGGTAGTATGGGCATTATCAATCCCGGGCAGATACCTGCAGAGCTGGACCTGTGGCAGTTATGTGGACCTAGAGGCACATTACCGGGATCAGCCGGGTCGGGATTGCCGATTACCAGAAATAAGAACCTCGTAGAACTCCACTGAGGCTATAAGAGGGCTATCAAACGGGCTCTACGGGGAGCACTGATGACAGGCTAGGGACTGCTCTGATTCACTTGGACCTCAATGAGAGGAATTCTGCATTGTCTTTTTACGGCGGCATCCGGCGGTATCCGGGAGGATGTCTCCATCATACATGCACTCAGTAGCACAAAAAAGACCATAGGGTCCGGGCGGAAATATCAACGCTCTTTGATTACCGGCAGGCGAAAATGGCATAATCAATATTCGGAAGATATATTAATTACATTGCCAATAACATTGTGCTATAAGATAACATCAATGGTGATGATGATGAATTTGATTACAACATTATGAATATTATCATTTTTTCATCTTGACCAGAAAACTCTACAAGCCTGGTAGGGCTAGTAACTCCTGAAATATATTGACCCTATTTCCAACCTATACTAGCCCTACCTGAAAACTATTGAATACTTACCCCTCTTATTATCTAAATATGCAATAAAATATGCTATTAAGATAGATCTTCCTACAGGCACCATACAAAATTTTAACACGTCAAATAATCAATCTTATCTTGAATGGTAAATTTGGACTAGTGCTAGGGCTACAAGCTTTGGTAATTTACTAGCTCTAGAGGCCCCGTTTCACATTTTTACTAGTCCAGACTAGTAGGGCTACCGTATATGTCAGACACTGCTATATTGATACAGGGCAGAATATATATATATATATATATATATATATATATATATATATATATATATATATATATATATATATATATATATATATATATATATATATATATACATATATGTGTGTATATATATACATATATATATATATATATATATATATATATATATATATATATATATATATATATATATATATATATATATATATATATATATATATATATATATATATATATATATATATATATATATATATATGTATATATTATGTATATCCCTCCATTGTTGTTTGGATGTAAATCTTACCTATTGTCTCTGTCTATTTCAGGTGCTGATGAGATTTATACCTGGGGAAATGGAGGAAGTGGACAGTAAGTGAGAAATTAATCATCAGAAATATGAATTTTTGAAATTCCTATCACTAATGTTCTTTGTGAATAAACACCTTTTTCTCCTATAATTCCTGATCCTTTGTTATATTTCACCTTCACAGTGTGTGTGTGCCACTAATGACCCCTTTCATACATAGACCTTGTTTCTCTTGAAAACCATACCTACTTAAACACTTATGCTGGTGGTGGCTAATTTGACCAATACAAAAGGATGCAAAAACACTGAAAAATAAATGAAACCCTAGGACATTGGTACTCATCCGAGAGTACTCAGTGAGAGCTTTCTACTGGATACCAACATGACAGGGTTTAGATGGTTTTCTAAAATCTCTGCACCCTTGTGCTTTGGACGAAAGTAGCCTCAGCATTGGAAGGGTTAACCCATTAATGCTCACAGCGGCCAAAGCCAGACTGACAGTTTTGGTGAATTCTCTGAGGCAAAAGTATAGAAAGGAAATTATTTGATGGAAAAATAGTTATTAAAACATTACCAAGAATCCCCTTTTAAGTTTTATGTGAAAGAACTCTTTTATTCTAAAGTTATTGTCAAAAGTACCTTAGATCCAGACGACAATTTCTGGTGGAACTCTTAATCATTAATGGGTTGAACCATTCAGGTTTAAAAGGGTTGAAGGAGAATTTCTAAGCAGAAACTTACTATTCTCCTTCAAATATCATTTGTTTTCAGTTTATACTTCAATCTGAAATCATTTTCAAAAGTGCTATAGATCCAAAAAATACTTTTCCATGGGATTCCATGCATGAAGGATTTTATCGACTAACTTTTATTCACTGATCTGCTTAGTCTTACAATGGGATATATAATTTCTTGTATTTATATATATATATATATGTATATATATATATATATATATATATATATATATATATATATATATATATATATATATATATATATATATATATATATATATATATACATATATATAAGCAAAAAGAAACTTTAATTGCAACGATAAATTTTATCGTACAAGACAAGGGACCAGAAAAATTTCAGCAAGGAAAAGATTTTAAAAAAGGTAGTTTGACCTTTCCCCCTCTGTTTCATTAGGGTACAGCCCTCATAGGGCCGGGAAATCAGACAACTTGTGTGCACAAATCTGTCTATCTATAATTGCCGTAGGTTCATGTCTGGCCTGAGAAATGAGCCCAGTGTGCATATTTAATAATGCAAATAGGTGAATCGTGAATCCAGAATGAGGCTGATGGCGATGAGGAGTCATGGCGGAGGCCGGCGTGTGATTTCGTGTGAAGCCGGGTGCCGCCAAGGTCAGGGTCGCGTGAATGGCACGGGTGTCAAGGCCTGTGTCAGGATGTCAGGGTGTCAGGGACCTCTCAGTTCATTCATAAAAAATATCATCTCGCTAAACATTCACCTCATAAGTCCATCCCATGTGGCCATATCTATCTGGGGGTGTTCCATAGGCAGCCGTAGCCGCGTATCTACTCCCTGCAGCAGGGCAAGAGGAAAATGACAAAACAAAACAAATCATAACAAAAAATAAAAAATAGGGTATGACAAAACAAAACAAATCATAACAAAAATGTTGAAAAATAGGGTATAACAAAATAAAAACAAATCATAACAAAAATGTTGAAAATTAGGGTATGACAAAACAAAACAAATCATAACAAAAATGTTGAAAAATAGATTGTGACAAAACAAAGCAAATCATAACAAAAAATGAAAAATAGGGTATGACAAAACAAAACAAATCAACAAAAAAATAAAAAATAGGGTAGCACGAAACCAAATCGTAACAAAAAATGAAAAATACAATGCAGGTCTTATATATTTTTGGAAAAATGAAATTGCTAGTGATTCTGATGGGAAATCATCCTCTTTCTTTATTTATTTATTTTCCATTCATGAAAATAATACCCCCTTAATGCTGAGTTGTCCTTTTATGAAAAAATATCCCGAAAAGTCTTTTTGTTTGGTGGTATAGGGGATGAGTTAAATAGTAGTACTCTAATGTCACTAGTCCTAGAACCTCAGCATCTATGGAATAAGAGAGCATATTCATCCAATTTACTTAGTTGTCACATATATTTTGTAATTATCTGTTATTTCATTGTAATCATCTGTTATTTAACATCATTGAATTGATCAAAAAATATGATAAATTAGGGAACATATTAATGCAAAGATGATAGAATACACCTAAAGAGGTTATTATGAGAGTTCATCATGCATTATATACTGACAATACTCAAGCTATTTTGAACATTTTTGCCACTGACATTTCTATTGTAAATAAAGAGCTGCATCTCTTCATTTTCAATGGTTCTAAATCCATCTCATTTTTGACCAGTTACTATTGATTGTGAATAATCATAGTTTCATCAGTTGGTCTAAATCCATACAATTTTTCAAATATATATGAAGATTTTCTTGATCAACTAACGGATGACAATGAATGTTAATACTAGATAAAAAATGGCGGAACTGTTACCTTACACTGTTGCACAATTCTTATCAATCCTTAGAAGGACACTAATTCACAATGATGGTATTGTAACACAAGCTTGAAACACTAAGAATATTTAATGATAACTTGCCAATCAATACAAATACAGTCAAACCTCTTTTAAGCGACCGCTCAAGGGAAATGTCAAAAGTGGTCTTTTAAAGAGGTGGTCTCTTAAGAAGGGGGTGAGGGTCTGAGCGAGGTTATGAAAAAACAAAGAATTTCCAACAATGACCTGGAATCATTGAGGTTGTTATGTTTAGCTGTGTTTGTTGAAATTTCTTCATTAATATTTTAAGAATAAACAGTTCAGAAAAATAAAAATGACCTATATCATTAATTGAGGACCCTCAGAAATGATATACTTGCAGATTTTTACCGATTATTTCATTATTTTATTGTGCCCTTTCCAATATACAAGGCATCCAGGCATTCAAGTGGCCATTGAATGAAGGACCATTTACTCTTAGGGATAAGATTTCATGGTCGTTGGTCGCGTCAAGCAAGTGGTCGCTTAATCAAGGTAAAATATACAGGGAATAGCCTTGGGGGATTTGAAACAGTTGTTCAAGGCAAGTGGTCGTTTAAGAGAAGTGGTCGTTGAGGCAAGTTTGACTAGTGTTAAATGTCTCTAATCAAAAACATGAAATTATAAATGTTCTCTGCTGGAATTTTTCTGCATTCATGTGACTTAGGCAAAAGGTATTTGAAAGATATGATTGTAGGAGTTTAAAGCATAAGGGTTAAAGGAGAGATCGCAATTTGCAAATTGCTACTCAATCAATAAATCTACTTCTAATATGTTGTGAATTAATGTTTTATTTTCTTTATATCTAAAAGTTTCTCGGACTAAGAGGGCACTTTTCTGGGAGAATACCTGGCATTATTTAACTGGCATAAAAATAAGCTTAATATGTTTGAAAAACCTGCTACCTTAGAGACAATTGGAATAAGCTGTCTTTGATGAGCAGAGGGTGCTGAACCAAAAAGTGAATTTCTTACCATAAAAAGGTATGTTTGTATAAGATGATATACAGGAATTTAAACAATTTTTGAGTTCAAAAAAGGGGTAAACATTCGTTGATAACCATAAGGAGCAATCTTTCAATATTAAAGGGCAAATGCACCATCATGATGATTTAGGTTCAAAATGTGCCTATACGTGTCACCTTTCAAATAAGACCACCCGCAAGTCTGTCCTCCTCAGCACTCCTCAGATATGGCTTATGAAAGTTAGTAAAAAACTGGCCTGAGTGTGGGTATGGAGGCTGACATTATCAGAAGTGGTGCTAATGAAGTGACTGCCAGCCCTGCTTCTGATTGGTTGAGAGATATCAGTGGCAGTCACTTCCAGCCACTGATATCTCTCAACCAATCAGAAGCAGGGCTGGCAGTCACTTCATTAGCACCACTTCTGATAATGTCAGCCTCCATGTACCCACACTCAGGCCAGTTTTTTACTAACTTTCATAAGCCATATCTGAGGAGTGCTGAGGAGGACAGACTTGCGGGTGGTCTTATTTGAAAGGTGACACATATAGGCACATTTTGAACCTAAATCATCATGATGGTGCATTTGCCCTTTAAGTTACGACCTCCAACAATAGAGATGGCCACCTGGTGTCAGACGTGCACACTAGATGGCTTGTCAGTGGTTGTGTGTGCGGTGTATGTAGCATGGGCCATGCAGCATAGGATGGCCACCTGGTGTCAGACGTGCACACTAGATGGCTTGTCAGCGGTTGCGTGTGCGGTGTATGTAGCATGGGCGAGGCAGCGTAGGCTGGATTTGTCATGTTCAATTAGCCGATGCATTAATTAACCCAGTTTTGAGCAATAGATAGCTTGCACTCAGTCCAAGGCACCCACCTACTCATAACCCCATATTCAGGTCAGCAACGGCACAAATAAAAAATATGATTCGCTTCAACTCAATTCCATGTAAAATTTCCCTGGTGAATGTAATACCTTTCCATAATAATCAATGGAATAAATTTCAATGTCTTTGTGTAGTTAGTTTCTCCAGAGAAAAGATCTCTCTGGTTTCTCTTTGAAATGGTTGGTCTACTTTGAGGATGTTGACCTTTAAGTCAAAAATTAATCATAAAATGTGCATTATTCTATAAGTGAAAAGAAGGCATGTATTCTCATGAGAGAGATATGTATGATGCCTAATTGGTGAAGAATTTTATTTGGCCATATATCTGACTTGATTTGATTGCTGTGTTGTATTATTAATTTTCTGTTCAAAGCCGGGTTTTAGCTAGGATTTAGAAACTGGGTTCCTAAAATTGGCAAATGTGAAATTTTTGGGCCATGATATACTCAGATTACATCCTTAAATACATATTTACTTCATGAAATAAAGCATAATGTCCATGTACTATGCTATTGAGGTGAAATAAAATCAATTATATACTTGAACTTGACATTTCTAGAAATTCCCTACAAAAAGTTTAGGTGTCTTGAAGGGTGATTTTTGATGGTTTAGTCGTCCAAATAATGCCCAGACGCCCTTCTGACTAAGATGTTGTTTCATAGTGTAAAGAGGTTTGAAAATTTTTATAAAATCTTGAAAATTACAGTGTCATACATTTGGGGCTTATTTAGAGGGAGGCAGATTGTGAAGCTTTCACGAAAAACCAATTTTCCTTTTGCACTACAACACTAAAAATGACTATATTAGTGATTTCTCCTTTCCCTTCATAGGAAGTGTTAGTCAAAAGTCAAGTTTTCACTGAGTTTACTTGAAAATGAACTCACTCCATGAGAATACTATATTAATGGTATTTTTTTGTTGACTGATATACGTACGTTTGGCAATATGCGATTATTCTGAAAACTATGGACTACTAAATCCAGGTTTGACCTTTTTGTCTATGTAGGGTAGGATTACTTGTAAAAAAGCCTTAGTCTAGTCTAGACATATTAGTTTGCTGTGATGCCAGTGGCTTATGGCAGGTTAAGGTGGCTTGTAGGGTTAATTTGTGAATATAGGCTCATTTTGAGATTTTTACATATATTAAAGCTTATACCCTTTTCCTCAAAATCAGATCAATTGTGAATGTCCAGGCCATCACCAAGAAAAGTAAGAGTATCTAAGTTTTTCCTATTTTGATTTTGGTCAAAAGTTGAAAGTTGAAAAATGCACTTTTTTCTCATTTTCAACAAAAATTCCAAAAGAACTGTGTATAAAATCTGAATGAAGTAAAATTGTACTGTAATTCTAGTTCAAAACCTTTCCAGTAAATTTTGTTTTAATAACTGGCTCCAACCCACCTGTATAATAGCATACATGATCCCAAGGCTGAGTCTAGCACTGTCAGGGCTGACAATAGACAGGCCCCTCTTTTTACAGATGGTAAAAAAGCCCCACCGCAGCCTTGCTTTTTGTAGTAGTAGGTGTCTGATTTTATCAGGGTGGGAGCGGGCTATCTGACCATAGCACGTCTCCATGCATGAGAGAACAGGGCCCCTGAGTGAGCGGCAGGGCGGCCCCCTAGCAGCCCCCTAAAGCCCCCTACAGCCCCCAAACAGTGCCCCCACCAGGCACAGTGCTAATAATATGTCAAAGAGCCCTAATTGATTGCCCCTCATTATCTAGTCAAATCTACAGGCAACTAAAGCACACTCGCCAAATTATCATGTTCAAGAGTTGTCAAAATTGTAGCTTGTCTGTTCGACGGAGAAAGGCGATAAGATCTGCAGTATAGTGAGTTGTATAGAGGCATTTGTTCAGGCTTGCTCAGAGAATAGGTGACGGTAATGAGCCTTAATGTATACATACACCTCCCCTCCTCCTCCTCCTCCTCTTCTTCCTCCTCTCACATCTTCTCCAGTCTCTTGATAGCTCTATGTGTACAGGTATTCAAAATCAGGGTAGATGCAATTTAAGGATGATTACGACAAGATGACAATGTTGGAGATGATGATGATTATGATGATGATGATGATCATGATTATGATAATGCTGATGATTGTGGTGATGATAATGATGATGATAATGTTGATGATAAAATGGTAATGAAGACAATAAGGATGTTATGATGATGATGATAAGGCTGGAGATGATGATGGTTACAATGACGTATATGGTAAGAATGATGTTGATTTATGATGATGATGATGATGATGATGATGATGATGATGATAATGATGATAGCGATGACAATAATGACAACGATTGTGATAATGGTGATGATGATAATCATGATATTTTTTATGATGACATTCAATAAGAAGAGTGACACCTAAATTTCAGTTATCAAACTTATATTCCTTGACATTTGCATCAATGAGACTTACAAGGGACTGAATTCCTAGAGTGCCCAGAAAATGCCTAACTTAACTCTCTTACCAATACGGCTTGTAACATAAAAAAAAACCTTAAAAGTTAGCCTAGGTTTCTTAATGGAATGCATAGAGAGGGGGCATTGTATGTGTACGTATACCATCAGTGGGTGGTAGAAATCAGGCATCTGCTCGGGACTGTCACTGGAGACCCTCTATCTCACACCAACTCATCCCTTTCATCGGGTAGAACCCCGGTGCTCCAGCCACCCGGCTAACTACCCCTCTTGTGAACACCCCACAAAAAGATGCACCCCGACTAACTACCCCTCTTGTGAAAACCCCACAAAAAGATGCACCCTGGCTGACAGTGTGGGCATTGTACCCCATCAGCTCCATGCATTACCTGCTAAAAAGCTGCATAGATTCAATGATGCAGGTGCAAGATGAGCTGATTAGCATAATATCAAGGTAGCCAGGTGATTTTCTTACCTGGCACTCTTAACCCTTTGATCTTCTCAGCGCCCAGGTGATCCTGCACTACAGGTATGAATGGCAGGTCTGAATGATTTCTAAATTTGAATTACCTGTTAGAAACATCTAAAAGCTGTTCCGTCTGAGATGGTAGTGGTTTGGAGCAGTTTGGGATCATACTAAAACATTCATATTTTTGAATCCGGTTTTCAAGGCATATACAAATTTAGAATGATATAATTGATATTTTAAATCAGGTCCTATCCAATTCACTGAAATATTTGGCTTTAACTCTTTTGCTGCTGGTGACTAATTTTGCCAATACAAATTAATGGAAAAACCTGGAAAATTACTGAAACCTTCGCACATGGGTACTCATCTGAGAGTACTCAGTGAGAGTTATCCTATGAATACGGACATGACAGGGTTCAGATGGTTTTCAAAAAACTCTGTGTCCTTGTTAGCATTTGAAGGGTTAACAATTTTGTGTCAGCAAATAATTTTGGCTGTGAAATAGTTAAAGAAATGGGGCTATTAGTATACGGTGTGCTATCATGTGATTTACATGCTTGTACACCAATAAATACCTGAACAGCGCCACTTTAAAGAAATACTTTTCAATCTTTATGGAACCATTCAACCCTTTACTACCTGTGCAGCAGGAGGATCATAAACATGCCCACAACTCTTTCAATATGAATCCCCACCAATTCTGTAATTTTAGTTGTTACGGTTGTACACTATACCTAAAGTAATTTTGCCAGTAGCTACATTTTTCAACTATCTGCTGTTTTGGATATGAATGATGAATTTAGAAATGGCAAAACCATCCATTAAAATGTGATATAGTGAGAGTTATTTAAGAGTATATGTGATAACAATCTTGACATTTTTTCTGAATGCAAAATGTCTATGAAACATTTAGGGTTGAGTTTTTTTTATTTTATAGAGTAGGGGATCCATTTCTCTAGAAGTATTCATTTTCAGATCAGCGCATGCATATTGCATATATAATGTTTTACCCTGAAACCATGCCAGTGTAAGGGGCTGCTGAAGCATTGAAGCCCCATTGTATCTCCAACAAAAAGCAATGTCTTAAATGTCTTATACATACATGCGTATGTTTAGTGAAAAGTCTTAATTGATAGATGGACAATTTAATTAATGGTAAAGTGTATAATCATTGTTAGATGAAAATGATCATGGCAATGGCAATATATATATATATATATATATATATATATATATATATATATATATATATATATATATATATATATATATATATATATATATATATATATATATATATATATATATGTATATATATATATATATATATATATATATATATATATACATATATATATATATATTTATATATATATATATATATATATATATATATATATATATATATATATATATATATATATATATATATACATATATATATATTTATATATATATATATATATATATATATATATATATATATATATATATATATATATATATATATATATATATATATATATATATATATGTAATTATATATAACAATATATATATATATATATATATATATATATATATATATATATATATATATATATATATATATATATATATATATGTATGTATATATATATATTTATATATATATATATATATATATATATATATATATATATATATATATATATATATATATATATATATATATATATATATATATATATATCCACATTACATACATTCATATATATTCAAGCACTAAATGAATTCTAACATACATGAAGCAAGTGGCTTGGTTGCAGAAAGAACTAGTCACGTTCTACCTTGAAAATCAGCAGTGTGGGAAAATCATCCAAGGGGAACCCCACCTCAAAACCCCTTCACAAGGTCATATGTAAAGGTCACCGGGGTAGCGCCGGGGCACAGGGGCCATCCAGCACCCTATGGTAATACCCACAGTACATCGCCGGCACAGGGCGCTGGCTCTAACTTAGGGTATGGGGAGAGAAATGTGACCCCTGTGAACTCTGGGGGGATAGAAGATCTGTTTTAGTAAGGAGATGCGAGGGTTGGAGCGAATGCCGACTTTTTTCTCACAGGGTCAACTGGGGAGCACAGGTAAAAAGCTAAAAGGTTTTCTCATCAGTGTCCGCCGCGTCAATTGGTTGGTTGATTGAGGGTGAGTTAGTGTCGCCGGTCCTAGAGACCTCTGTCTCAGGCCCCAGACTCCCAGGCAAGGGTTTCTGACAGGGTGGCGTACCTATGAATCACCGTTCATGCCTGCAATGCCAAAAAAAAAAAAAAAATTAATTTAAAACTCCCGACCTTTTTTATGATATCTCTCTAACAAAAGCAATTTTCAAAAATTATGTGAGGAGAAAATGTTGATCACAATCCAACCCACAACTCTCCTTCAAATATTTTGTGAATTTATGATTACATCTCAAGTTATTTTCAAAAGTAGCATAGATCCAGACGACACTTGTCAAGAATATCTCCAGGTATTAAACTATTCACCTATTCATTCTTAAGAGTTTCTCTTGTCCATTGTCATCTGGATATGTGAATCTTTTGAAAATAATAGAATAAAAATACTTTTTTTGCAAGTTGTGGGTTGTGTTGTTATCAATGTTTTCTTTTGGAATGTACAAGATATGCATGCATTAAATGATTTTACAAAAATTTACAACAAAGTTGTTTCTTTTACGCCAATAATGAGTATGATTGGTCAAACCAGAATAAAAATTCCACATAAACACTCTTTTAACATTGAAGAAAGTTCAATCAATAGATTTTATATGACTTAGAAGGCGATGGAAAGACAAAAATATTATTGATTAGAATTTGAGTAATTAAATCATTTAGCTATTAAGACAAACATACAATGTTTTATGATATATCCACCATGAAAGCATTTTGAAAATATTTCAAGGAAAAATTATTTAATCTATCCCACTTTTCATGTCGAAAATTGGCAAAGTAGTGCATTTAATCCAAGCTGTAAGTACTGTAACTTCCAGACAATCTTTTCAAGGGGAACGCTTACATTTTTATGTTAAAGTATTTTAACCCATTACTGCTTATAGCAGCCTGACTATTTAAATTAAAAATAATTCAAGCAGAAGCATGTTTCGTGAACTATTTGAAGGAGAATTAGACACTATTACATACTAAGGTAACTAGAACACTATTCTTCAAATACTTTGTCAAATAATTTTCAATTTGAAAGTTATTGTCAAAAGTATTTAAGATACTGACAACAATTTCTATATGAACTCTTAAGCATTGATGGGTTAAAGAAATGAGGTTTTTCAACAGACTCTGAATATGAATGGTTTAAAAAAATCCATGCACAATAAAAATGTACTTATAGAACTTGAATTAAAAATAAATCTTTTGATGATTTTCCTCACTATAGGTTGCTATTCTCAATGATCATTTCTATCTGATATCTGACGACTCAAAAGTATCAATGAAACTCACTGGGTGGAAATGCCAGCCATAATACTTCCTGCTCACCTGCCGAATGAGAAACATCTCACCTGTAATTAGCAACCATCACCACCTTAGTTTCCTTTTCAAAGATGCTATCTTTCTGCTCATCTTTTTTAACCCATGAAACATCATAGTGCCTAGGTGGTCTTTCCACTAACGTGCTAGCATTTATAATGGAAGGAATTCATGCTTAGCCCTTATGCTGCGGGTGGCTAATTTATTCACTACAAAATGATGCAAACCTATAAGATGACTGAAACCCTAGCACATGGGTACTCATCTGAGAGTCCTAAGCGAAAGCTATCCAATGAATACCAACACGACAGGGTTTAACCCTTGTGCTGCTGGTGGCCGATACAAAGATGATGCAAAAACCCCTGAAAAATGACTGAAACCATGGCAAATGGATACTCATCTGAGAGTACTCAGCGAAAGCTTTACAATGAAACCAACATGACAGGGTTTAGATGGTTTTGTGTCCTAGTGCTCTGGACAAATGTAGGCTCAGGATAAGAAGGGTTAACCTATAGAACCCCAGAGTGTCTAGGTGGTCTTTCAATTAACATGCTAGCACTTTATAATGAAAGGACTTCATGTTTAGGAGCTTTTTGAACCCATTAGTGCTTAAAAGTGCCTCTAGAATTTGTCTTCAAGATCTATGATACTTTTGAAAATAAATTGATGATCAGGAATGATTTTATAGTTATTTTAGGGATAGTTGTTGGTTATCTTCTGATCAACATTTCATCTTCAATTCTTTTCTCAATAACACTTAAAAATATTCATCAAAATTGTCAAGTTATTTTTGGCAGTTGTAAGCATTAATGGGCTAACTATTTCATGCCTGGAGAAAGATACCCTTGACATGTGTCATATGGACCCATGATACTAAATAGGAGAATAGATTAGGAATTGAGCATCATAGTAACCCTTATGCTGCTGGTGACTAATTTGGCTAATACAAAATAATGCAAAAATCCTAAAAAAATGACTGAAACCCTGCCAAATGGGTACTCATCTAAGAGTACTCGGTGAGAGCTATCCAATGAATACCAACATGACAGGGTTTAGATGATTTTCAAAATCTTTGCGTCCTTGTGCTTTGGACGAAAGTTGCTTCAGCATTGGAAGGGTTAAAAGAATATTTGAAGAAGAATTGTAATCTAGTCTCTGATCAACAAATCTCCCTTCAAATATTTTCTTAAGATTGCTTTTGTAAAAGATATCACCAAAATATTCAGGCGGTTTTGGGCTCCAATTAGGCACATTTAAGGGGTTCTCATGGTGACCTTTGTAAATTACTACATAGATAGGTGATGCTTCTGCCAAAGAAAAGTAATTAAGCATATGGAAATGCTGTTGACCATTATATGAGTAGTATTTTACCTTCTTTTTTCATTTATACAAAAGAGGAAAGGGAAGCTTTTGTTGGTATTAAACAAGTTTGCCTTATGTGTAGAAAGTATGACAACCATTTATACTGATATTGTGCATCTACCCTAGATCCTACAAAATGGAAATAAAATATTATAAATATTTTGCTTATTAATTTTCAATTAAAGAAATATTTGACCTATATAGTATTCAATCCATTCATTCTTTAAGTTCTTTTTGGAAAATAAATCCAGTATTCTGTCAATTTGAGACTGAAGCATTTACAAAGCAAATAGTTTGGACTTTTTTGTTTGCATTCTGTTAAATATATTTATTTCAAATGCTTCTGTAATTTATGTGATATATGGCATATTATGTGATAGTCATATTCATACACCTGAATGTCTTGAATTAAAGAGAAAATTGTGTTTGCTGAATGAAGATTAGGAGCAATGTCAACAGTTGGAAGGAAGAAAAATGTGAAGAAAAGAAGACGAAGAAGATGAAGATGATCATGACCATGAAAAAAAAGAGTAGCAGCAAGAAAAAAAAGAAAAAATGAAGAAAAATGTATGAACGCAAAGAAGAAGCAACAGAATGTGCATTAACATATACACATAAATACAAGCATATGAAAATAGTACACTTCACAATATGATTAATCTGCATATACGAAGTTTTATATGAATGTATTTTGAAATCAATAATGCAGTGCTGAAAGCAGTTTGCTATGCCTTGGTGGTCAAACGGTCCATCAAAATGAATAGCTAAGTGGTCCACCAGAAAAATTAGCCGTCCATATCACTTTGATAACCAAAATGGTAGCCAACAGCCATTTCATAACTGAACATGCATGGTTAATTGTGCTAAATTTATGAATTGTGACATTTATAATCTAATGTAGAAGAAATGTGAAACTGTATGTGAAGCTTACTAAATTAATGGTCAGATTTTTTAGCAGACTTTCTGGGCAAGTAAACCTAGACTTTTACTAGCCCATTCAAAGTTTTGGTAGAAACGGACCGGTGGGCTACTGTCTATTTTCACCACTGATAATGGATAAATTGCTTCAGGGCAAGACAAAGAGTCTGAAATTTTTAGAAATTCAAAGATATCTTTTAATTAAAGATACCCGTACATGAATAGATTTTGATAATACAAACTTGAAAGGGTGAAATGTATATATATATATATATATATATATATATATATATATATATATATATATATATATATATATATATATATATATATATATACACATATATATATATATATATATACATATATAAATATATATATATATATATATATATATATATATATATATATATATATATATATATATATATATATATATATATATATATATATATATATATGTGTGCAATTGAAAAATATCAGTGGTGTAGAAAGGTGCATGTGCTTCATATTATCTTGCCAGCAGCCACCATTACTGGTGTGACCATAATGAGACATATTGTAGAGTGCATGGGTAGAAGGCAATATAGTGATATCTAACATGAGACCTTTGCAATGCATGTTATGTCAGGGTTTTATTACTGGGCATGGCTTGAGATTGGTTTGGAGAGGGTGTAAGGTTTCCTGATTGTGGGGAGAGGTCTAGTGTTTTGTGCCACGCCTGGTGACAGATCACTAACTTGCATGTAGGAGCACATCTGTCTTGTCATACCAGTAGCTGGCCACTCTTCATTCACCCCCTCCGTCCCCCCCCCCTACCCTCCGATTTATCCCTGTGCATCATTACATGCTCACATTGCAAGCTTTGGGCAGGCAAGCATTATTTTTTCTCATTGCAAGATATAATTGTCAGGCTTCCATTTCCCTTTTTCATAATCGTCATCATCATCATCATCATCATCATCATCATCATCATCATCGTTATCGTTGTTGTCGTCATCATCATCATCATCATCATCATTATTTCCCTAAACATCACGTACCATAATTACCATCATCATCATCATTATCATCATCGTTGTCGTCGTCGTTATCGTCATCACCATCATCATCATCATCATCCTCACCACCATCATCATCACCATTGTTTTTGCCATTGCTGTAGTCATCATCATCACTATTTTTAGGCAGCTTTTGATATCCTTGCTGAGATATTATCTCTAGTTTGAATAGATACTAGCAGAAATAACTATAAGAGTTATTTCATCACTTAAATGCCTAAATATGCTATCCTAACCTAGATATACATCTGTCTAAAACTGCTTTGTTTTCTTTAGCCTTCATATAGTTAGAGTGCAGCTGAAATAGATTAGTTAACTAAATATTGGTTTGTTTTAAAAAGTCGATTTAGCATGTTTCTTTCAAATGATTTCTCCCTATATGTACATTTAATTAAAGGAATTGAGACACATATAACTAAGGAATTGAAACATAAATCAAAGACAGAGTTATCAGAAAGATTTGCCAAATGTGTTTCATCTCTTAATCCTCATTTATTCATTTTCTGGCCATGAAATGTTGTGGATATCATCATGTATCATAAAGTGCTTTAGTTTCCTTACTGCTCAGGCACCAACATAAGTACTAGCCCGCTTGCCCCAGCAAGTGAATTTTTGAAAAAAGGGCTTTCGGGCAAGTGCATTTCATTTTTGACTTGCCCGAATGGGCATGCTGATTTTCTGAACACTTAACACATGTTTTTTAATAGTAAATGGCCCAATTACAAAGAACAATGCAAACAATGAAACAAAACTGAAAAGAAAATGTTTTTTGAAATCTTTAAATCCTTGATAAACAATACATGCCTTTCTAGCATATGTTATATCTTACTTTGGGCAAGTCAAAAATGATGTTGGGCAAGTTAAAGTCATTTACTAGTCTTGCCCGGCATAGCAAGTTAGTTCTGAAAACTATGTTGGTGCCTGCTGCTTTATATATTGTCAATTTTTAACAGTGTATGTAAAAATATGTATGTAAAATAATTCCAAGAAATCATGTATCAATCAAACCTTTTAGAAGTGTTACTATTCTAGCATATGTCTATTTTGATCAACATGTTTTTAATGACTAATGTATCAAAATCAATATTCTTGCTTCACTATTTATTAAGTATTTTCACTGTTCTAGCATTAAACCTTTTTTGATTGTCATGTTAACCCATTTACACTCAGAGCGGCCAAAAGAGGCCTGACGATTTTGGAAATATTTCCCTTAAAAAAGCATTTCTTTGAAAACATTTGAATGAGAAATGTTGATCAGAAGACAATCAACACATCTCCTACAAATATTTTGTGAAATTTCCCTTCATTCCCAAGCTATTTTCAAAAGTATGAAAGTAGCAGACGATATTTTGAGAGGAACTCTTGAGTGTGAATAGGTTAAGTATGTATTTTGCAATAAGGTATTGTTCATCATAAGGTATTGTTATCTATTTCCCTTTTTTCTAACGGAGATGAATCAAACATAGACACAAGAGGAACGTGTATTGCTCTAAACATAATATCCAATCATCCATTCAACTTTAACTAAATTTAAATTAAGGTCATATTTGATAATGATAAGATAAGAGAATATTCATGTATTTATTTGATCTTAATAAGGGATGAGATGTTTTTCAATAATTTCCAAGAATCAACGTTTCATTGTAAAAATGCCACATCAATTTAATTTTGGTAAAAAGGAGAATGATTGAGTTAAGTGTGGCTACTTTTCATTGAATGTGGTTGAAAGTGAACCCTATTACCCTTGGTTTAAATCTGGCCACACTGATTCTGTCCCTACCATTTCTAAACAAACCCCCTTCCTCTGAAATCCTATAATCCCCCTTGTACAATTATCTAGAAGTTGCACTATTTTATTTTCCTTAGGTTGGGAACAGGTGATGTTGACAACTATGATCAGCCACAGCGCATCCATCTTGAGTCAGACTCGTCAGAGTCCCCTGGGGTGACAGGAGACTTGTCAGATTCCCCTGGGGTGGCAGGGGTGGCCTGTGGGGGGAGGCACACTTTCATCTGGCTGGACAATGGTCACATGTACAGCTTCGGCAATAACTACTTTGCTCAACTCGGATATGATTTCCGTATAAAGAAATATAAAGAAAATCAGGTAGGTGTAGAATTATGAATTATTACCTTAACTTTTGGTATTTACCCATTCATGGCCAGAGATTTACCTGACGAGTGTCGTCTGGACCTGTCATACTTTTGAAGATAACTTCGGAATCAAGCATTAACTTGAGAGCTTTTTGAGGGAGAGTTGTAGATGACCTTTTTATGAACAACTCTCCTTCAAATATTTTTTTAACTATTGCTTTAGTTAAGAGATATCACCAAAATAGTCAAGCAGTTTGGCTGCTACAGGCATGAATGGGTTAAATAGCTGGAAACAATAGAGGTGATCATACTAACACCCCCCCCCCCCCCCCTCATTCCTTCTCATTTTCAGCATCAGCTGTAAATATGAATTGCAAAAATTAGTATCTAACCTATCAGAAATTATTGCTTGCTTGTAAAAAAAATTCGGGAAACATATCTGTTTTCAAACTGCTAATACTTGTTTTATATTTTTTTCTCATGATCTCCCGCTGGTCTTTGACATTGTTGAAAGGTGGTTATTTAAACAATAGATTAAAAACGAAAGTTAAGATAACTACCAAATATGCAAAGGTATACAAATGAACAATGATTACAAAAATGTACCAGCCACGACCTGAAGTTGTCACATTGACAGTGATTCTGTTTAGTTCAGCCTTTTGCCAAAAGAGGTCTCTCGAGTCCCCAATGGTTCAGCTCTCATTGTGTCTTTGGATGCACATCAAGTATGAAAACACAAACAAATCAAACTTTGAAACTTTGAATGGATGTAGTGGATGAAATTTTAACTTTTATGCCATCTCAGATACACCAGGTGTAATATTTCAAGATAACCTTTAGGTAAAATAAAAACTGAAAGAAACAATGTGGAAGTCTCTCTGTCTCATTCTCTCTGCCTCTCTCTCCCCTCTCTTTTCTCTCTCTCTCTCTCTCATTCTCTCTCTCTCTCTCTTTCTCTCTCTCTCTCTCTCTCTCTCTCTCTCTCTCTCTCTCTCTCTCTCTCTCTCTCTCTCTCTCTCTCTCTCTCTCTCTCTCTCTCTCTCTCTCTCTCTCTCTCTCTCTCTCTCTCTCTCTCTCTCTTTGTGCAGGAATCCTGCGCTTTTGGATTTATGATTTTTGGTGTTTTTAAACTAATATCCCCCTGCTCTAACTGTATGTTTGGAATGATTATGAGGGATAGGTTTTTTCCTTGAGCAACCCTGTAATATGCCCTGGTTTTGTGCCACCATTTCAGGTGAGACCTCAGCTACTGAAGACGTTAACCCACAAGTTTGTGACATCCGTGGGCGTGTGGGGGAAAGACACACCCTCTTCCTATTCCAGCATGGGCAGGTAGCTGCAGTCGGGTATGTATTAGTTATATATGTATTATTCCTTTTGCTGCTGGTGGCTAATATGCCCAATACAAAATGATGCAAAAAACTGAAAAATGATTGAAACCCTGGTACATGGATACCCATCTGAAAGTACTCTGTGCGTGCTGTCCATTGAATACCAACATGACAGGGTTTCTATAGATGGTTTTCAAAAATCTTTGCGTGCTTGTGCTTTGGACGTAAGTAGCCCCAGCATTGGAAGGGTTAAAGTGGGTTTCAAGGATAAATGATCATCATTAACAGGTTGAATTTGAAAAAGAAGACAAGTTACAAGTTCTATATAAAGTTATACATAAAAATTAGTGACAGTCACCACATTAGCCATAGTTATCTCACTTTTGCATCTCATCTCATCTCACATTATCATTATTAAGGGGTTGAATTCAAAAAGAAAACAGGTAACAAACTATATATAGATTTCTCTATAATAACCTCACTTATACATCTCCTTGGATGAGTGACCATTACCATATTCTTCATAGCAATCTCACATGTGTATCTCATGAGTGAACATCACCACATTATCCATAATAATCTCACATATGCATCTCATGAGATGAGTAACCATCACCACATTATCCATAGTAATCTCACATGTGCATCTCATGAGATGAGTGACCATCACCACATTATCCATAGTAATCTCACATGTGTATCTTGAGAGATGAGTGACCATCACTACATTTTCCATAGTAATCTCACATGTGCATCTCATGAGATGAGTGACCATCACCACATTATCCATAGTAATCTCACATGTGTATCTCATGAGATGAGTGACCATCACCATATTATCCATAATAATCTCACATGTGCATCTCATGAGAGGAGTGACCATCACCACAGTATCCATAGTAGTCTCACATGTGTATCTTGAGAGATGAGTGACCATCACCACATTATCCATAGTAATCTCACATGTGCATCTCATGAGATAAGTGACGATCACTACTTTTTCCATATTAATCTCACATGTGTATCTCATGAGATGAGTGACCATCACCACATTTTCCATAGTAATCTCACATGTGCATCTCATGAGATGAGTGACCATCACTACTTTTTCCATATTGATCTCACATGTGTATCTCATGAGATGAGTGACCATCACCACATTATCCATACTAATCTCACATGTGCATCTCATGAGATGAGTGACCATCACCACATTATCCATAGTGATCTCACATGTGTATCTCATGAGATGAGTGACCATCACTACTTTTTCCATAGTAATCTCACATGTGCATCTCATGAGATGAGTGACCATCACCACATTGTCCATAGTGATCTCACATGTGTATCTCATGAGATAAGTGACCATCACTACTTTTTCCATATTAATCTCACATGTGTATCTCATGAGATGAGTGACCATCACCACATTATCCATAGTGATCTCACATGTGTATCTCATGAGATGAGTGACCATCACTACTTTTTCCATAGTAATCTCACATGTGCATCTCATGAGGTAAGTGACCATCACTACTTTTTCCATATTAATCTCACATGTGTATCTCATGAGATGAGTGAACATCACCACATTATCCATAGTAATCTCACATGTGCATCTCATGAGATGAGTGACCATCACCACATTATCCATAGTAATCTCACATGTGCATCTCTCGTATAGTACTAATTGTGTTTTATTAGAGGGCTCCTGTTTGATCGCTCCAGGGGCCTGCCCTGATGGCTGAGTGGTCTAGGGCGTTGCTGCTGACTGTACGTTGTCTCTCACCTATGCCTGGGTTTCAATCCTGGCTGGGGCAGGTACTCTGTATTCCTTTACTACTTACAACTGGCGATTAAGCCTATACATGGCAAAAAAGTGATGATAATCGAAATTCTGAATTTGCAAAACCCTAGCTGCAGCCCCAGTAGTAGCAGTAGCAGCAGCAGAAGTAGCAGCAGCAGAAGTAGCAGTAGCAGTAGCTACAGCAGCAGAAGTAGCAGCAGAAGTAGCAGCAGCAGCAGCAGCAGCAGGAATCAGGCGCTTTGTTTATTGCAGCAGAACAGGGCCAAGTGGAAATGTGCCGCTTGTTGGTCTGTGTGTATTAACAAGCTCCCAGTAAACTTCAGCGCCCTTGGGGGCAACAGGACCGTTAATGATTGTCATTCCATCTAGGAGTCCTCATCGCAGAAGGGTCCCAAGAAGCCAGTTCTGAGACTAAAGATCATTATTAATTTTACTCACATGGGTCCTCATTCTGATGTAGCACATCAGCTAAACATGGCCCCCTGGTGGAGGAAATTATAACCAGGGAGGGAATGTATCTTAACAATAAGATACCTCCACAATATTCATAATGATACTGCCTCTTCCCAGAAACCTAAATTTGTTAAATTTATAAATCTCAGCGTTAGTAATTTTGCCAATGAACAGCGAATTGCCTTCGTACTGAAACTTCCGGTTAGCAATTAAGTTAATTTCATCGATATTTTAAATCCTAACGATACAATATGATACTTTTCTTTCTGGATACAATGCTTATTTCCTCATAAGATCAGTATTATTTGGTTTCCTATTGAGTACCAATACCTACCCCTAGATGGCAGGTCAGCAGGAGACCAGATTTAGAGGCCATGGCTGATGAGAGAGACATTTAATACCCCCCCCCCCCCTCTCGCCCCATGATGACAACCCCCACCCCCCTTCTTTTACCCCCCCATTGCTATCGGACAATCTCGGGCACAGTGGACAACGATGGACGCCCGTCTGCAAGTAGGGAAAGAGGACATGTCAGCAATCATGTTACGAGCGGACTGAGCAGACATTGCCTTTTTCCTGCACCTCATAATTGATTTAGTCAAAGATGAGTGTGGCGTTAATTTGAGGGCGATTGGACTGTGTGGCGATGTTGTGGGCTCGCTGCAGAGGCACACGCCTGTTTAATGATGGTGTGGACCATGTCGCTGGACATGATGACAAACCTGGTTCTATTTACCTTCACTATGTCACATACCTGACGGACTACCATATTCTATCTGTTTATCCCACCCCTGGGTTCGCCATCTGAGGCACACGCCTGTTTAATGATGGTGTGGACCGTGTACCTGGACATCACAACAAATCTGGTTCTATTTACCTTCACTCTGTCACATACCTGACTGACTACCATATTCTATCTGTTAAATCGGCCCCTAGGTTCGCCTTGTGAGGCACACGCCTGTTTAATGATGGCGGGGACCATGTAGCCGGACATGATGACAAACCTGGTTCTATTTACCATCACTCTGTCACATACCCGACTGACTGATTACCGTATTCTATTGGTTAATCCTACCCCTAGGTTTGCCTTGTGTGGGGCAGGTCTGTTTAATGTAGTAGCTGGTCATGATGACAAACCTGGTTCTATTTACCTTCACTCTGTCACATATACCTGACTGACTACCATATTCTATTTGTTGATCCCACCCCTAGGTTTGCCTTGTGAGGCACACGCCTGTTTAATGATGGTTTGGACTGTGTATCTGGACATCATGACAAACCTGGTTCTATTTACCTTCACTCTGTCACATAACTGCTTGACTACCATATTCTATCTGTTAACTCCACCCCTAGGTTTGCTTTGTGAGGCACAAGTCTCTTTAATGGTTGTGTGGACCGTGTAGCCAGACATGATGACAAACCTGGTTCTATTTACCTTCACTCTGTCACATACCTGCCTGGTTATCGTATTCTATCTGTTAACTCCACCCCTAGGTTCGCCTTGTGAGGCAATCGCCTGTTTAATGATGGTGTGGGCCGTGTAGCCAGACATGGTGACAAACCGGGTTCTATTTACCTCCACTATGTCACATACCTGACTGAATACCGTATTCATCACTACCGTATTCAGACTACCGTATTCTATCTGTCGATCCCACCCCTAGGTTCGCCTTGTGAGACAATCGTCTGTTTAATGATGGTGTGGACTGTGTATCTGGACATAACAACAAACCTGGTTCTATTTACCTTCGCTCTGTCACATAACTGCCTGACTACCGTATTCTTTCTATTAACCCCACCCTTAGTTGGGCCACACACAAACATTACAATCTTCTCCCTGTTATCAATGCTATCTGTTTATCCCACAAAATCTTGCCACTACCATATTCTACCAGTTAACATCATCATTTTGTTCAGCTCAAAATAAAACTAGCTGCGACTGTTTTTCTTTGCAGTTAACACCACTTTCAAGTTAACTGCCCTTTAACCTTATTCAGTCTGTAAAGGTCCACCACCTTTTTTGAATATGACATAATTCTCCTTTTGTATTTTATAGGCTTTATATATATATATACTTGTGAAACTTAAATCACATATTCTATTTGCTTCTCATCTTGAACTGTCTATGAACTAGTTTCTTTTTGTTAAACGAACAATACCACCTAGAAAAGTTTTCCTTACTATTTTTCACAAATAAAGTATCAGTGCATAGAATAATATTTTTCAGCTTTTTGATAGATGGAATAGGTGTTAATCACAAGGTGTTAATCTGAGATTTCCTCTCCTGTACTGACTGACGTGTTATACTCTGTCACCTCAGCAGCCTGTGTTTAGTTCCTCATTGTCCCTGCAGATGTCCTCGCTGCTGCTGTGATAAGATGTCAGTCATGTGATGTGGTAACAGTATCTCTGTTTGCTCACTGACTTGCTCTACGTATCACATCTACTGGTGGTGGGTTATCATCAGGTGCTGCCCCCTTCAGGCAATCAAGGGAAACCATTATCTACAGTGGTAGTCAGGACTTTCACCATTATCAGAGGATTTCACTTGCAGGGTCCAACATTAACTTCTCAAGGCACTTGCCAAGTAGGGCAGGTAAACTTTAATTTCTACCTGTACCTGCCTGACAAAAGTTTGACCTGCCCTGCAAAAGGTGTGATAGAATGAACATGAAAGTGACTTTTTTTCTGTATGTACTATATTTGTACCAAAAGTGTTTTCTTGCTATAGCTTTATCTGTACTGTTGAACAATTGTTGGAATTCCCTTATGTTATAGTATCTCTGATTAGTTACATGAAGAAATCTTATCTGCCATGTAGGGCAGGCACACTCTGATTTTTACCTATATGATATATCATATCATATGATTTAAGATATGTTATACTGATACTGCGTTAAAAATATCATTAAGATATTGTATGGAAATATCAATATTGTATCTTATCACAATTTTTTTTAAAGGTGCAAATTGCTAGTTGCTGGGTCAAGATGACAGGTCGATCCTGCAGCAGCAGACTTGAGCCAGGGCTACAACATTAATGGCTTATCCAGAGAGATAAGTCTTTTATTATGAATGATTAGTGGTGAAATATTGGCCAGTGTAGCAGGTGTTTCTGGAGCTTGTCCTGAACAATGCCAGCTTTAAGGCTACGCAATGGGTCAGATGCCAAGCCAGCATTTATTATTCATACAATAACTGCTCTCCACAATGGGAACATTTATAAATAGCAAATTCATGGTAATTTTGTTGATTTGATACTGCGATGGCATTACATGAGGCCTGCTTTACTAAAGGTCATTCAGCATTCAGCTTACCTGCCTGTTTTTTTTCTATCTTCGCCTAACTAAGGATCATTAGCATGGGCCAGAGTTAACCTATAGTTATGAGGACAACGATTTCAACCAATCTTTCGAAGATTTCTCTTACATATTTACTTGGAGAACTTAATTGCTAAAGATATGTGTGTGCATTTGAATCATTTTACATAACTTTCTCTTTTTCTTCCCACATATTGCTGGTGCTTGACAGCGTGTGCACTTTGAGACTGATAAGTGTGACTGGATAGTTTGTTGTGGTATGAGGAAGCCATTCTATGTGGTGCTGCCACCTACTGCTGAAAAGCGTCACCATCAGGGGAGCATTTTGCTAAGGCTACATGCTTTGCGAGATGGAGTCCTAGATACACAAGGAATGGTGATGGGATCCTGCTAAATTTAGTCTGCATCATGCATGTAGTTAGCGGTATTAATTGGACGATTCCAATGGTTATAAGTTGTTTGTTTTTCTATTCAAGGGATTAACTAGGTTCTTAGTGGAAATTATATATATACATATATATATATACATATATATATATATATATATATATATATATATATATATATATATATATATATATATATATATATATATATATATGTATATATATATATATATATATATATATATATACATGCATACACAGATTATACTCATAATGTTATTTATCAATATTTTTTTGTTTTTAAATCAGTTCAGCTTTTTCAGAGAAGCAAATTAAATGGTGAAATGAACTTCTCTTTATTCTACTACATAATGATATTTATAGAAGTTATGCTGGTTAACAGAGAGAAGGTTAGTGTAAGTGCATGTCATACATTAATCAGTGTTGACAATATGATAAATATTAGTATGTTTACTCATCAGGTCAACCCTGTCATACCAAAGAGGGTCTACTAAAAGTACCCGTTAAAATTAAGTGTTGTACTTGGACTATTTGAAGAACAGGTGCACCACATGAAGTTATTTACACTACTCAGTTACACCCTGCACACAGCAAGCACAGATAGATAATCTGGAAATAAAAATCTCCATGTTCAATCACTTATCCAAACAAACCATAAAGTATCTATATAGAAAATGAAATTTTATTCAGAAAATCACACCCACACCCTCCCCACACACACGCATCAACATCAAAGCTTAACCCATTCATTCCCGTATCAGCCAAAACTGCTACTAGTCAAGTAGATCTCCAGGTATGAAAGGGTTAAACAGTAGCAGTAGTAGCAGTGGTAAGGATAGAAAGTGATAATAAACATTTACTAGCACTTATTAGTGATGTACGTGAATGAATGAGATATATATCATATATATCATATCATGTCATACCATATCATATATATGTATATATATATATATATGTATATATATATATATATATATATATATGTATATATATACATATATATATATATGTATATATATATATATATATATATATATATATATATATATATATATATATATATATATATTTATATATATATATATATATATATATATATATATATATATATACACACACTCATTCTTTCAATTACCGTATTTTCAAATGATAGTATGCCTCATGTTTTGGCGTAACAGCCAATGAGGTGAAGGATGAAGAACTACTCCCAGAGAAAGCAGCAGGCCTGCTTGTTCAGTCTGCTAACAGAGTCCATTATTAGCCAACATCATTACAGTTTTTTGCAAAGGTCAAATGGAATTATAGACAAGTCGTCAGATCTGCCACATAGATCATCTTCAATGAAGCTATTGTTCGGGGGGCTGGTTGGAATCTAAATTGCCTATTATTGCCACAGAGTTCCTCACTGATCATCCTGTACATAACCACCATCATACTGCGGCTTCTCTTTACATTATAAAACTCCCTCCTCCTCCTCCTCATATTGTCTGATCACCATCATTTCAACTTTATACAGCTACACTTAATCTTTGCCATGTGATTGTCTGCGAATTTCTGAAATTGGAATCAGTAAAAGTATTTCGCTATGAGAATTAAGAAACATCCTCATCGTTGTCATTTTCAGTCATAACAGATGCTGCCATAGTCATATATTTAATGTTTATTTTTATAATCATCATCATCATCATCATCATCATTATAATTATCCTCATTATCATCCAAATCTTTATCATCATACCCATGACCATCCTCATCGTTATCATCTTCATCATCATCATCATCATCATTCTAATTATCATCATCATCATCAGAGAGATTTTATTCAAATATCTTCATCATATTTATAAACTTATTTTGATGAGTCAGAATTACAAGTTTGAATAGACAAAACAGCACTAGCTGCAGAAGTGGCAGTAGCAGCAGCAGTGGCAGCAGTAGCAGAAGCAGAAGCAGCAGGAGCAGGAGCAGTAGTAGCAGCAGTAGTAGCAGCAGCAGAAGTAGCTGTAATGGTAGCAGCAGCAGTGTTTGAAGTAGCAGTAGCAGTAGTAGTAGTAGTAGTAGTAGTAGTAGTAGTAGTAGTAGTAGTAGTAGTAGTACACGTAGCATCAGTAGCAGCAGCAGAAGTAGTAGCAGCAGTAGCAGCAGCAGTAGTTACAGCCACAGATGAAGTAGCTGTAGTAGGAGCAGCAGCAGTTGAAGTAGTGGTAGTAGTCATAGCAGTAGTCATAGCAGTAGCATTAGAAGAAGCAGAATCAAAAGTAGTAGCAGCAGTAGCAGCAGAAGTAGTAGCAGCAGCAGAAATGCAGAAGTGGCAGCATCGGTAGCATCAGCAGTAATAGCAGCAGTAGCTGCAGCAGATGAGGTAGCAGTAGTAGGAGCAGTAGCAGCAGCAGTAATGGCAGCATCAGCAGAAGCAGTGGTAGTGGTCACAGTAGCAGTGTTAGAAGTAGCAGAAGCAGTAGTAGTAGCAACAGCAGCAGTAATGGCAGCATGAGAGATACAGAAGCTCTAGCAGCAGTAGCAGCAGCAGCATGGGCCAGGTTTCTGCCTGTGATGATTGGTATAGATTAACCAGCGGAGATGATACAGATTGTGCTTACAGGGCCGGCACAATTAACCATAGAGCGAGCATTGATTTCCCCCTCTCCCTGCGTAAACGCCGCACTTAGTCGGAGATAATCTGCTTTAGGTGGGATTAAGTGGCAAGGTGCGCCTAGGTAGCGAGGGTCAAGTAGGGTCTCCCCGCTCCTCCTCAAAGGCCACAAAGGTGTGATATGTCAGGTAAATAATACTGTGAGGAGCCGCTGTAGATCAGCCGGGCTACAAGGGCAGGCGCGCAGATCAGGTGCGAGGGAATGGCGGCTTATGGACATGATGGAGGAGACTGTTGTTCTCAGACGCACGGTATCGTGCAGCGATCGCTTTTATCACTGTCACTCTCATCAACTCCATCAGTACTAGGGGGTCATCATCATCATCATCATCATCATCATTCTTATGATCAGCGTCATCAACATCGTCATCATCATTAAAATCATTATCAGCATCATCCACTTCACCAGCATCCTCCTCTTCATCATCATCATCATCATCATCACAATCACCACCACCATCTTCATCATCATTATTATCATTATCATCATCATCCTCTTCAACATCGTGATCATCATCATCGCAATCACCACCACCATCATCATCAATCAGCATGATTATTATCATCATCATCCTCACCATCCATCATTTTCATTGATATTAAAGATAATCTTAAAACCTCTTATATGTTCCTATTTTTTTTACAAAACTTTGCCTAATGAACCATTGTCATCATCATAATCATCATCATCATCATCATCATCATCATCATCATCATCATCATTATCGTAAAGCCTCTTATATGTTCCTACTTTTTCCAAAATCTTGCATTATAAATGTTTTATCTTAGTCATCATCATCATCGTCATCGTCATCATCATCATCATCATCATCATCATCATCATCGTCATCATCATCATCATCGTGGTCATTATTCTGATTATGATTTACTAGTGACGTAAACACCTCCACCAACAGCACAATCTACACTGTAATCACCATCACGGTCGCTTTGTTTATTATCATCACCATCACCATCTTTTATGAACCCTGAATTCCATTTCCATTATTCTTTTAATGGACCTTGTCCTAAGCATTGTTTAAGCTTACCCACATGGCCCATGAACATACTTATGGCTCTAATTGTGTTCTAATCATTATAAAATCTCCTGGGTTTAATGCTTTTCGCCTGTCACAGGAACAGAGGAGAGGTCCTAAAATGACCATTTGCTCTCCAAGCGCCTCTAAGCTTGTTTGCTATGTGTAAGTACATGTAGGAAAAGGAAGGAGTGAGTCAGAGCCACATACAAGAACTCAGCGTGAGAGAGGTGAGGGGGGGGGGGGGGGCATGCATTCATTTACTTTGATCAAACTTAGGGGGGGGGGGGGGGAGGGGACATGCATTCATTAACTTAAATCAAACCTATTGCAAAGGGACTTTAATGTGAAAATCTAGAGTTTAAAATTTGAATTGGATGGGGTAATAATCTGCCCCCTTCTAGTATTTATATCCCAAAATAAGGGGTTATTTTTGAAGGGGGGAGGCATTCATTTTCAATAAAAACTAATGACATGAGGTATTTTGTATGGAACAATCATGATTCTTACAATGTTACAATGCAATACAATGCAAATCTTACAATGTTCCAAAATAAAACTGAATATAATTGGAGGGTGTTTGTATAGTCATGTGACCACCTCCTCTCAAAGCAAAATAAATTGGGATGTTTATTTTCAGTTAAAACAAAACTCAATAGGCAACTTACTCAGAAAAATCTTGATAATCTATAGAGGTTGAGTTGACCCCTGACCCCCTCCTGTGTGCTTACAATATGAGTATAAGTCTGCTAATAGAATATGTGGGGATGGTTTCCTAATCTTCATCTTAACATGGCAGATGGATGTAAATGTACAGAGTCACACATGCCCCTTCAGCTGGCCCAGGGCCCCCCATTTCTCCCCCTTAAATTACCCCTAAAAAATACATGAGCAGCTCGTCTATGATTGCCGGCTAGGGCAGCGGAGATGGATGTAGTTTATGCCTTATCATACACCGCCACCCTGATGAAACGGTGTTAACACCTAGGCGCACCTGAAAAATGAATGAACTTTTTGGCCAAAATTGCATGTTTGAAGTTGCAGATGGATGTGAAAGCGCACAAATGCACATCCATCGCGCGGACACCGGATTTATCAAGTCTTTGTAAGTGACAACATGGGGATGAAAAATTCAGGAGGTCTTTGAAAATTGCTGTTGTGTGAAGTTTTGATTGATGTCGATCCATATGAGGGGTACATGTCTGCATTGTTTCTGTGGGAATGCGGAAATCCCAGATATCTTTGACAATCGCCTGACTGCCTGCCAGAGATGGATTCTCATTGGTCCTGAAATATCGCTTATACCTCGCGATGTAGAAGCAAAGGGTGGTGGCAAACAACTTGAGGTACCGCCACTTCAAAAGCACCCCAACCTGATACCCCTATAGGGTGCTATAGATTAGACATAGTATAGGTGCAGGGCGCACAGTGTACTGAGTGGGTTGGGCTCAAGTTCCTGAATTGTTGGTTCTGGTACTGTTTGTTGCAGGAATTGGGTTAATTGCGTTTGATTAATAGCCCTCTCTATGCTGAGGCTACTTTCATCCATAGCACAAGGATGCTAAAACTTTTGAAAATCATGTAAACCCTGTCATGTTTGTATTCATTGGATAACTCTCGCTGAGTGCTCTGAGATGAGTACCCATGTGCCAGGGTTTCAGTCATCTTTTAGGTTTTCTGCATCATTTTGAATTGACCAGATTAGCCACCAGCAGCACAAGGGATGAAGTCAGTGAAAAGTTTGTAGGATCGGCTATAACACAATAACACAATATTAATGGAAAAGTGAATATCCCCCTAATAGAAAATAATTGAAAATGAGGAAATGTACAGAAAACCATTTCCCTTAATCACCACAGTTTTATACTGGGAGTCATAGGAAAAAGCAGAAGAAAAGGTATGCGGTTATAGTATTTTGAAGGCTTAGACAAACCAAACTTCAAGGGCCTTCCTAACAGTTTTATGTAAAAAGGCCACTGGTCTTCTTCTACTACAGGTTGCCAGTGGGCACTTTGATCAGTTCCCTCTTTCTTAATCTGAATCTCTAAAACAGCAATTCCTAAATTTCTACCCATCCCCATTTAAAACTACCCAGTTACTTCAAATCCTTATAACAACTTCATTTAATATCCATTTTGTGTCAAAAAGGGCAATATACAATATACAGTTCAGCCATATATATTGTCAAAAAGGGCAATATACAGTTCAGCCATGTCATAGAAGGTGGCTTTTCAGGAAGGTATTTGATTTTTACCCCCAAGACAAACACATCGTGTCATGGCTAAGTCCCTGCCTGATAGTATACAATCCATGGTACTGAAATACCTTTATGGCAGGGTTGATTGCTTTGTAAACTATATACCTGTGTCAGTTTTTGTCATATGAAACTTCTCCCTTTTCCTAAAAAGGTATAAAAGTCAAGCTGGGAGTCATTTATCATGTCCTAGATGACACAACCTTCTTGCTAATCTTGACTATCTGCAGAGTGTCTTTAAGACCCGGGCTTAAAGCTGTGAGATATTTCCTGTAAGTGAGTGTAAGGGATGAAGTCTGGGGGAGAGAGGGCCAAGATTTGTGGATCGAGGTGAAGGGTAGGGGATCGATATGTATGAGTTTTCCTGAGCCGGGCGGTGTAGGATTTCTTCTATCGCATTTCAATCTTCTCAAGGGAGATCTAGATGGACTAAGGTGGTATTACACAGAGGTGTCGCCAGGGCCGTCATAATTGTCTACTAGGCTGCGGGGATCCTTAGCACTTCTGATTTCTATCTCGCGCAATCCGCCGGCATTTATTGTGGGCAGCGAGAATCTAACTAGACGGATCAGTCCCACGGCTCAAGACGAAGGCAGCTTAGGCCGTCCCCGAGCCCAAGATAATGAAACAAATAAATTCCCAACTCTGAGAATGTGGTGCAAGCCGGGGCTTTATGAATATGGATGTTTTATGGAGAGGGGATAGAGGGCCATCATGTCAAGGGGTATCCACTCCTTGTACTGTGATAACTAGCTACTAGAGCAGGCTAGCTGAGGGGGGGGGGGGGGGGAGAAGATGGGCAAGGGGGGGGGGGGCAATCTTGATGATGCATGTGCATGAGGAATGGAGAAGTTTTTTTGTATCATTGCCGATTATGTCTGGTAGTTTCACGTGTTTCTAATTGCAATATTTCGATTTTAACTTTTTTTATGTCATTATCGTCAGCGTCTTCATCATCAACATCATTATCATCATCATCATCATCATCATCATCGTTATCATCATCATCACTGTCACCATAATTAGCACAACACCATAAAGATCACTTGTTTTTCCCCACCATCATCATAATTATCGACATTAACATTGTCATCAGTGACATTATCGTCATCCGCATCACCATCATCATCATCATCATCATCGCCATCATCACCATCATCATCATCATCACCATCATCATCATCATCATCATCGCCATCATCATCATCATCACCATCATTAACATCACCATCTTCATCTTCATTAGCATCATGATTTATACTTGATTCTCTCAAGGGTGTGGGGGAATGCCAAAATTATGTTGTTGTTGTTGTTGTCGTTTCTTTGTCTTGCTATTGTGATATGTTTGTATTTGATGCTTGCAGGAACAATAGCTGTGGTCAGCTAGGCTGTAACAGTAGGGAGGAGATGGTGGTTCCCAGGACAGTGGAGGACCTCAAGCCGGTCAAGCACATCGCCTGTGGCTCCAACCACAGTCTCATAGTGGACGGTGAGTAGTGGCTACATATAATGCATAAATCACTCAGTATAAGGGATAGGCATCGGTACTCCATACAGTACCAAATACTTATATCAAATGGGAAGAATTATTGAATCGAAAAAATGTTAAGTATCATATCATATAGTTAAAGATTTGAAATGATTGTACTATTGATTTAAGTGCTACCTGGATGTCTCCACATTGAGGGGCTGGGAGGTAGGCAGTATCATTGAAAATAGCGTTTCTGTATCAAATCATCAAGCAAATATTGATATTGTATCATATCATGACAATTTCAAAAGTGCCAATCCCTACTCATAATTCAAATACTTAATGAAGTGTGCAAATGTTTTACTGTCTCACTGTCTCATAAAATTTAGTATAGTGTATATGGTGTAGCTGTGTAGTTCATTATTTTTCCACCAGATGTCACTGATAGTTTATATGGTGTAACTGTGTAGTTCATTATTTCTCCACCAGATGTCACTGGTAGTTTATATGGTGTAGCTGTGTAGCTCATTATTTTTCCACCAGATGTCACTGATAGTTTATATGGTGTAACTGTGTAGTTCATTATTTCTCCACCAGATGTCACTGGTAGTTTATATGGTGTAGCTGTGTAGCTCATTATTTTTCCACCAGATGTCTATGATAGTTTATATGGTGTAACTGTGTAGTTCATTATTTCTCCACCAGATGTCTCTGATAGTGTCTCAAGTGTTTCTGTTATTTCAATACATTGATTAAGATTATGATGGTGGTGATGTTGAAAGTGATTATGATGATGATGATGATGATGGTCATTGTATTGATAATTACGGTGGAGATGATGATTTTGATGTAAGTTATCATTATTAATCATTGCCATCACAATCATCATCATCATCATCATCATCATCATCATTATCATCATCATCATCATCATCACAATCAATGACTTGAAAAAAAATCAACATGATCTTGGTATGATAGACACCAGTTTTTGTCATGACATCTGTTGACATATTCTTCCTAGCCCCAAGCCCTTATGGCAGTGTCTTAGCCAGGATTTAGGAACTGGGTGCCTAAAATTGGCAGTTGTAAAATTTTTGGGCGTCCAGATTTTTAAGGGGGATCACATATACTCATATTTCAACCATAAACATGAATAAATTCATCAAAATAAGGGATGATATCATTAAACAATGTCATGGGAATTATAAGGAGATAAAAGAATTCAATTAAAAGCTTGAGATTGGGATTTTTAGAAATTCCACACAAAAATATTTGGGTGTCCTGGGGGGTTCTTTTTAAGGGTTTGGGTGTCCAAAAAGGCACCCAGACGCCCTGCTGGCTAAGACCATGCCTTATGGTGTCACTGTTAGTCCTAGTTAGACAAGATTGATATCTTTCTGTGGAGTCTGTGGAGGTTGGATGAAATATTAGTGTGCTTAGAACATGTGTATACATACAGCTAGTCCCTGTTTATGCAGCATGGGCTACAGAGGTGCTCAGGGAACAATATGTCATTACTCAAAAGTCACACAGCCTAGATGTACTGTCTGATAGCCTTAGCAAGAGAAACACAGCCAACCTCTTCAGTCTAGATATACTGCCAGATAGCCTTAGCAGTTCAGACCATACCAAACATCACTAGTTCAATACCAGTACCAACAAAACTGGTATACCGTATTGAACAGTAACAGATCCTAGATGTACTGTCTGATAGCCTGAGCAGTTCAGATTGTACAAACAGAAACGCAGCCAACCTCTACAGACCTACAACTCAGATTCAGGACAGTCACAGGTCATTAATCAAAAGCTGTTAAAATCATACATCCAACCATACAATCTATCCCCTAGCACAGCAGTGGTATGGGACTGTCACAGAATCCACTGTTAATGCTATCCTGTATCTGTCTGCCCCTTGGTGTTAACTCTTTTCATGCAGAAATTCATTAGCAGCTTTCTATTCAAGGGATATGGAAAGGGTTATAAGAAGGCGTCAAACATTTTTAAAGCATACAATATCAAAAATGATATCAAAAATGCCACTTACTAAAGTTTCAAAAAAACCTAAGTCTCCCCTATCCATTCATCCATCAACATTGAAAATAACCCCCTCCCCAACGTCCTACATTATAAATGCCTCTCTTCTGCATTTGCAGCGCCATCTATGGTATTAAGAGTGAAGCTGTGAATCAATTAAGGCTGCCCCCATCATACGGGTCAGAGAAGGGTGTGTCTGTCATCAGGCATCATTAGAGAGGTCAGAGGGGGGACGCCAGGCCTCCGTCCGCGGCCAGAGCTCTACTGACCACTAGAGGCCCTGGTCACTTCCTATACACTGCACACAGCCCTGAATCGTACTGACCCACATCGATAAAGAAATGTATACTTTAGATGACAATTCATTATTTTTTAAAACCTGGTCACTTCTAATACACTGCATGCACTGAATTGTACTGACTCACATCAATAAAGTAATTTGAAGTTTAGATGACCATTTATGATTTCAAAAACCTGGTCTCTTCTCAGGGGCCCTGGCCTGGTGGCCATGTGGTCTGAGGCATTGCCACTGACTGTCTCTCAACACTGTCCTGGTTCAAATACCATCTGGGGCATGTGAGAAGGCTGCTGGTGACTTGGAGTTAGGTGGTGGTTTTCCCCTGGTACTCTGGTTTCCTCCACAATTACAACTGGCTAGTCACGACTTAGCTTCAATATGGCAGAAAAGGTGATGCTTCTCACTTTCACTTATATGCAGGTTGAAGTAAGAATTGAGTCATTAGGTATATCTAGCTTATGCAGATGTGCAAGCTTCATGGGTGTTCTACCTGTAGAGTTGTTCACAGTTAAACCCATTCATGTCTGTAGTGTTCAACTCCCTTGACTATATTGGGGATATATCTCTCACAATAGGAAAAACATGTTGATCAAAATCAAACTGACAACTCTCCTTCAAATATCCTTTGAATTTAGGATTAATTCTATAGTTAATTTCAAAAGTGTCTACTGTCCAGACTGATCTTGTCAAGAAGAAATCCAGGCATGAATGGCTTAACCCTTCCAATGTTGAGGCTACTTTCCTCCAAAGCACAAGAATGCAAAACAAAAAAATTATAAAACTATTTAAAACCTACCATGTTGGTATTCTGACATTGCTCTCATTGAGTACTCTCATATGAGTACCCACATGCAAGTATTTCAGTCATTTTTCAGCATTTTTGCGTGATTTTGTATTGGCCAAATTAGCCACCAGCAGCATAAGGGTAAAGGAACAAATGAAGTGTAAACTTACCCTCAGACTATCATACTAAGGTTAAGCCATCCAGGACTCACAGTGGAAAGATGCTCCTCCATCAGAAGTCAAAGTTCAACAGTTTGGGAGTGACCATTTGCTGGTAGTCTCTTAGGGATGTTTACAATGTGGGTGGGATATTGAAGCTTTTATACTCAACCTTCGGGAGGGGTCAACTACCCCATATGTTGACCAGTCTATTCAACATATTGGGCATTACCAGCAAAACCTTGGTGGTCAAAAAGCTAATACAATGCTGGACAATGAGGGTCATGAGTAATTAGGCCCACTGGACAGTGGTCAGTACTGCGGGCAGTGTATTCTGGAGAAGGAGATTGATGAGAGGGGTCAGGGAGTAATCCACAATCTACTTGAGCCAATGGTCAGGTCTCCAGCTGCAGCACTGGTCATTTATCTAGCGGTCAGCTGGCTGGAGTGGTCATTGTGGAGTGGTCAGCAGTGGTCAAGTGGTCATTATGGGTGGTCAAGGATCTAGAAGGATGCTCCAGTAAGCCTTGTCATAGAGGGGAGATGATTTGTTGCTGTATGCAAATACACTGAACATTATATTATTTATGCTCTGGAGTACAACCTGTTTTTGCTACTAGGAGGTAGCTCTCAGGCTTAGTAAAACACATATTTTACTCACAAGGATATTCTCATACTTGACTCAAGATGATAGAAATATACATGTATAGAATATCAAATGTATATCATAACACATTTTGGTGGTTCATTTTTCTTAGAAAATAATAAAGCCTATTTATAGGTTTAAGAAACACCAAAATTAAACTTCATTGACCATAACATTTCATCATTTTTAGTCAACTATATGAAAGTGATGATAAAAGCACACAAGTTATGCTAGTTGAATTAGATCGACAACATAGCCATATATATTGGATCTACTTATACTTGAAAGTCAAAAAAATTCATCAAATGAAATCCCTTTATTTTTTCAACTGGAAACAAATGCCATTCCTAATATTGTGATTGAAGCCTATACCCCAAATTCCTTTAAACCCCTTACAGAGCCTAGTCTACCCCTTGCCTTGTGTGTATGAAAAAGGGTATTTCTTTCAATTGCAAACGCTGTGTATTACTAATAGAAAATCTGGGAAGATTTATGGGGTTTTTCAATGCATAGTATTATCTGGGCTCTCAGTCACTGACCACTAGAGTGAGGATGACAAATCTCCTCATGTCTGGTCGGGGAGATGATGACCGCTACAGCCCCAGTGGACAGTGTCCACCACCAGCAGGTAGCCCCACTGTGATTGACAGCTCATTATAAGTTTAACACCTCATGAAGCAGCTCAATAAATCAAGCAACAACTCAAGCATGTAGAACTCTATTGTCAAACAACCATGCACTCACATGAATATGTATATATATATATATATATATATATATATATATATATATATATATATATATATATATATATATATATATATATATATATATATATATATATATATATATATATATGTGTGTGTGTGTGTATATATATATATATATATATATATATATATATATATATATATATATATATATATATATATATATATATATATATATATATATATATATATATATATACACACACATTTACACTTACAATTAGAAAACCATTAAATGATATTTACCTCAACAACATATAATAGAAACATTTATAAATAGTTAACTCTAACTAACAGTGCAATCAGAAGCACTGTAGTTGAGTGATTTGACAACCAGGTGATGCAGAGCGTTTTGATTTAGGTATTTCACACCAGGTGTTGACAGTTTTTTTAGTTCACTCATTCTTCACCAGGTGTCAGTAGAGATTTTTAGGTAGACTGTTTTACACCAGTTGTCATCAACACTATATTGATTTAACACCTGGTTTCAACAGAGCTTCTTAGTTCAGTGATTCCAAATCAGGTGTCAGCAGCGCTTTTTAGTTCAAGTTTTTTTACACCAGGTTTCAACAGGGCTTTTTAGTTCAGGTATTCCACACTAGATGTCAACAGGGCTTTTTAGTTCAGGTTCCACACTAGATGTCAACAGGGCTTTTTCGTTCAGGTATTCCACACTAGATGTCAACAGGGCTTTTTCGTTCAGGTATTCCACACTAGATGTCAACAGGGATTTTTAGTTCAGGTATTCCACACTAGATGTCAACAGGGCTTTTTTGTTCAGGTATTCCACACTAGATGTCAACAGGGCTTTTTCGTTCAGGTATTCCACACTAGATGTCAACAGGGCTTTTTCGTTCAGGTATTCCACACTAGATGTCAACAGGGCTTTTTCGTTCAGGTATTCCACACTAGATGTCAACAGGGCTTTTTCGTTCAGGTATTCCACACCAGATGTCAACAGGGCTTTTTCGTTCAGGTATTCCACACTAGATGTCAACAGGGCTTTTTCGTTCAGGTATTCCACACTAGATGTCAACAGGGCTTTTTTGTTCAGGTATTCCACACTAGATGTCAACAGGGCTTTTTCGTTCAGGTATTCCACACTAGATGTCAACAGGGCTTTTTCGTTCAGGTATTCCACACTAGATGTCAACAGGGCTTTTTCGTTCAGGTATTCCACACTAGATGTCAACAGGGCTTTTTAGTTCAGGTATTCCACACTAGATGTCAACAGGGCTTTTTAGTTCAGGTTTTCCACACCAGGTGCCAAGAGGGCGTTTTACTTCAGGTATTCCACACCAGGTGTTAACAGGGCTTTTCAGTTCAGGTATTCCACACCAGGAATCAGCAGAGCTTCTAGTTCAGTGATTTCACACCAGGTATTAGTAGGTCCTTTTATTTCAGCAATTGTACGCCAGGTGTCAGCACGGCTGTGATGGGCTGTTTACACATGAGGGCCAGCTTGCTGCCACTGGGATGTGGGTTTTGGCTGTTTAGTTCAGTGATCAGCCACTAGGTGTCAGCAGCAGTATGATAGCTATGATGGGCTGTTTACACACAAGGTCCACTGGTATGTGGGGTAATGATGCTAAGTTTTGGCTGTTTAGTTCAGTGATCAGCCACTAGGTGTCAGCAGCAGTATGATAGCTATGATGGGCTGTTTACACACAAGGGCCACTGGTATGTGGGGTAATGATGCTAAGTTTTGGCTGTTTAGTTCAGTGATCAGCCACTAGGTGTCAGCAGCAGTATGATAGCTATGATGGGCTGTTTACACACAAGGGCCACTGGTATGTGGGGTAATGATGCTAAGTTTTGGCTGTTTAGTTCAGTGATCAGCCACTAGGTGTCAGCAGCAGTATGATAGCTATGATGGGCTGTTTACACACAAGGGCCACTGGTATGTGGGGTAATGATGCTAAGTTTTGGCTGTTTAGTTCAGTGATCAGCCACTAGGTGTCAGCAGCAGCATGATAGCTATGATGGGCTGATTACACACAAGGGCTAGCTGGCTGCCACTGGGATGTGGGTTAATGATGCTAAGTTTTGGCTGTTTAGTTCAGTGATCAGCCACTAGGTGTCAGCAGCAGTGATAGCTATGATGGGCTGTTTACACACAAGGGCCAGCTGGCTGCCACTGGGATGTGGGTTAATGATGCTAAGTTTTGGCTGTTTAGTTCAGTGATCAGCCACTAGGTGTCAGCAGCAGTGATAGCTATGATGGGCTGTTTACACACAAGGGCCAGCTGGCTGCCACTGGGATGTGGGTTAATGATGCTAAGTTTTGGCTGTTTAGTTCAGTGATCAGCCACTAGGTGTCAGCAGCAGCAGTATGATAGCTGTGATAGACTGTTTACACACAAGGGCCACTGGTATGTGGGGTAATGATGCTAAGTTTTGGCTGTTTAGTTCAGTGATCAGCCACTAGGTGTCAGCAGCAGCAGTATGATAGCTATGATGGGCTGTTTACACACAAGGGCCACTGGTATGTGGGGTAATGATGCTAAGTTTTGGCTGTTTAGTTCAGTGATCAGCCACTAGGTGTCAGCAGCAGTATGATAGCTATGATGGGCTGTTTACACACAAGGGCCACTGGTATGTGGGGTAATGATGCTAAGTTTTGGCTGTTTAGTTCAGTGATCAGCCACTAGGTGTCAGCAGCAGCATGATAGCTATGATGGGCTGATTACACACAAGGGCTAGCTGGCTGCCACTGGGATGTGGGTTAATGATGCTAAGTTTTGGCTGTTTAGTTCAGTGATCAGCCACTAGGTGTCAGCAGCAGTGATAGCTATGATGGGCTGTTTACACACAAGGGCCAGCTGGCTGCCACTGGGATGTGGGTTAATGATGCTAAGTTTTGGCTGTTTAGTTCAGTGATCAGCCACTAGGTGGCAGCAGCAGTATGATAGCTGTGATGGGCTGTTTACACACAAGGGCCAGCTGGCTGCCACTGGGATGTGGGTTAATGATGCTAAGTTTTGGCTGTTTAGTTCAGTGATCAGCCACTAGGTGTCAGCAGCAGTATGATAGCTATGATGGGCTGTTTACACACAAATGCCACTGGGATGTGGGTTAATGATGCTAAGTTTTGGCTGTTTAGTTCAGTGATCAGCCACTAGGTGTCCGCAGCAGCAGTGATAGCTATGATGGGGTGTTTACACACAAGGGCCAGCTGGCTGCCACTAGGATGTGGGTTAATGATGCTAAGTTTTGGCTGGCAGGAGTTTAAGGTCAGCATTTGGCAGCTTATATCACAGCCTCCATCACTAATCACCCCCAAGTAGCATAGAATCCCCCATGCTGTTCACCTATCACCACTCCCTATGTGCAACACACGCTCTCCGAACATTTCAATCTATTTTGACTGATTTGCCAAAACAGTTAACCCATTAATATTTAACCCTTCCAATGCTGAGGCTACTTTCATCCAAAGCACAAGAAAGCAAACAATTTTGAAAACCATCTTAACCCTGTCATGTTGGTATTCATTGATAGCTCTTGCTGAGCACTCTTGATGAGTGCCCATGTGCCATGGTTTCATTTATTTTTCAGTTGTTTTTTTTGCATCATTTTTTATTGGCCAAATTAGAAACTAGCAGCATAAGGGTTAAGAGTTCCTCCAGAAATTTACATTTGGGTCTATGCAGCAAATGTTTCTAGAATATTGCCGGATAACGAAAGTGTGCCCGCACCATTGAATCTTGTATATTTCTCCCTGAAGAAGAAATTTGAATATGATGAGAATACAGAAATGAACCGAAATTATAATGATGTTAGGCAGAGAAAAGCATTTGAAAATATTCACATTACATTTTAACATGTGTTAGATATTTGATGGAGAAATGAAGTTGTAATTCATCAGGCATGTGATAAACATATTTAAAAATACAAATATCAGAATTCCAGTTGACATTGTATTAACGATTGACATGACTTGTTTTTGGATGATGAGTGGCCAACAGAAGATGGCAGTTGAATAACTGTGTATGCAATCCAATCCTATTCACCAAATCCCTTGTGCATGCTGCCCCCTAACAGCCCTTTCCTGTCCCCCATATTGTTTCCCCAATCGCCCCTAGGTGTCCCCAGTGGGGGAAACAAAATAGGGGGCGCTATTAAGCTAATGCACACGAAGAGCCCAGGGCTATGCATTTGACAGTTGACACCTAATGTTCATAGTGTTGATGAGAGGGTAGGGTGAAATCAGTAGATATGGGGAAGTTGAACGGGGTGTAGTGGAAAGTTTATGGGAGTGGGGGCCAGAAAGGGTGATTGCATGTCTTTTTGCTCATTGTTACTGACACAATACTGTACCCATCCACTTAATTCCTATGTCTCTTGGGGAATTCATCCCCCTTCATCAAAACATGAATTTCCTATTTCCCCCTACCCTGGTTCAGTCTGACCAGGGTCTCCCGATCAACCAGTGGCAAACAAGAACTCATGGAATAACTTGATTAATTGATTTCTCCTTTTTTGTGCAGTTTATAAATCATATTGATTTCCAACGCATTGGTTTAAATGTCCAGGAGTCGGTGACTGAAGTGGTGTGATCTTTTGCGGTATTTGCAGAAGACGGTGTGGTTTTCGTGTGGGGTTACGGCAAGGCCTGTGGCAACAGACAGCAGGACTACCTGGAACCGGTGAAGAAATCGACGGCTCGCAGCAATGTGGTATCGGTGGCGGGTGGAAATGGCCATTCATTAGCCCTCTCAGGTAGGTACACTATTTCATTGCTGAGGCACAAGACTGCAAACATATTGAAAATTGTCTCAACCCTGTCATGTTGGTATTCATTGTAAAGCTCTGGTTGAGTGCTATCAGATGAATACCAGGATGCCATGGTTTCAGCAATGTGGTGTCGCTGGAAATGGCCACTCTTTAATTAGCCCTCTCAGGTAGGTACATCATTTCATTACTGAGGCTACATTTAGTCAAGGCACAAGACTGATAACATAGTCAAAAAACTATCTAAACCCTGCCTTGTTGGTATTCATTTGAGAGCTCTTGCTGAGTACTGTCAGATGCATATCAACATGCCATGGTTTCAGAAAAATTTCAGCTTTATTTGCAGTATTGTATTTTGAATGAAAAAGCCACCAGTAGCAGAAGGGTTAAAGCACCTGCCCCACAACAACACCCCACATACCCACCCCAGCAGTAGTGGACACAATGGGGATTCAAGGGATGTGACTTAACCACCCCCCCCCCCCCCTCCTTGAACCCTTCTATTGATGAGGCTCCTTTTTCTTTCAAAGAGGACCCAAAGAACCATCTAAACCCTGTCATGTTGGTATTCATTGGATAGCTCTTGCCGAGCACTCTCAGATGAGTACCCAATGTGTCAGGGTTTCAGTCATTTTTTCAGTTTTTTGCATAATTTTGTATTGGCCTAATTAGCCAACAGCAGCATAAGGGTTAAAATACAAAATTCGGGTTTTTCAACATTTTATTTTAGTTTTGCTTGAAATCAATGAGATAGATTGCCCTCTATATCAAAACAACCCCCCTCATAAAGAATGCACCCCCTACACAGAAATTCTGGATCTGCCCCAACACCCTCCTTTACGCACTACCTATAGTTACCCCCAATTGTCTTCCATGCACCATTTTTGTTTTACTGT
>OZ012692.1:44146825-44179781 GCA_963942565.1 Maea johnstoni | reverse complement strand
TACATGTAATATTGTGCAACAGCAGCTTAGAGTAATTATGTGTTATACAGGGTCTCTAATTGTGTTATCTAAAGTGTTTGTTTTATCTTGAAATGTACACTGACCACTGTCCACCTACTGCTGTGGTCATTGAGATACTGGGCAAGTCCCCCTGGGTCACTCTTAAGGGTAATATTGTGCAAGAGCAGATTAGGGTAATTACATGTTACGCAGGAGCTCTCAATGCTGTTATGTATGGTTGGTTGGTTCCAGTGACACCAGCCCTTTCTAGATGGTGCTGCCCTCTATGCTGCATGCTCTGTTCCATATCACGTATCCCATCTACTGCTGTGATTATTGAGATACTTGAAAAGTTCCCTGGGAAACATTTAATGGTAATATTGTGCAACAGCAAATTAGGGTAACTGTGTGTTATACATGGAAGATATTTGTGTGTTATACAAGGTCTCTTATTGTTTTTTCAAAAGCGTTTATTTACCTGGTAATTGGTTATACCTACTGTCCAGTTACAAGCTACTGATGTGTTCATAGATATACTTGACAAGTCCCCTGGGCCATTTATAAGGGTAATATTGTACAACAGCAAATTAGGGTATGTGTGTGTCTTACAGGGTCCCTAACTTTTCTTTATCAAAAGTGTTTGTTTTACCTGGTAATACACACTGACCACTTGCCATTTACTGCTGTGGTCATTGAGATAGTGGACAAGCACCCTAATTAAACTCATGAAGGTAACATTGTTCAACAGTAGATTAGGGTAATTCCTAGTTACACTGCCTTATTGTACAACTAAAGTGTTTATTTTATCTGGTAATACACACTGACCACTGGTCATTTATTGCTGTGGTCATTGAGATGCTGAACAAGTCCCTCTGGGCCACTTATAAACGGTAAGACTGTGCAACAGCAGCTTAGAGTAGTTCCAAGTTACACAGAGTCTCTAATTGTTTATCTAAAGTGTTTGTTCTATCTGGTAATACACACTAAGCACTGTCCAGTGGTCTTTGAGATACTGGGCAAGTCCCCCTGGGTCACTCTTAAGGGTAATATTGTGCAACAGCAGATTAGGGTAATTACATGTTACACAGGAGCTCTCAATGCTGTTATGTATGGTTGGTTGGTTCCAGTGACACCAGCCCTTTCTAGATGGTGCTGCCCTCTACGCTGCACATCTGCACCGTTCCACACCACTCATCTGAGGCTGAAGGCAGTGGTCACTTGATGCCACCTTGGCCACACAGCTTTTGGGGCCAGGTTGCACCAATAGGATAGAATTGTAGGCTTACTCTTAGCTTTTACCATATTGATATTTGTTGAAGACATTAGTTGCTAGAATAGAACAGCTTTGAGTACATGTTTTTGAAGAAGCATGGTATACAGTGTCTTCGCCAGGACTTAGAAACTGGGTTCCCATAATTGGCAGTTGTAAAGTTCTTGGGTGCCTTCTTTTTATTTTTTTGGGGGGGGGGGGGGGGGGGGGGGGGGGAGACCACAATTTGCTCAGATTTTAATATTGAGCATGAATTTACTAATTGAAATAAGGCAGAATATTCTCATTCAATGTCATGGAAATTATATTGAAGTGAAAAATTATACAATAATACGCTTGAAAGTTACATTTTAAGAAATTTCTCTCAAACTACTATAGTAGATGTTGTGATTGGTAGTTTTTGTTGTTGACCACAGGATACAGTGTGGTGGAGGAGGCGGAGGCAACAGGTGGATTGTACCAGTGGTAATTGCTGCTTGTCCACGCTGCCCACTGATGGTGGTTGTGGGCAGACAGTTTTACTAGTGTTTTATTGCTACCGCGTCCACAGGCCTGGGAACTCAGAACTCAAACATTAAGTGTTTTTACTACTGCAATTTGACCAATATACTGTCCAACTATGAGACAGCCCCACATCATTCTGTAAGTAGGAGAATGAAGTAAATATTTTCCTCATAGAGTTTGTAGTACCTGACTCTTATGCTGCTGGTAGGTAATTTTTCCAACATAAAACAATGCAAAAAAGCCGAGAAATGACTGAAACCCTGGCAAATGGGTACTCATTTGAAAGTACTCAGCGAGAGCTATCCAATGGATACCAACATGACAGCGTTCAGATGGTTTTCAAAAATCTTTGCGCTTTTGTGCTTTAGATGAAAGTATGTTCATATTTGCCTTATAGAGTTTACAGCACTTATATGGGCGTATCTAACTCACCCACAGTCATTTAAGGTCTCTTCCTGACTCTGTCTAAACTGATTACATTGATGAGTAGCCTTGACAACATGTCCTATACATGTATAGAATATCTACAAGGTGAAACAAACAGTTTAGTGCAGTGTGTGGAAAGTGTGCAGGAAAATATCACTCCTAATTTGACAAATATTTGTAATTCATTATATGAAAGGTTGATTAGTGCAACTAGAACTTGGTGTAGTTGAATAATCTAACCATATTTGGGCTTGTTTGTTTCAGTGTTAGAAGAACTTTGTGGTAAAATGGGCAAAATAAGGGTATTAATTTAAGATACATATCAGTCACAGTGTAATGTGGCTTAAAGGGGCATTCCAGGTTCCTAAAAAGATGATTGCGTTTGATGTATGGCAGGCACAGTTATTCTTTTTGCCACACCTATGTGTCCTCTTTCATTTGTGATACTCCTAAGCACTTTGGATAGGGTACCCATCGAACCCCTACCAAAAAAAAAATTAAAGAAAGAAAGAAAAAATGTAGAAACAAAGAAATAGATATAAATAAATAGATAAAACATGCTTAATAAATAATTGAATGAATGAATGAATAAACAAATGAATGAATAAAATGAATAGATAAAAAAAACATATTTTACATATATCATCATTTACCTTTAATTTATAGTCCTCTCTGCTCATAACACTCAGGGACAATATGTCCATAAAGACCTGTCTCAAAATCTGCCCAGGTAATAATGTATCTCTCATCACCTGTTTTTAAAGACCTATGTAAGTCCCACTGGCCACAGCCCTTCATAGTAGTAGGTCTCCACAGGTTTAAGAGGTGGGGTTGTTTAATTGAATTTGTTGTTGAGTTTGTGGTCATCCTGCAGTGGCCTGCCCCTCCCCACCCCTTGTTGTGGGGGATGACATGGCTATTAGCAGGCTAAGGGGTCGCCCTGCAATTAAGGGGGAGCCGCACAAAGGCCCCCTCCTTGTAATAAACATACATAAACACCGCCTCAATATGGTTTTAAGGAGTCCAGCTTCTAATGAAAACTTTCTATGGCTTTGATCGATGGCTCACCTGAAATGGTGTAATACACATGTTCTTGTGTTGGTGTGTTTACTATAGGGCCGGGTAATCTGTGTACGGACCATTTTGTGGATTTTCACGGCCCACTTGACTTTTGCTTGGGGTTATTCATTGGGACCGTAATTGATGACCCTTGTTGAAAATGGCCGCTATCTGATTACCACCACTGCCCTGACCACATCACGCACCTGGCTTTGTGGTATCCTTCCACTTTCTGCTGCGGCTTATTTGATTGGCTGTGGTCAGCGAAAACTTATGGAGCGAGTCGCCAGTGGTCGAAGGGCCCCTCTGTCACCTTGCCTCGGATCACGGACCTCCCAATATCTGTGGTTAACCAATCCATGGCTAGAGATCTACTTGACGAGTGTCGTCTGAACCTGTTATAATTTTGAAAATAACTTTAGAATTAAGCATGGATTCACAAGATATTTGAAAGAGAGTTGTAGATAGGATTCTGATGAACAACTCTCCTACAAATATTTTCTAAATGTTGTTTTTGTTAGAGAGATGTATGCCAAACAGTCAGATGGTTTTGTCTGCTATGGGCATGAATGAGTTTAGTCAGAATCATTAAAACAGGTTTCACGAAAACATACAGTGGTCGGCTGATATCTTTTCCACCTATGCAAATTGATGCCAAGCAAGATTTTTTGGGTTAACAACATATCATAGTTAAGGTCGAAATTTGCATTGGTCAGTACAAACTTAGATGACGAAGATGGGTGGTGATCTTGTCTTTTTCTAACTTATTAAATTCTTCTTGAATATCCTGGGATGTTGATGAAATCTTTCAAGGGAGAGCGTAACTGGGAAAATATTAGAAAAAAAAGTTTAACTAGATTACTACTAACAATTCTCCTTTAAATAATAATAATATTGATAATAATAATACTACTAATAATAATAATAATAATGATAATGATAATGATAATAATAGTAGTAGTAATAATACTACTAATAATAATAATGATAATACTACTACTACTACTACTACTACTACTACTACTACTACTACTACTACTACTACTACTAATAAAAATAATGATAAAAATAAAGATTAAAATGATAATTATAAAGTAATAATAATGATAATAATAATAATAATAATAATAATAATAATAAAAATATAATTTTAATGAAAATAATAATAATGATAATTGATATTTGATATAGCATCCTTTATACCTATAATGTTGAAAAGAATATGAATATGCAAAGAATAATCTGTGGATGGGTCACAGATGTTAATCGTCCATATTGTCAAATAAACTCCTTTAGAAATAGCAGTCAAAGTTTTGTAAGTTATACACACTATCAGCACGTACTACATGTACATAAATCAGGTTAGGTATAAAAGAAGTGAAAAGATTGCTTTGTGTGAGTTGTGTGGATGCCATGGTCAGTGGTGAAGAAGCACAGAGAGTAAGATGACCAGGCCTGGCTGGGGGACCGTGATCTTATCTGGTGAGATATAGAATCATTAATAATGTGTTTGGTAACATTTAACATGTGGAGAGAAGCAACAGGTCATGTGGGGCTGCCATTCCACCCAGTACAGGGGGCAAAGGCGCTCAAAACCTGTCTGGGGGAACTTGACTCAAAGGAAGTTCATAAGTTATCCATGTTCACATTGTAGTGTGATCGCTTTGGCCCAGAACTCTGTATTATGACCCTTTCTGTCAGGGGGCATAGTTCAGCCAAATAAGTCACCCTGCCCCTATAAATATTGCCCTGTCCTTTACTCAACAACATCCAGATAATGTACTCATGCTATTGCTGTCCCAGTGCAATCAATAAATAACACACCCCAAATATTTAGCTGCTCATTGAATAAAGGGGGCAATAAAGGGGGCAATAAAGGGGGGAGGGGGAGTCATTGTTAGTTATTGATTCTATAATTGTATAGGAAAGTGTTGGTATGAATTTTGCGGGCATATTCTTGAATGATTATTTCTCAATTGGGTGCTCAATTCGAATCTTGAATAAATAGGATAGCAGGAGTATTAATTTGACTTTGGATACACTTATGATTGTTTAAGGTCTTAGCCTGGCTGGAACAGTTAAAGAGGTGGGTGATAACCAAGTGAAGTGTTCCTTAAGTTCCCATCCTAGCCATACAATATACATCATACTGTTTGAAACCTCTTCTGGTAAAGGTCTTAGCCTTCATGTGAAGTGTTCTTTAAGTTCCCATCCTAGCCTTACAATATATATCCCAGTGTTTGATGCCACCCCTGTTAATGGTCTTAAGTGTTCAAGTTAAGTGTTCTATAAGTTCCCATCCTAGCCTTACAATATATATCCCAGTGTTTGATGCCACCCCTGTTAATGGTCTTAAGTCTTCAAGTTAAGTGTTCTATAAGTTCCCATCCTAGTTCCCCAGCCATACAGTATCATCTCAGTGTTCAAAGCAACCCCTGTTAAAGGTCTTAGCCTGTCCACTCATCCTAACCATATGCTATGATTCACACAGTTTGTAGCCAACTCTGTTAAAGGTCTTAGCCTGGCTGGAATGGTAAGAGAGATGGGAGATAATCAAGCCAAGTGTTCTTTAAGTCCCCCATCCTAGCCATACAGTATAGATCCCAGTGTTGGTCTGTTAAAGGTCTTAACCTGGCTGGAATGGTAAGAGAGATGGGAGATAATCAAGCCAAGTGTTCTTTAAGTCCCCTATCCTAGCCATACAGTATAGATCCCAGTGTTTGTCTGTTAAAGGTCTTAGCCTGGCTGGAATAGTAAGAGAGATGCAAGATAATCAAGCCAAGTGTTCTTTAAGTCCCCCATCCTAGCCATAGAGTATAGATCCCAGTGTTTGTCTGTTAAAGGTCTTAGCCTGGCTGGAATGGTAAGAGAGATGGGAGATAATCAAGCCAAGTGTTCTTTAAGTCCCCCATCCTAGCCATACAGTAAAGATCCCAGTGTTGGTCTGTTAAAGGTCTTAACCTGGCTGGAATGGTAAGAGAGATGGGAGATAATCAAGCCAAGTGTTCTTTAAGTCCCCTATCCTAGCCATACAGTATAGATCACAGTGTTTGTCTGTTAAAGGTCTTAGCCTGGCCGGAATGGTTAGAGAGAAGGGAGATAATCAAGCCAAGTGTTCTTTAAGTCCCCCATCCCAGCCATACCGTATAGATCACAGTGTTTGTCTGTTAAAGGTCTTAGCCTGGCTGGAATGGTAAGAGAGATGGGAGATAATCAAGCCAAGTGTTCTTTAAGTCCCCCATCCTAGCCATACAGTAAAGATCCCAGTGTTGGTCTGTTAAAGGTCTTAGCCTGGCTGGAATGGTTAGAGAGATGGAAGATAATCAAGCCAAGTGTTCTTTAAGTCCCCTATCCTAGCCATACAGTATATATCACAGTGTTTGTCTGTTAAAGGTCTTAGCCTGGCTGGAATAGTAAGAGAGATGCAAGATAATCAAGCCAAGTGTTCTTTAAGTCCCCTATCCTAGCCATACAGTATATATCACAGTGTTTGTCTGTTAAAGGTCTTAGCCTGGCTGGAATAGTAAGAGAGATGCAAGATAATCAAGCCAAGTGTTCTTTAAGTCCCCTATCCTAGCCATACAGTATATATCACAGTGTTTGTCTGTTAAAGGTCTTAGCCTGGCTGGAATAGTAAGAGAGATGCAAGATCATCAAGCCAAGTGTTCTTTAAGTCCCCTATCCTAGCCATACAGTAAAGATCACAGTGTTTGTCTGTTAAAGGTCTTAGCCTGGCTGGAATGGTTAGAGAGATGGAAGATAATCAAGCCAAGTGTTCTCTAAGTCCCCTATCCCAGCCATACAGTGTAGATCACGATTCAGGACTTTGTGGCCACTTAAGTCCATCCTCACCTTCTCATCTTCCCTCTCCAGCTCACTTGGCCCGCTCCTCAGCCAGGCTTTATAGGTGTTTTTATTGGGTGCTGCCTTCACTGCGTACAGTGGGGGTCTGCTGCATGTATCAGGTCCACTCTTTGATCCTTTACCACCTGATAGTAGCAGTGAAAGATGGCCACTTTATTGCTCCACTATTATCTAGCCTAGCCCACAGGCTACGTAAATGGAGTATGGTCAGTTGGAATATGGAATTTTAATTTTCATCACTTTTTCTGAGTTGGAATTTGGAATTTCAATTTCCATCACTTTTTCTGAGTTGGAATTTGGGATTTCAATTTTCATCACTTTTTCGGAGTTGGAATTTGGAATTTCAATTTCCGTCACTTTTTCCGCTATAAAGTCATGATGAGCCGGTTGTAAATGGACTAAACCGGGAGTACCCGGTGTAAACCACCGCCTAATCTCAAGTCACTGGTAACTTTCTCACATGCTCTGGCGTAGCATTCGAACATGGGCAGTGGTGAGAGACAGCTAGCAGTCAGTCCCCCCCCCAAGCAATCCACTTTGATCAATTGTTTATATGATTCAATAAAGAAGTCTCAGTTGAAAGTCAAGTACCAGTGGGTCTTAGTAATAAATTTCATCCCCACTCGGTTTTGCAGGAAAATAATATTTTGTTCTGATTAGACATTATGAAAAACACATCAGCAATTATTATTAGATTTTGCATCATTTTCAGCCAGAATTCACTTATGATGTCTCTATGTGCATTTGATGGTCCTCTGAATGTATTATAATGTTAATTGGACTGGACAAGTAAGTAGGTTTTCTGGGATTGTTTTTTGATTGTCCACCCACCCTCTTGCATTGGTCATTAATCATAACACAATAGTACATTTAAAAGTATAAAAATGGTGAATATCTCCTTCATCATATAATGATTAAGAAAATCTACTACTGAAATTGTCTCACAAATTCCATGATACTATGAAAATACTGTCACCTAGATTTTTAAAAATATTAGAAGAAGAATTGCTAATATACAGTTGTGCTTCCTATTCCCTTTTATTTAGAACTACAAAAGACAATTTATCAAATAAAATATGGAATAACATATACACAAACATACTTCTCTCTCAGTCTCTCTATCTCCCTCTGTCTCTGTCTGTCTGTCTGTCTCTGTCTGTCTCTGTCTTGGTCTGTCTCTCTCTTGGTCTGTCTCTCTCTTGGTCTGTCTGTCTCTCTGTCTCTGACTCTGTCTCTGTCTCTCTCTGTTTCTGTCTCTGTCTCTCTCTCTCTCTGTCTCTCTCTCTCTCTCTCTCTCTCTCTCTCTCTCTCTCTCTCTCTCTCTCTCTCTCTCTCTCTCTCTCTCTCTCTCTCTCTCTCTCTCTATATATATATATATATATATACATAGGTGTGTGTGTGCACACATGTGTGTTTCAATGAATTTGTAAAGATTACTTTCTGATTTTACACTTCATACTTAAATTCTGCTTGTTTAACTTGCATCGCGGTAAGTTCCTTAGAAAGTATAGAATGGACAAATGACTACTTCCTGTGCCTTGTTTTTTGTGGCGTTGTACACTGCGGCAGGTGCCAGAGCGAGTTTTGTCATTGGTCAAGATTTACAGGCCATGTGACATTGGTGCCATGTTTTAGACGATTACTCATCCGAGCTGGGCTAATTCTGGGGGGATGTTCCCCTCCAAATTAGCCATTGCCCCTGTCCAGCTAATGCAATTGTCATCAGGAGACAATGAGATTGAATTGCTCTGCAAAGAACAATGACAGGGGACCCCTTGGGACCAGCACTGCGGCATGACAAAAAAATAATCGTGCTCATTCCCATGGCTTGTAGTTAGTCTATCCTTCACCTGGCCACGAATGCCGCTTGTTCTAGTTCTCTTCGTCTCAGGCCTGACTTCAGCTTCTAGTCCACTCATCTGCACATACAGAGAGAGATTTTTTTGGTTATCAAAAACACCCGTCCTCCCTTCCTTTTCCTCTATGAAGTAGCTGTATTCAGATTTTTGAATGAAATATCCATGTTTTTTAACCCTTATGCTGCTGGTGGCTGATTTGGCCAATTACAAAATGATACAAAAAATCTGAAAAATGATTGAAACCCTGGCACATGGGTACTCATCTAAGAGAAATTAGCTAGAGCTATCCAATGAATACCAACATTACAGGTTTAAATGTTTTTCAAAAAACTTTGCTTCCTTCTGCTTTGGACAAAGGTAGCCTCAGCGTTGGAAGGCCTAAGACTGGCTTGCTACTAGTACAAGTTCCCGCAGATACATAGAGAGATTTTTGGTTATAAAAAACTCCCGTCCTCCCTCTCTTTCCCACTTCTAGGTAGCTGTCTTCAGATTTTGGAATGAATTAGTTTTTCATGTTATTGCTTCATGCCACTGATTTTGGTATGGTTTGATTTCACCAAACATATTCAAAAGAATACCACTGCAATCTAGAATAAGAATATCCATTGCATTTTGGCAATCATTGTTATTCTTAAATTGGATATGATTTGGCTGTTTTATTGTTTTTATTAAATCCATGTGAATATTTTTTTTCCTTTATCATAATTTCTCTTTATCATTTTAATAATTTGTCATTGTCATCATCATCCTCATTCTTATTGTATCATTTTCTTTTCATCATTTTACATTTTTAACCTTACGGTCAGTTAGTCCAATGTATTTTTATATTGCCCCACCTAAAGTATGTTATACATTAAGATTGTTCAAGTGTGTTCAGATAAAGAGATAACATTTCCTCCGTCACTTCCTGGTCTGATATGCAGGGGGAGGCTGTGCATCTCTTGGAAGAGCTGAAAGTTTAGCCAATCAAAGGGCACCAGGGCAAGCCCATTAAAGTACTACAAGGTTGTAGCAGATAAACCATACCCTCTTTAATATATATGTATATTAGAAATGTTTTCACTTAGAAATGTCAAGTTTCACTTTTCAGTTAGAAAAATGTAATTATGAATTAGTTTCAATGTAATTATGAATTAGATGTCAATTTTAATGAATATTATCTTTAGGATGAAAGTGATGAGTTAAAAGGCTCAAACCAATAGTATTTGAGTTATGATGACAATTTTCACTTTCCCTTTGCAACATGAAGCCTTTGTCATGTTTGAACTATATCTGGAGATGAAAATATTATAAAACTTTTTTTCTGGGTATAAAGGTGAGAAAGGTTGGGACCTGTGGGACCAAGGGCACGGAGGTGAATGGGTAGGGTAAGGTGATACCCCCTAATCACCCGGCACCCTGGGACCACAAATAACCGGTGCCCAAATCGCCCACTGATCACCCCCTTTTCGCTATTGTCATGATGATCGTGTTTTGTGGTCCAGTGTGGTATTAAGTTTTTATATGGCAGGATGCGATGTAGATTCCCACCGGTGCTGTGTGCCCATTTTTGGGTACCCCTCCACCACCCCAGCCACCCCGCCACCCCTGTCTCCTTACCCCTTATGATTAATGCCAATTGGGGTGCAGTAATGGCCAGTCTCTGTGCCCACTTGTTTGTCTTGAGAAAGGGGTGGCTGCTCGTGGAGGGTGCTCACAGTGTCTTGCGGTCCTTCCTGCCCCCTCTTTCTTTGGGGGTAATAACAGGGGGCTAAAGAGAACCCCTCATTAGGTGGCTACTGGGCGGACTCGTGAGTGCAACTCAATCTTCCCCTGCCCAGCCCTCAGTATCACATTCACCCCCCAAACCTGGGAGAGTTCTGCTAGCACTGTAGGATCGCTAGAATCTTTTCTTTATCCAACCTTGTACAACAAGGAATTCATCCATCCAAGATTCAGGACAATATCTAGGAGATATGTTCAAGCTTTTTCCAAACGTTGAAAGTCTACAAAAGGAACAATACTTTTTCTTAATAGTTGTTGTTTTTGTTGTTGTTGTTTTTGTGATGAGAACTTTTTTTTATAGAAAATATATGGAGGGTGAATATAATGCTAAGATCCATTCCAACTATACTCTCAGAGAGAGAGAGAGAGAGAGAGAGAGAGAGAGAGGGGTGGCTTCTTGAATAATGAAGCATTATTTTTTGGCAATTCATTATATTATTTGTTTCAGTTCTGAATTACATTATTCCACGATTGTAGTATACACATAGTTCTATTTCAGTTAAATCCTTTTCAACAACCATGAAGGTGCAGTGCAAGTGGTAGTGGTTGAACAGTGGAGACTTCAAAGTTAACTTGGAAGTTTCACCCTATAAATCCCTCCCTGTAACTGTTCCCCATAGGATCTCTCGGCTCCAGATCACACTGGAGCCATGAGTTCACCATGCTACTGTATTCAACAGTGCCATGCCAATCTTCACGGCCAAAAGCCGAGACTTCTCGGCGAAGCAGATTGCTCCAATTACACTCAGAGGATGCGCCTTCTTTTTGTTGTGACAGAAAGCAGAAATCCCTGTCCAGCGATGAAACACTGATGGCCATCCCGAAAACCGATGTCTGTTCGTCTCCCGATGCCCACAGGTTGTGCCACGACAATTAGGGCCAGCCCTCGGCCAAGACCTGTGTGTCTGCAAAACATATTATTTTGGCCGCGGAGTGGCGAATGAGTCGGAGAAAGTGTCCACCGGGTGCAGTTTGGGTGTGAAGGAACAAATTGTTATAGGGCAGCAAAATGGGCTGAAAAGACCCTCTGGGCTGTAGGAAATTGCTAGAGAGGAGTCTAGTGTCGGCACAAACGGCAACGTGTAAAGAAAAGCAATGAGTTTCGTGTAAGAGTTAAAGAGCTTGTGTCAGGCCAGGGTTTACCATCAGTGGTGGGCGTGGTCCAAGGTCAGCTATGGCTACCACAGGTTAGGGATTTCAGGTTAGGGGGCTGCATTTTTGAAAAGGGGGTTGGTTTTTTGTTCAATTTTTGAAAAGAATGCCATTTTTACTATGTAAAACTCACATTTGATAACAAAAAAAGGTTCTTGTGCCCACCACCACACTATTACACTATTGAATGCTAGAGAAACAAAAAAAAAAAAAGGGGGGGGGGTTTCATTGCTTATCTAGTCTGTTAGACTATGAATGCAACAGCCACTTGTAGACTAGACGGGAATGAAGAGAGGGTTTCAAGATTCACCTAACCCCTCCATATCTCCAACATTACAGGATATGTCCACAGTACCAACCGTCCTGGCCACCACGGTACCGTGGTGGCCCGGACGGTTGGGAGCAATGCTTCCTTTCATTCGCACTCCCTAGAGAACGCTACCCACCTGGCCGGCACTGGCCTGCAGGTCCTTATCTATATGGGTCAAATGCAGCCAGCTAGTAGCAGTATACGATGGAGTGTTGACGCTAGATGTGACAGCCATACAGATTTCCACTTGCAGCAGAAAATTGAGTATAAAAGCGGTTTTCATGGAAATGACTACAAGAAAGTGGTATATTTAGTTTAGGAAGTATACGATACTATGGCGTGCAGCTTAATATAGGAGTTTTAGCATGCTCTTGAGGGTTGAAAGTTGTAACAAGTGACTTAAAAAGTTCTGTGTGACCATATCCTGTCATGAAATTCACAAAAGAAAATCATTTTTTTCTACAAAAAATGAAATATCCATGTATGTATCCACATCTCCTAAATGCTGCTTCCAACACCCCCCCCTCCCCCCTCCCCATCCCTACCTCACCCCCTCTCTTTCTCTCCTTTATTAGAGTGTAGTGTTTAACTGCATCATTGACTTGTATATCTCCATATTTACCAAATTCATATCAATTATATTTCTACAAAACATTGGTGCATCCAACCCCCCCCCACCCCCCCCCCCCCCTACCTCCCCCTATCTCACCCCTTTTCTCTCCCTGTCTAAGAGTGTAGCGGTTAACTGCATCATTGACTTGTCTGTGCCGGGGCCACAATGGGACGCCTCTCACTATGATTACTTCCTCTCCTAACTGTTCCCCAGAAGAAAAGAGCAGTAAATTTATTGAGTGCTGGAATCCCCTACATTGAGTCCCCGGTGCTGTATTTCATCAGATCCGGGTGTCTATAAACACTCCAAGGGCCGGCCATTGTGCGCTGCTCATGCGAATCGCCCTTTGGCTCCAGAGCGCTGTGGTGCAGCTTTCTCAAGCCCCATATGAAACCGTACCCGGGCAAATGGGCATGTTCTCATGTGCGGCGGCGGGCGGGTGTGGGCAGGGAGGGTCGGGGCGGCCTCCGCGGTAGTGACCACTGGTGTGTGGTTATCTACCTGCTCTGGACAGCCCTGATTGATGATGGCTCGTCATACATGGCGGCTCAGCTTACCACTGATTCAGGGCTGGACATCACGCAGCACTGGCAGCACTGCTGGCACTTGGCATACATTGATGACAGACGTGGCAGGGATGGCATTGCTGACACTAGTCCATCTAGACCTATGATACTATCTTTGAGAGAGAGAGAGAGAGAGAGAGAGAGAGAGAGAGAGAGAGAGAGAGAGAGAGAGAGAGAGAGAGAGAGAGAGGAAGAGAGAGATAGAGAGAAGAGAGGGGAAAGAGAGAGAGAGAGAGAGAGAGAGAGAGAGAGAGAGAGAGAGAGAGAGAGAGAGAGAGAGAGAGAGAGAGAGAGAGAGAGAGAGAGAGAGAGAGGAAAGAGAGAGAGAGAGAGAGAGGGGGGGGGCTGGGGGGAGAGAGAGAGAGAGAGAGAGAGAGAGAGAGAGAGAGAGAGAGAGAAGAGGAGAGAGAGAGAGAGAGAGAGAGAGAGAGAGAGATAGAAAGAGAGAGAGAGAGAGAGAGAGAGAGAGAGAGGCTTATCATATCCTGCACTCCCTCCTAGTTGTCAGTTTTATGATAGCACATTATCCATCATCTTTCCTTCCACACCATCCATCATAAGCATATAGCACTCCTAAACACAATTACTCCATGAAAACCGCCTGCGTCAAAGCCCATGACATGGCCAGCAACTCCCTACAGACCCGCTAATAAGCCTAATAAGAAGGGGTGCACTTTACAAGCAAAGTTGTTAACCTATGGGGAACCTCCCAGAACTTTTAGCCTAACCTTAAGAAGGCGCAGTTCAAGTTAATTATTGGCGTGTGCCAGGTTCATAGCCCCGGAGATGGCATTAAGGGACCCCCCTCACTGATGCCTCGTGTTTATGTGTGACTTTCACCCTCTTGATGGATGTCCTATCCCAACCTATTATTCTGCCATTTCTGTCATGCACATGTGTGAAAGGTAGTGCACATACTTCTAGTCCCGGCTGCCGACTTCATGGAGCCTGCTGTGGAAGAAATCCTATTTCCATCTTCATATTCATCATCATTATCTTCGTCATTATTTTTTTCATGGTCATCATGATCATCATCATCGTCATCAAAATTGTTGTCATCATCATCAGCGATGTGGTCATCATCATCACCATCATCATCATCATCATCATCATCATCATCATCATCATCACCATCACCATCATCATCATCATCATCACCATCATCATCATCATCATCAGCATCGTCATCATCCTCATCATCATCATCATCCTCATCATCATCATCATCATCCTCATCATCATGATCATCATCATCACCATCATCATCCTCATTATCATCATGATCATGATCATGATCATGATCATCCCTCATGATCATCATCATCATGATCATGATCATGATCATCCTCATGATCATCATCATCATGATCATCATCCCTCTCATGATCAGCATCTCCATCATCAGTATACATATGGTCCACAAATAACATAATCATCTCAACTTTACCATTGGCTTCCCTGATAGAAGAGTGGTCTATGGCATTGGCACTGCGTGTCTCTCACCAACCATCACAGGTTTGGAATCCCGACCAGGGCATGTGTTGTAGTCACCAGTGACTTGTTGTCAGGTGGTTATTTTTTGTACTGGGTACCCAGATTTACTCATTAGCCATTAACAACTAGCTAGTTAGAATGAAGCCTCATTTTGTAAGAAAAAAAATACAATATTCAAATTTTCAAATTGTGACCAATCATTTAAATCATTAACTTCTCTTATGCTCTCTTTATTATTTTTTCATTTGCATCCTTGTCATCATCATCATCATAATCATCAGTTTCATCATCATCATCATCATCATCATCATTAATACTCTTGATATCATAATTATCATCACTGTTGCCATAGTTTCTGACTCATCTCACTTATTTTTGATAGCTTTAATTGAAAAATTCTCCAAACACCTAATCTGCTTAAGTAGTTGTTGTTTCAGACCAGTGACTGAGTTCCTTGTCAGCGAGTAGATCAGAATTATAAAACACCCCTGGGATGGCATTCAGCGGGCAGAAAAAACAATCTGCTGGAAGCGGAACCTGTGTGTGAGGAGGGGTCAGTCATAAAGTCCCTATCTTTAATGTACTGTCACCCTAGGGTGCTGTTTTACTTTACTTTTACACTAGAGCAAAGGATGAAAATAACTTTGGAATGAAGCATAAATTTGCAAAATATTGACCACTGTCCATTTAATGATATACAATATGTTCATGTGGTCAGTGAGTCCCTGGACAAGTCCCCTGAGTGGTGTCTATAGGGGCAATATTAGGTAATAGCAGATAACAGTAATTACATACACACATTTCTCAATTGCTTACTCTTTAGTGTTTGTACAGTTCAGAAATACACACTGACCACTGTCCATCTATTAGCATGTGGTCAGTGAGATACTTTGCAAGTGGACAAGTCCCCTGGGTGGTAGGTATGGGTAATATTGGGTAACGGCAGATAACAGTAGTTGTAACAATACACACACTTTTCAATTGCTTTCTCCTTAGTGTTTATTTTGTCTGGTAACACACACTGACCACTGTCCATCTATTAGCATGTGGTCAGTAAGTTACTGGACATTAGTCCCATGGGTGGTGTAGTAATAGGGGTAATATTGGGTAAGAGCAGATAAGGGTAATTACATACACACACTTACTTCTCTTAAGTGTTTGTATAGTCTAGAAGTAGACATTGGCCACTGTTGATGTGAATCACTCTCCCAACTGTTAAGCTTGTGCAGAATGAAATTATCTAAATTAGTGACAGAAGATATTTTTAAAAGACATGTCAGAATGTTAATATCTAATTTGGTGAAGGAAGATATTTCTGAAGAAATGTGTGCTTTTCAAGAGAGAGAAAACATATCTTGAGAGAAAAAGACATGCTGGGTATAAAACGTGGGATTGCCTTCAACCTTCAAGATGCAAGGGGTAATGAGGGTTGAGAACCCCCTGATTGTAGGGGGTAGAAAACATGTGCAGCTCTCATTGTAGCCCCCTCAAGACAGATGTAGGGTCCACAGTTAAAGAGCTACTTAACCCTTATGCTGGAGGTGGCCAATTGAGCCAATACAAAATGATGCAGAATACCTAAAAATTGACTGAAACCCAGACAAATGAGTACTCATTTGAGAGTACTCAGGAAGAGCTATCCAATGAATACCAACATGACAGGGTTTCGATCGCTTTCAATAATCTTTGTGTACTTGTGCTTTGGACGGAAGCAGCCTCAGCATTGGAAGGGTTAATGCCATGTGTTTGTGTCTAGGACAGAAGTCAGGCACCCGAGGTGCCTACCCCTATCAAAGAGTCAGGAAAGTGCTGCCATTCTGTTTGTAAGTTTAATCAACAATAAACGTGTACATCCCCCTCTCTTAACCCCGGGATGAAACCTACGATACCGATTAGCGGTCGCCTTATCGCTGCCGCTCCCCTTAATATCCTCCGAGGTCCGCGGGTTTAATTCCCTAACCGATGACTACATCGTTTGCCATAACCCTGGGCACAGGCAATACCACACAGTATCATAACCCACACCAGTGCCAGGTCCCGCCTTTAACCCTTACAATGCTGAGGCTACTTTCATCCTAAGCACAAGCATGCAAAGATTACTAATATCCATCGAAACCCTGTTAAGTTGGTATTCATTAGAAAGCTCTCACTGAGTACTCTCAAATGAGTACCCATTTGCCAAGGTTTCAGTCATTTTCAGGTATTTTGCATCATTTTGTGTTACCGAAATTAGCAGCCGGCAGCATAAGGGTTAATCTTGAAATGAACGAGCAGGGAGCTGCACCTTAACCCAGGGATACTCCCTCCACCCCCAAGAACTCCCTACATCCACTTAGCCTGCTAAGTTTAATCCACAAATGAATGAGGAGCCAGGGCCCTTAACCCAGGGATAAGCAAGGTTAATGATCCCCCTATAAGCTAAACATGGCATCATCTTCTAAAGATAGTGGAGGCAGCAATTGATGTGAGGAGAGGGACTTATCTCTGACTGGCCTCTTTTTTTCCAGTGCCCTGTCTGTCACTCAGCCTCCACTCCTCAGTTCTGCTCTCTAGCAGCAGCCAAAAACGCCTACACATACACAAATACACACACATGAATACATACATATATATATATATATATATATATATATATATATATATATATATATATATATATATATATATATTTATATATATATATATATATATATATATATATATATATATATATATATATATGTATGCATGTATGTATGTATGTATGTATGTATGTATGTATGTATGTATGTATGTATGTATGTATGTATGTGTACGTACGTACGTACACACACACACACACACACACACACACACATATATATATATATATATATATATATATATATATATATATATACACACACACACACATATATATATATATATATATATATATATATATATATATATATATATATATATATATATATATATATATATATATATATATATATATTGGTGATATCTCCCTAATGATAGTGGTTGGAAAATATTTGAAGGAGAGTTCTTCATTGAAATTTAACCTTCAACTCTCCTTAAAATAGTTTGCTTCATTCCGTTATTAAGTTATTAAGTAACCTTATTTAACAACTTCTATTGAAACTGATCCTGCAAACTGATCCCCCCGCCCCCTCTAGACAGAAATCCTGGATCCGCCCCCTGAGCTCTAATGTTTTATTTAGTGTTTATTTTGTCTTGTAATATACACTGACCACTGTCCCTCTATTGCTGTGGTCATTGAGATAATGGCCTGGTCCTTGGGACACTTACCATAATATTGGGCAACAACAGATTAGAGTAATTACACGCTAAGAAGGAGCTCTTAGTGTTTTATCTAAAGTGTTATCTATTAGCATGTGGTCAGTGAGATACTGGACAAGTGGACAAGTCCCCTGGGTGGTAGGTATGGGTAATATTGGGTAACAGGGGATAAGAGTGTAATTACATACACACACTTCTCAATTGCTTTCTCTTCAGTGTTTGTATAGTCTAGAAGTAAACATTGACCACTGTCCATCTCTTAGTGGCTTACTTGACCACACGCCCCTACTGTGTGATGCTGGTCAGCTCCAGGTATCTTTAACCTATTCATGCTTGGAACAGCTAAAACCACCTGACTATTTTGATGATATCGCTCTAACAGAAGCAATATTTAGAACATATTTGAAGGAGAGTTGTTCATTAAGACTCCATCTACAACTCTCCTTCAAATAGTTTGGGAATTAATGCTTCATTCCAAAGTTATTTTCAAAAGTATATCAGTTCCAGCAGACACTTGTCAAGTAGATCTCCAGGCATGAATGGATTAATCAGACCCTTGCTGTCTGTGATCTATAACACTCATAATTCTGCATAGTTTGCTCTTACTATTGCTTGTTTATAGGACATCTATGTATTCAATTTCCTTACGATTTTGATTTTAATCGGATGGGGTTGCATGATATTTATCATATTTACAAGCAAACCATAAATCAATGGAGATGGATGGTTTTCTGCTATTGCCTCTCAATGATGACAAATGGCCCAATATCGCAGCTGTTTCAAAACTTAATGGGGGCCAATACATAGGTTAATACCTGTGTGGATGATATTTATAGCTAGCCTGTCTCCCCCGGTTCAAAACCATTCACAGAGCAAATAAATAACAGCTAGCTGGCTATAAAAACCACAGGGGGGACACGTCAAGGTTTGTCATCCTGGTGGCATCAATAAGAGAAATGTCAATATGTACTTAGTGGTGCCATCTGTGTTGGGCTAACCTTATGCTAGGACATAGGCCCTCCCTATTGGTATTCACTTAGGTATTATATTAGAACGCGGTCCACTTCTTCATACTCGATAATCGTACCCTGTATCAAGTGCTAGGGGGGTTCAATGCCACGATGCGCCATCTTGCCCCGAGTTCCCTGCCGAGGGCTGGAGCTCTTCAGAACTGAAGGAGAATATTGGTAGAAGAGCGACAAAAGCCGGCAGGAACGACTTGTTGACCAAAAGCTCCAATGCATCGGGTAAAAAATCACCCGGTTAACAGATGTTTGTGTCGCCTTTGTTCCCGTTAGTGGGTGGAAATTGCGGTTTTGTAAAACGCTGTTTTGATTATAACCAACTGTCTAATGTGCTGATTCTCTACCACGCTTCTCAATTCATTGGTGCTGATTGGTTGGCCTTTATTTTGACGGCGTGACATTTCGACGCGGGACGAAAACCCAATGGAGTGGAAAATTGATAGGCGACTGTGTCCCAGCCCTTAGTGTCTCGCGCTAATCCATACTGATCTGATCCTGAGCCTCACACAATGCCTTAACGAGTTTTACCTGCTGCGATTGTGCTCTTTTTTACCTCCTATGTTGTGTCACAAGTGGTGCCACCTGTTGACGGTGAGCATCACCCCAAGATAATTCAATGTATGATGTGTACATAGCAGGCATTATCTTAACCAATTTCTGCTTGATCCATTCATCCAAAAGTTGCCTGACTATTTTGGTGAAACTCTCTAACAAAAGCAACATTTAGAACATATTTCATCGAGAGTTGTTTATCAAAATTTTATGTACAACTATCCGTTATATAGTTTGCAAAAAATGCTTCATTTCAAAGTTATTTTCAATAACTCATTGATCACGAAGAGGATATGCTCTGCTGGGTACTGCAACCCCTGAAAGGGGTAGAAATGGGGTGCTATCAATCATGAAAAGGTTATTGGGCATACCCTTCGAAAAGGGGTAGGTAGGGATAGGATCCGCCATGCAGTGTAGAAGATAAGTGTAAAAGAAGGGATGGAAATAGATAGGGATGCTCGTAGAGGCCATGATTTACTGTGGAAAGAGACACACCGTGAAAGCAACAGGGCAAATAAAAAGCTTACTCCCCCTCAAGTCCCTGATTTACGAGTGCTCCCTGTCGAAGTGACTGCTGACAAACTTCATGTGCTAAGCGCAGAGCTGGTAGGTTAATTTTGGTGATTAGTTTGTCTGTCAGGTGGGTAGTTAAGTGTCACTGGCAGATTATTCCCTCAGAGTTAGCATCCCCTCCACCTCTCTGCCACTCATCTCTCTAGCTCACCAGGCTAACATTTGCTGCAGGATGAGGCACTAGGCATACTAGGCTGGTTGCCCTAAAACTTGTAGGTATTTTTACCCCACTAGCCCCCCAAACCTCTAGCCCACCCACAAACAACCAAATCAAAACATGGGCACACAATTGCTCTCCTTCTGTCTGTCTGTCTGTCTGTCTGTCTGTATGTCTGTCTGTTTGTCTGTCTGTCTCTGTCAGCCTCTGTCAGTCTGTCTGTTTGACTGTCTGTCTGTCTGTCTCTCTCCTCAATCAATGAAGAGATACAGAGTTACTTTCCAGTATTGTTTGAATAATATTCATGAGTGAAATCACCTGAATATAAAGACCAGCTCAAGAAATCCTCCATCTGAACTATGCTCACTCTTTTGCCTTTTATTAACCCTTATGCTGCTGGTGGATGACTTAGCCAATACAAAAGGATGAAAACACCAGAATAATGACTAAAACCCTGGCATATGGGTACTCATCAGAGAGTACTCAGCGAGAGCTTTCTAATGAATATCAACATGACAGGGTTTAGATGGTTTTCAAAAATCTTTGCGACCTTGTGCTTTGGACGAAGGACTAGCCTTAGCCTATTAGGATGGTTTAGCACTGTTTTCGTTGAAATTCCTGATTGACTTGTTTCAAAATAGTTTTTTCCTCTATTTCAGGTAAGACTTTCTCCAATGTGTGCCTGATCCCCAGGTGAGTGTAGATCAGTGTGGACTAACACCTCTTTAAGGGGTATACTGATTTATGAAGTATAACACTTCTTTAATGTGAGTATTACAATATGTTACCATGAGAAACAGCATGTTACCTTAGATGAATAAAAACAAGTGGATATGAAACGAGCCAGTCAATCTGAAGAAGCTGGCTGCAGTGAATAGCCCAAAAGTTATGTTCATGTTGGTGCACAAATTGCTCTGTAATGTAAACAATATGAGAGCCCTCATTGGTCTTTCTCTCCTAGTGATGTCACACATAGGCCAGATTCGAGACCCCTGGTATAGCCAGGCCCTCACTATAGTACATATAGTAATTGGTCACGTTACATAGCCATTCTTTTGTTCATCTAAGATGTTACTCATTGTTTTTGTGTGTTTCATAACACTCCCTGATTTCCCCCTCTTTCCCCCTATTGCTAGCACTGATGGCCAGGAAATGAATGCCCCTCAATCGGAGGAAGTCAATGCAGGGGGTACATGATGGATCATGCATACACGCACTCACACAATCGTGCCCAGAGAGCTGGGTGTTTTTTACAGGTGTTTCCCTGTTAGAGTACAAGAGAATGAACGGTGCTGTGTGTGTAGGCTGTATCCTGGATATGATGGATGACCTCTCATAATCCACACTGGCCTGTTGTCCTGGACAGGTCAATGAGGGTCACCTATTGTACAATACAGGCCAGGCAACAAGTTAGAGGATTGCAATAGTTAATGTGAAGAAATAAATGTGAGTGTAACTCTGTGTGTGTGTGTGTGTGTGTGTGTGTGTGTGTGTGTGTGTGTGTGTGTGTGTGTGTGTGTGTGTGTAATGAGATTTTATTTTTGCATTCAACCCATCAAATCTAAAAAAAAAACAGTCAATTATTCTTAAGAGAGCAAAGGCAAAGACTAAGACCACACTGATTAACCTTTTCGCATGTGTAAATGGTTTAAGACTGGTTCCACTAACCCCCTTAATATATGCAACCGGCCCCCAAAGACCCTTATTCAATTGTTCTATTAGTAGCCTCTTTACGTAGGTTTGATTGTACTGTATGATCCTTCCCAGAATGACTGTACCTTCCTCATTTAAGGTTTGTTTTTAAGATTTTTATTTGGTAGTTCCTGAACAATTAACTTATTTTTCTGGGATAGATTTGAGTCTGATGCCAAGTACTGGATGGTGATGAGGATGAGGATGAGGTTGAGGATGTATTATATGCTGATATGATCACTAACAGGGGTAGGAAATGATAGGAATTGTGTTGGGTGATCTGCAATAAGCCTGACCTGACAACTTATCCTCTTATCGAACAGTTAGAGATCTGCCCTTCTCTGCTTAGGCCACCCCAATGTGGGCATTTGTAGCTCCTCTGTGACAACTATCTTTGAACCTGCCCACCTTTGCAGCATTCTACTAAGGCCTTACTATCTTGCTTTAAATTATGAATTTCGATTATCGTCACTTTCTCTGCCTTATTGCAGCTAAGTCATGACTAGCCAAATATAAGTGGTAGAGGAAACTGGATTACCTGGTAAAAACTTCTACCTAACCCCCAGTCATTGGGAACGTTCCTGCATGCTCTGGCTGGGATTCGAACTCGGGCAGTTGTGAGAAACAGCTAGACTACATGGCCAGGGTAGGCCCATATCTTGTTCATGGATACCTTATGAAAGCAAATTATATTATCAATATATTGTGATATTGTTTATGTTATGTGTATTTATTTATGCTTTTCACCTCAGAGATTTTTGTGATTGGTCATGACAGACAGATTGTGTCCATAAAAATAGCCATGAAGCAGGTTCTGATACACAGTATGATAGATTAATGCTGGAAATTTTACCAAGAGATATCCAATGAGTGGTGTTTCCAAGAAACTCTTGGGTAATTTTTTCTGCCTTTCTTTTGTCACACCTGATGCCGTCCTACACAGTGGAGATTACAGGTACGCTCCAGGTAGATATCTATTGTTACAGGTGGAGCAGAGGTTACAATGTCAGGCCACGCCCTGTCATCCTCGTGTCACTCACCCACTAGACACAGGCACACACATACACACAAACATATATACAAACATACATATGTACATACATATATACATACATACACACATACATACATACATACATGCATGCATTAATGCTAGCATGCATGCATGCACACACACACATACTTACATACATTCATATATACATACATATATTATCATTTCAATTTCGTCATCACTATTATCATCACCAACACCACCATCATCATTGTCATCATCATCATCATCATCATATTACAGTGTATTATGTTGGTATGCTTAGCTCATTTTAAGATGTAAGAGGGTTATGTATGGGGATTTGTCTAAAAAGATTCATTGTCATAGAACAGAACACTCTACCTCACCTGCAGTCATGAATGAATTGAATTTGATGCAATATCTATGACAACAGTTGTGCAAGGGTGCGGATGTCTATTGACCCTGTGCAGTGGTGAGATAACAGAAAGACTGCTATGCACTAGACCACCATGTATGTAAAAGGTTTTGTGTGTATAAAGTATGTTGTGTAATCTGAAGACATGATGACCATGGTACACAGATATCTGGATAGATACGTCAGTGCCTTCTGCCATCATTTTTTCATAAAACTACAAAGATAAGCCAATACAGTAAACCTCGCATACCTCAGACTCACCTAATTCAGATTTATATTTATCCCAGACAAAAGAGCTGGTCCTAAATCAATACTATCCACCTAAGTGTCAATAACGTAACAGAGGTTTCGGTTACCTCAGACATTTTTGCTTGATCCCAATTTGTCTGAGGTAAGCAAGGTTTTCAGTATTTCCAAAATAATTTCTTTGTCATAAAGGTATTTTGACATCAGTTTGCCTCAGCTGTGAATAGAATAATGGTACCATATGCCTCTTATGCTCCGCTACCCTACCTGATACCCTATTGGTATGGACACCAATTCTTTTCAATAAAACTTCTTTCATAGGGGTATTATCTTAGATTTCTCTGGATGTGAATTAAATGGAGTAATGGTACCATATGCTTCTTATGCTCTGCTAACCCCTGATACCCTATTAATATGTGGACACCAAACCTTTTTGATGAGATTTCTTTCATTAGGGTTATTATCTCCCATGTGGTTATGTAAAAGGTAATGTGGTATGAAATGTATTGTGTAACACCTTCAGTCCCCCTCTGGTCAACAGTCCACCTGGTCAGACTACCCTTTATACCCTGGACGCTTCATTAGAGTTAATAAAGCTGATTACTACAGGCAGGTGGCCAGATTTCACACTGTAAAATCAAATCATTAAAATGTCTGCTTGAATACCTTTAACCAGATTTAATATCAACAAAAATAGATTTTACTAGTAATCCGCCTTTGATATTGACCACTGATTGCTTGTGTGATTTCCAAAACAGCCAGACGAATTTGATGATATCATTGCAAATAAAATGTACCGCCTCATGTCTAATTTTTATTTGTCATATCCAAGTAATAATTTCAAGGAAAATTAATGCCAAGAACCTGAGATTCAAGTCTAAGTATATTGGGTAAGAAATTGGGCTTGGCTTACAGAATATCAATTAACCCTTCCAATGCTGAGGTTACTTTCGTCCAAAGCACGATTATTTCTCCTTGAAATCTTTTCCCAAGTATTCTTTTACCTAAAAGATTTCACCAAAATTGTCAGTGTGCTAAATTCCTTGACGTCCACTCTCTGGTTCCATCTCTCTAAGTAGACATATCATACCACAAAGAATAGCTATCATTCAGTCCCAGCCATCCAGGTTTTGAACTTCCCAAAGAGTCGCAGTACCCACATTGATTTGTACAATGGGCCAGCTAAAATTGGCATACTTGTATGCAAAACCAAACCATTTGTAAAATGTAAATAAGATATTTAGTGAGTCCAGAGCAGAAAGTTTGGATTCCCAAACACTCCATGCCATTTATCTAAAATGACACATGACCTTTGGAAAGTGACTCATAAAAATCAAAATCAAGATACCAAAGTGATTTCTGGTCCGGCTGGCATGTATGCCTGTGTATTTTATGCATTTTGTGCATGGTCCAGACTGGTTGTCAATTTGTTCTCTCCCCGCCCGCCCTGGGTTTGGCATTCTGCTGTTAGTATTATGATGGGGGCCCACCCGCGCGACCGCTAGTTCCCTCTGTGCAAGATGGGCGTCTGAGTACCACATAAAGCTTAGGAACAAGGACTGCTGGACGGGCCACAAGGGCTGCCAAACTGTGCGCGTCTTTGGCGTCTTTGGCGTCCTTACCGCAATGGCCCTGCGCGCCTAAGTGGTGCGGGTTATTTTTACATTATTGTCACGGTGGCGGTGGATTTATTGGCCGTTTGGAGTAGTTTATTGGGTTTGTTGTTGTCTGTGACGTTGATTGGAGGCAAGTATTTTGGGTCTGTGAGGTCCCCCTGTCAGGGCACATGACATACGGCATGTGATGGTCTTCTTGAGATTGTGGCAGAGGCCAATTCTAACTCAGGGCTGCCCCCATGACTGAGTCGTTTGGTGTACTGTGCAAAACTTGCTGGCTGCACCTCACCACTGCAAACATTCTTGGCTGGGATCCCTCTTGAAACATGTGAGAATTTTTTTTTTAATTTGAAAATGTTTTTGCTTATTTCTTTTCTCAAAACACGAAATCCCACTGGAAGCATGTGAGAATTTTTTTTTTTTTTTTGAAAAGTGTTTTTCATATTTCATATCTCAAAACACAGAATGTCACATCTCATTTTACATACAAAAAGAATGAGAGAGAACAAGTACAATACAGTACAAGTAAAAAGACCCTTCTCACTATTGACAATAAATGAATGTAGTACAATACATGTAGAGAACTATGTGTATAACTTAACTATAAACATGTAACATGTGAGAGAGTTGTCAGTGACTCAGACTTAGTAAGTAATCACCATCAAAATGTGACAATTAATGAAGAATTCCAAACACCATTTTCCAGTTCCAGATTTTGATACCGGTAGAGTTTTAGGGGTCACCGCTACTGAGACATCTTCCCTGACTTTGAGATCGGATAATATCAAGATTTTCAAACTTTGGGAACAATATGGCTGATTGGTAATCTAATACTAGTATCAGTATCAACGGCAAAAAGTTAACGTGGATGAACAGTTCCTTTGATACTGCACTGTCCCATACTCACACAACATGGCAAACAAATTTGACCCACGCTAAATCCTGGGCTCCCTTGCCTCTACTCTACATGTTGTTTCCCACTGACCTTGTCCATAGATTATCTCAGTCGGTCTGTTCTGTGTATTGGGGAGCGGACCCTGTGGGCTCTTAATGATCAGGATAATCTCTGGATTATCCAGGGGTGGGTCAGTAATCCCCCACAGGCTCTTTATGGGTCAGATGGAGATTATCTATTTGGTACTGATTCCTCAAATAGGGAGAGGCTGTGATAGCAAGGCCATTTAAGATTGCAGTGTAAGGGATTTGCTTTTATGGATTGCGACAGCTTTTGATCTCTAGCAAAGAAAAAGAAAGAAAAAAAGCATTTTTGAAAATAAATACCTATGATGTAAAAAAAAAGGAATGTACAGACTTTCATGTTACAGTCAAGTTAAATGATTATTTTGATAGGCTGGCTGCTGACCTATGATAAATCTTCATAATGCCCCCAGTAAAGGTCAATACGACTCTTAAATGTTACAATAGATATTGGTAGAATACGAGAAGTGTGGAATGTAAGCGGTTAACCCTTCCAATGCTGGGGCTACTTTTGTCCTAAACACACAAGGACGTAAGGATTTTTGAAAACCATATAAAACCTGTCATATTGGTATTCATTGGATAGCTCTCACTAAATATTCTCAGATGAATACCCATGAGCCAGGGTTTGAGTCATTTCCGTTAAATGTTTCTTGAAACATTTTGTATTGGCAAAATTAGCCGCCAGCAGTACAAGGGTTAATACAAAACCATCATAGGGATTGTGGTTGCTGGGCTTAAACCACCCCAGCTCCCTTTGTCCTGGACGCGGGGATTAGGAGATTATCCCAGTACAGCCAGCGTGGCTCCTTACTGCCTGGCCGGGATAATCCGCAGATCATCTGGGGTGCTCTTCATCAGTGTAGCGATACCAGGGGCATTCTGATCACTTCAGAGAGCGCCCTTCTCCCACTCAGAGGCATCGCAGCTACGTATTTGTCATACCGAGGACCCAGGCCACGAGATTACTGTCACTTTCCACTAGCCAACAAAAGTTTAAGCAGAGACTACACTGCTAGGGACTAGAAAATTTCTGCTGTGCAGAATTATATGCATTACAGATACCATTTCAGTTATATAAATCATGTTACATTTGAAGAACCAAGCCACAATATTACTGTCACTTTCTACTAGACACAGCCTCAAAGGTTTAGCGCAGATGTTATACTACCAGGGATTGGAAAGTCTGAGTAATGCAGAATGATGTGTGTTCCAGATAGGATTTAAGTTATGAATGTCATGTGATATTCAACAGTCACTTTCAATTAGACACAGCCTCAAAGGTTTAGCACAGATGTTATACTACCAGGGATTGGAGAATCTGAGCCAGGCAGAATGTTGTGTGTTTCAGATATTTCCATATTGAGGACCCAAGCCATGAGAATACTGTCACTTTCCACTAGCCACAGCCTCAAAGGTTTAGCTCAGATGTTATACGACCAGGGATTGGAAAGTCTGAGCCATGCAGAATGTAGCTTAGATTTCCAGGCTGTCATATGTATTTTTCTGATATGTTTTTTTTCTGCTATCTAGCACCAAATATTCTAGGTGGCCATAGTGGTCAATTTAGTTTACACTTATCTCACCAGGATTTAGTTTGAATAAGACACCTAAAATCTCTAGAGATAGGAGGATCAGGTGGTGCCATCTATCTACCATACCTGGTATTACACCATGACTGCTTGGTCAGCACAGAAGGGCATGTCAATTTTCAGGGACTAGGAACCTAGTCTATGCAGAATGATGTGTTTTTTGGATATTTCCCTATTGAGGACCCAAGCTATGAGATTACTGTCACTTTCCACTAGGCACATCCTCAAAAGTTTAGCACAGATTTTATACTACCAGGGATTGGAACATCTCTTAGAATTATGATCATCACTGAGAACAGAGAGAGTGATAAAAGTGATTGTCATTGCTCCTCTGATTTTTAAGCAATAGAATGACTGAATTCATACCATGTGATTAGCTGATGAATTGTCAGATCCGCCCTAAGATATGGCATTTGTCATAGGCCTTCAGGCCCATGATAAATGTCATATCGCCCTCTGCAACAGTCAATAATGCTTTATTGCCTACAGTCAGTGTTAAGCCAGTGAGACGTATGCAGCCAAGTCACAATGTGTTTGCACTCCATAAGGGGGAGCTGTTCTATTGATTTTGCTGGTATTACTGCTGAGACTCAGGCCATCATCTCTTTGTTGCTGATTCTATATCATACATACCGTATTCGACCGATTAAGCGCACCGTGCTGATGCAAGTTGGGAAATTTTTCTGTAGCAGGGGTTTTGTCAAACATTCGTACAACCGCACCCCCCGAAGAGTGTCGATCACGGTGTTACGTACCGCAACAATAAATGGCCGATAGATGGCAGTTAAGTTCGCCATCTATATACCTTCTCGTTCTACTAAAACAGTAGAAATTTAACATGAGGAGACGATCTTTGGCACTTGCTGGTCCCCCAAAATCGGCAAGAAGTTGGGGGGGTGCGCTTAATCGGGTGAATACGGTATCTATAAGATGAAGCAATAATAAAGCATGTAAAGTACTCTCAGTTAGACCAGTAACAGCATGATTATGGCTCCCTCGTTAGATACTGCATACACATCATATCTTGGCTGTCACCATTCAATTTGCTGAGCACTCACACTAGTTGGTTGCAGATAAAATGATGATATCAAATACTGTATACAACTTTAATTTGAAGTGCTAAAGATTTTGCTTTACCGCCCTGTTGGAGGGTATTGGTGTTACTTTAAATTTTCGCATTTAAGTACTCAAACTATATATTTATTACTATATAGATATTTATTTGAAGGATGTTATTTTTGTACTATAATGGAGAGTGCAAAATAGCAAAAATTTAATGCCTGTAAAAAATACCAGTTATATAATAGGCTTTTTGAAGAACCATTGCTATTCAGAACATTCATAATCCTGCAAGCCAAGGATTTTCCAATCCTCAGTAGTACGGATCCCATCTATTGTCACAAGTAGCCTCGCATGCTTCTAACTGCTATAAGTATCCTAGTCACACACCATAGGACTCTAATCAATGAGGACCACGAGAATTGGGACAATTTGGACAAAATATGACATGTCTAAGCTGAATATATGATGATTTCCATGGATAAATTCTGCCTCTCCCTAGCATGTGCACCTCTTTGAGAAATATGTCTTCTGCAAGCAATCCTGACAAGCTGAAAAATTGATGTGCGAGACAAGCAAAAGCTAAATCCTTTCTTGTTGGCTTAATACTCTAAGCTGTGGGGCCATGAAATATGGCATCATTTTTTATCGGCTAGAGTGTAGATGTCACTGTTGTGAGTGTCACAGGGCGTGCCATGTCACAACCTGAAATGTATTTCTCCTGCTCGGCTGCGGGCCAGACAGTGGTGCCATGGGTTAAGCCCATACACAGCCTCACTGTGACCAGTCAGTCAAAGTCACTGTACATCAATGTCAGGCCACAAGCCTGCAGGAGACCTCAGTTTCTGTTCACCATCCAACAGAGAGCATTGGCAAGTTACCAGTCAATAATGTTACCAGTCAATGTTATGGCACCACCAGTCTGTAGATACCAATAGCAATGGAAGCTTCAGTCATTAAGACACTAATATAATGGCACCACTAGTCTGTAGATAAAGGTATTCGGTTTATAGTCTTGTATCCACCGAAGTGCTCACACGACCTTCCTCCCCTAGCAGGCACTGTACATACAGAAACCATTTCAATCCCCCGGGGGATATTCCAGAGCAACTGGCAGCATATAGCGCACACACTCTAAGCACTGCCTTATTTATGCTAGGTACCCATTTTGCAGCTGGGTAGACTGAAGCAATATGGAATAAACTGTTTTGCCCAAGAACGACCAAAGTGCCCAGAGTGGCCGGGATTCGAACCAGCGACCCTCTGATTACTAGTCCGACTCCTAACCAACTGAGCTACTTTGTCCCCAAAAACCTGGCATCACTAGTCTGAAGATACCAATTTCATGGCACCACCATTCTGTAGATACCAATATCATGGCACCACCAGTCTGTAGATACCAACATCATGGCACCACAAGTCTGTAGATACCAATATCATGGCACCACAAGTCTGTAGATACCAATATCATGGCACCACCAGTCTGTAGATACCAATATCATGGCACCACCAGTGTGTAGATACCAATATCATGGCACCACAAGTCTGTAGATACCAATATCATGGCACCACCAGTCAGTAGATACCAATATCATGGCACCACCAGTCTGTAGATACCAATATCATGGCACCACCAATCTATAGATACCAATATCATGGCACCACCAGTCTGTAGATACCAATATTATGGCACCACCAGTCTGTAGATACCAATATCATGGCACCACAAGTCTGAAGATACCAATATCATGGCGCCAGCAGTCTGTAGATACCAATATTATGGCACCACCAGTCTGAAGATACCAATATCATGGCACCACAAGTCTGAAGATACCAATATCATGGCACCAGCAGTCTGTAGATACCAATATCATGGCACCACCAGTCTGAAGATACCAATATCATGGCACCACAAGTCTGTAGATACCAATATCATGGCACCACCAGTCTGAAGATACCAATATCATGGCACCACCAATATATAGATACCAATATCATGGCACCACCAGTCTGTAGATACCAATATCATGGCACCACCAATCTATAGATACCAATATTATGGCACCACCAGTCTGAAGATACCAATATCATGGCACCACAAGTCTGTAGATACCAATATCATGGCACCACCAGTCTGTAGATACCAATATCATGGCACCACCAATCTGTAGATACCAATATCATGGCACCACCAGTCTGTAGATACCAATATCATGGCACCACCAGTCAGTACATACCAATATTATGGCACCACCAGTCTGTAGATACCAATATCATGGCACCACCAGTCTGTAGATACCAATATCATGGCACCACCAGTCTGTAGATACCAATATCATGGCACCACCAATCAGTAGATACCAATATTATGGCACCACCAGTCTGAAGATACCAATATCATGGCACCACCAATATATAGATACCAATATCATGGCACCACCAGTCTGTAGATACCAATATCATGGCACCACCAATCTATAGATACCAATATCATGGCACCACCAGTCTGTAGATACCAATATTATGGCACCACCAGTCTGAAGATACCAATATCATGGCGCCAGCAGTCTGTAGATACCAATATAATGGCACCACCAGTCTGAAGATACCAATATCATGGCACCACAAATCTGTAGATACCAATATCATGGCACCACCAATCTATAGATACCAATATTATGGCACCACCAGTCTGAAGATACCAATATCATGGCACCACAAGTCTGTAGATACCAATATCATGGCACCACCAGTCTGTAGATACCAATATCATGGCACCACCAATCTGTAGATACCAATATCATGGCACCACCAGTCAGTAGATACCAATATTATGGCACCACCAGTCTGTAGATACCAATATCATGGCACCACCAGTCTGTAGATACCAATATCATGGCACCACCAGTCTGTAGATACCAATATCATGGCACCACCAATCAGTAGATACCAATATTATGGCACCACCAGTCTGAAGATACCAATATCATGGCACCACCAATATATAGATACCAATATCATGGCACCACCAGTCTGTAGATACCAATATCATGGCACCACCAATCTATAGATACCAATATTATGGCACCACGAGTCTGAAGATACCAATATCATGGCACCACAAGTCTGTAGATACCAATATCATGGCACCACCAGTCTGAAGATATCAATATCATGGCACCACCAGTCTGTAGATACTAATATCATGGCAATACCAATCTGTAGATACCAATATCATGGCACCACCAGTCTGTAGATACCAATATCATGGCACCACCAATCAGTAGATACCAATATCATGGCACCACAAGTCTGTAGATACCAATATAATGGCACCACCAGTCTGTAGATACCAATATCATGGCACCACCACTGTGTAGTTACCAACTTTATGGCACCACCAGTCTGAAGATACCAATATTATGGCACCACCAATCAGTAGATACCAATATCATGGCACCACCAATCTGTAGATACCAATATCATGGCACCACCAGTCTGTAGATACCAATATCATGGCACCACCACTGTGTAGTTACCAACTTTATGGCACCACCAGTCTGAAGATACCAACATCATGGCACCACCAATCTGTAGATAACAATATCATGGCACCACCAGTCTCTAGATACCAATATCATGGCACCACCAGTCTGTAGATACCAATATCATGGCACCACCAGTCTGTAGATACTAATATCATGGCACCACCAGTCTGAAGATACCAATATCATGGCACCACAAGTCTGTAGATACTAATATCATGGCACCACCAGTCTGAAGATACCAATATCATGGCACCACAAGTCTGTAGATACTAATATCATGGCACCACCAGTATGTAGATAGCAACTTCATGGCACCAACAATCTA
>OZ012692.1:44140292-44141625 GCA_963942565.1 Maea johnstoni | reverse complement strand
TTCCTGAAATATTGATTGTCCTTTCTAGATTTTTTGCAGAAGTAATTGATAAAATGCTAGCTATGTTTTGATCCTAAATATGTCTTAAACACATATTCCTTTTTTCAAATTTGTTAATAAAGTGAATAAATAATCTATTTGGGAGTCTCCAATTCGACTGTCACATGTGTTGCAAAGATCAATTTAATTCAGCTTTTCATGGAACAAAATCATCATTTCTGCAGAAATTGTCAATAGGACATCTTGTCAATTCATGCATTAACTTCATAATTGATTTCATTATATTTTTTCATAGCATTTCCAAGGATTCTAGATGATCCACCTCATGTGATTGCGGTTAGGATTAATTACGTCATTTTTTGCTACCACCCAGAACCGTCTCCATTGAGCGGTGGTATTTTTAATGATTTTGAACTACTTGTAGTGGTGTGTGGCATTTGTTGGGCGTCATCTGGCTCTGAGCTCGATTGTACTTGTCGTCGGTGGCTGGCAATGAAATCAGTGCTGTCTAATTGCCGGCTTTGCTGAGCAGTGTTGTAGAAGTAATAGAAAGTGCTTGTTGTCTCCTTGCTCCATGCCATCTGTACCATCTCGGCACAAAGCCGTACCGGTGAGAGCATCCCCTCCAGCGCATCATCCACAGCACGATTACCGCACCACGCACACAAACCAAACCACTCCAACCGAGAAAAATAGTCCGCAACAATATCACAGTTTCTGGCCCATTTTCTGCAACCCACAGGAAGTTTTAATTTGATTAAACTCACTCTGTGGTAGACCTATAATTTCAACCTCTCCGTTTCAGATGTTTTGAGCCATTCATGCTCACGCTGTGACCTGGTGGCATGTGTCCAATATAATACTCATCATGTTGCAGCATGGAGTTTCAAAGAGTTGGAACTTATGTTGTTTTGTCTGATTTCGGAAAAGTTTGAAATTAACAAGTTATTATGATGATTGTAGTGATTATGATAATTGTTGGTAATTTCTACTTATACTGATAATAATAATAATAATAATAATAATAATAATAATAATAGTGATAATGATAATAATAATTCTAGTAACAATAATAATGAAAATGAATAATAATGATAATAATGAGGATAATAATGATAGTAATAATGATAGTAATAATGATGATTATAATAATGATTACTATAAAAATAATAGTTATTATGATAATGATAATAACAAGATGATGATGATGATGATGATGATGATGATGAAATTGATAATGATAATAATAATGATAATAATAATAATTATAATAATAATAATAATAACAATAATAATAATAATAATAATAATAATAATAATAATAATAATAATA
>OZ012692.1:44110292-44132792 GCA_963942565.1 Maea johnstoni | reverse complement strand
ATATTAACCTAAGGTGACACCATGGGCTACCCAATATCCATTTATTCCACATCATAGAAGGTTTCAATATTGTTCAGATAAATGCTTAATAATCAGCTTGAGAAATACCAAATGATTTTCAAATGAATATAATATCTCATATTCTTTTGAAAATCAATAGGTATTTTTCAAACTGATTACTTTGATGTACTTGGAAATTTCATCATTTCATATTCTAAGATTGTTTAAACAGGAAGTTATTTTATTTCTATTTAGAAAAAATCATGAATCATCTTAATTTTTGTTAGTTGATAATTGTATTATGTTTAAAGAATTTGAACTAGGATATTAGAATGACCAGAGATATATAGATTAGATAAAAAACTCCCTGGAATGACTGATGAAGTGAAAGGATTTAAATCTGAAAAGCTAGAGATCATATAAAAAGTGTAAGTCCCAAGCATGAGTCTTTTCATTCTTTTTTTAAGATTTAGGCAAATTTAATTTAAAAGGATGAAATTAAACAATATACAATGGGATCTGAGATTGTGATCACCACTTTTTATAAAAGAGAAAGAATAACATTTTTCTTGTTTACTTCTTTCGTATGAATTGGAATCTCCACTAGTTACAACTTAATAAAATAAACTCTGGTACTTGGTTCAACTTATTTGAATTGCTTGTTTAGTAATGAAGTTCTTTTAAGGTCAGTAGAAAATTGCTAGAGCTTCCGATCATTTTCAGGAGTGGTTGAACATATACATATATGGAATTTTTTCGATGTAGGATTGAAATGTTTTTCAACACAATATCAAAAGTAGGATAAATGCAGCCTGGCGATAGCAGTAATTAGTAGAAACTTGGGACTAATGAGCTTGCTACTTGTTAAGCATGTGTATGCTTCCTGTTTACAAACACCCTACGTCCTTATATGACATTAGTAAAGAATCCACCAGAAGAGTTTCAGTTCTCAGTACAATAGATGCAAATTAAAAAAGATGAATCTTTGTAAGTGTTATGAGGAGAAACATATCAATGGAAATTCTAATTTTCCAACTACTTGCAGATCATGTGAGAAAGTTTCCGGTGACTTAGGGCTAGGCAATGGTTTTTGCCTGGTTCTTCACCACTTACAAATGGTTATTCACATTGAATTAGCCTAAATATGGCAGAAAAGTGATGATAGTGGAAATTCCAAATTCCAAATTCTTCACTCAACGAATTGTCATCTTGAAAAATACAAAAGAATTATGGATCTGATTAGAAGAAATTGTCAACAGGAAGCAACGAGAAAGACAATTAAAGTCAATTGTTCTTGTTTAATTAAGTAACACTACCTTTGATGGCAATTGTCTACTGACTACCAGTCAATGCTAAATTAGCACAGGTGTAAATGAACTTCTTGTGATCTTTTAAACTCACATCTACGTAAGCACCTTTGTCACTTAATTGATTGCATTGAATACTGTATTTGTTATTTGTCATAGTTGAGGTTATTTTTATATGGACTCCTATGAACTTCTAAACTATATATATTCTTCAATGGAAGATACTGAACATATCATTTAGTCAAGTTCCATGTAATTTTTTTCTCCCTAATGAAACTAATTGTGGACCTAAACTCATATCTACGTAAGCACCTTTGTCACTTAATTGATTCCATTGAATACTGGATTTGTTATTTGTCATAGTTGAGGTTATTTTTATATGGACTCCTATGAACTTCTGAACTATATACATTCTTCAATGGAAGATACTGAACATATCATTTAGTCAAGTTCCGTGTAATTTTTTTCTACCTAATGAAACTAATTGTGGACCTAAGTATTTTATGTTTGATGGAAAATTATAGGAAAGAGGAAATAACACATGATTTCAGACCATGTGAGAAAGTAGCCAGTGACTTGGTGATAGGCTATGTTGTTTTTTAGGTCAGGTACTCTGGCTTTCTCCACCACTTACAACTGGCTATTCAAATTAATTAAATTAGCCTAAATATGATGAAAAAAGTAAAGTGACGATAATGGAAATTCAAAATTCAAAATTCTTCACGCAACAAAATGCCATCTTGGAAAATGCAAAAGTATTCCTTATACGGATATAATTACAAGGAATTGTCAACAGGATTCAGTAAGAAGAGCAATTAAAGGCAATTGTTCTTGTTTAATTAAGTAACTACCAGTCAATGCTAAATTAGCACAGGTGTAAATGAACTTCCTGTGATCTTTTAAACTCACATCTACGTAAGCACCTTTGTCACTTAATTGATTCCATTGAGTACTGGATTTGTTATTTGTCATAGTTAAGATTATTTTTATAAGGACTTCTATGAACTTCTGAACTATTTACAAGTATATTCTTCAACGGAAGATACTGAATGTATCATTTAGTCAAGTTCCATGTGATTTTTTTCTGAGATTAAGATAATTGTGGACTAAAAAACTTTTATGTTTTATTGAAAGTTATATGAAAGAAGAAAAAAACACATGAGCGAAGTTAAAGAAATTAAGGTTGCACTCAATGCCTTTGTAGCGGTTTATATCTCGTGAGATTGCTTATTCACTGTTTGCTGTTTTGAGGTTGAATCAAAATATCAAAATTCTTACCTTTCTACAGTTCATTTACCATATATTTTACAATTGAATTGAGTGTAATAACCTATATATTGTTTCATGTAAAAAATCTTAACATTGGAATTGTGCAATAAGTTCCCTGTCAATGTTATAATAGATAGGTTGTTCAAATCATACATAAATTGAAACCAATGTATTATGGACATTTGAGGACTGATACAAGTATTCCCTTGAAAATGTTTTCGCATATCAAAGTTTTCCCAGAGTGAATAAGAATAAAAAGGGACTGAAAAAAAAAGTTCACAATGGGAAATGTCCACATTTGGAGATTTTCTTTGAAAATAAATTACATATGGTGAATGGTGATCCCGGTTTATAGTTTTGCAATGTTATTCAAAACTTCTTTGAGAATGATAGGCCCTCATTAGCATGTGTCAGAGTGTAATATTCTTTATTGGTAAAACATAAAGATCGCAAGAAGGATATCACATGCTTCATTTCTACTTGCATTAATTTACATGTGATTTCCAGATAAAGATGCTATCTATTACATAATAAATCTTTGTATCATTTCCCTAATGTATAATAACTAAAATTTTAATTTCAATACTTCCATTTAAATTTCTGAATTTTGTTGTATTTTTTTATTTGTAAAAACATAGATGTATAACTATATTTTTAATCAGCAATGCGTAATGTTTATTTCTAAAGCAGCCTGTATGTTATGGGCTCAAATATCAAATAGGGTAGGTGGGTAAAATATCAATTTGAATTGTTGAATAAGAACGGTGAGTTTGAATAGTTTTATCCTATCATTGTGAAAAGATTCAAATTATTTTGTTTCATTGATAGATATTTTTGCAGTTGTTGGCGCGTTACAATGTAGCAGTTTGAAGTAACATTAATGATTTAGAATATTATATCATTTTCTTTATTTAAGATATATGCTGAAATTATTTTGTTATATTGATAAATCTGTGAGCCTTTTTTGTACTTGGCAAAAATGCAGCCAGTTATTAATCCTATGAAATATTTTGATAAGAATAGTAAATTACCTCATTTAAAGTTGGTGAATTTGAGTACTATATAATTCTTATATAAATAAAGTATACACTATATAGTTTAATTGATAAATGTGTGTATTTGTTTTTTTGTTGCAATAGATTAACCAGGTTGTAAATACAAAATTAGTGAATTAGAGTACATTATCATTTTTATATAAACCAAGTATAAACTATTTATCAGTTATCAGTTTCATTGATAAATAAATGCATTTGTTCTATTGTTGCAGTAGGTCAGCCACATTGTATATCCAAAGTTGCTAAATTTGAGTATTTTGTCATATTATATAAATCAAGTATAAACTATTCAGTTTCATTGATAAATGGATGTATATGTTGTTTGAGTATTTTATCATTTTTATATAAATCAAGTATAAACTCTTCAGCTTCATTGATAAATGGATGTACGTGTTGTCCTATTGTTGCAATAGATCTGAACCAGGTTGTATATCCAAAGTTGCTAAATTTATTTTATCATTCTATATAAATCAAGTCTAAACTATTCAGTTTCATTGATAAATGGATGTAGGAGTTGTCCTATTGTTGCTATAGATCTGAGCCGGGTTGTAATCCCGAAAACGGCAAGTTCCAATCTCCTTTAGTCGAGGGAGTAATAATCCTGTTACACACTTATGCATAGTCTAGCCGCTGACCCCCATTCAATGCTGTAAGATTGAATCATTCTTGTCAGCCTTCATAAAAATGATTTAGACAAAAACAATTCATTTGTATGTTATTCAAATGAGCGTCTTAGCCCTCTGCGCCCTCCACCGACCTCACCGCCCAAATATTGGAGAAAATGAACAACGGAGCTGCGACACTCTACGGGGGTGACATCACCCACACAATGCCCCCGACACAATCATAATGCCCTATATTGGAAGATAATATATCTTCCGATGACATTTAATCTTAGAGAGCTCCAGAGTGACAATAAAAAAGGTCCCTATTATAGTCGCCGTAAATACAGGTCACAGCCCCTTGCTTCGGGGCTAAATGCATGTGAAAATAATCAGATTCTTATGAAATGAGATTTCCCTGCTTAGCGTTGAACTTGAGTTGAACTTCTCGCCAATTGGGAACTAAACCTGTTTTCATAGTGCAAGCGTAATTATTTTGAAATATGCAAAAAATAGGGGGAAAAGGAGGGGGGGCTGTATTTGCAATTAGGGTCTGGGTTCTATCTGTGTAGATCATGGGTTGTTTGTATAATAGAAAGCATTGACGGGGATGATACATGTCCTCTCTGTGAATTACCCTGCACATATATCCTTCATCCAGCACTGTCCCCCTGTCTCTGCTTCTACTACCCTACCACTACTGCTGCTGCTGCTGCCTCTGTAGCGGCACCATTATGATATTGCTATGCCCCTTAGGCAGGTAACTAATTTACAGCGGTGATGTGGCCACAAGATTGCCCTTGCATTGTCGTATAGAGTTGCCACAAATTCACTGTGAGTTATGGATGGTCCTTCCTTTATATCTTTTGTCCTGGCTCTGCTTTGTTATCACATAGTCCTGGTAAATATTGCTATTGTTCCTTCAAGGATATGAACCCATATCCCACACAGGAAAAGCTAATATGTGTGTGGTCAAAGAGGTTAATTCGAGGTGCATATTTCTAACAATTTGTGTTCGGGTTTTCTCATTTATTTATGATAAATACAAAGGCTGGAGTAATATTCATTAACTTTTTTGATATACCCTTATCAATTCATTATAGGTTTTTTCTTGATTAGAATTCTGCTGGATTGATGTTTCTAAATGATTTACTAAATTTAGTGATAATCTTCACCATATAGTAACATATTTTTTCTGAATTAAAGATGCCACTGAACTTTTATTCATAAAGAATCATAAAATGTTGTGATAAAATTTCGCCACTCAGAAACTCATTTTTCCACATTAAAACTGTTGTTAAATTGATATAACTAGAAAGTTATTGAATTTCATGATAACGTTTTAACACTTGGTAACACATTTTTGCTCAATCAAAACTATTGCTTTGGCAATATAATCTTGTCCTACTCATCTATTCATCGTAAAATCTTCTCTGCACAATGAGGGTTACAAAAATTTAAATGTGATTTTACTTTGAGCGATGGATAGGTTGTCTTATAATTAGTTTTGTAGTCAGAAAATATTCATTCTATCATCAATACATTCTAAAAATTAAGTAACTATTTATTTAACTTTTTTGAAGAGTTAGTTATCATTTAAAATCATCCTGTTTGCATATGGTTCCTCATGAAGTTCTGTACATGATGACAGAACAAAAAATATTAGAAATGGATGTTTGTGTATTTATTTGAGTATGGGAAGGACCAGAGTAGGAACTTATTGCTAAGAGTGTTACAGCAAAAAATACCTTGCTTTAATTGCTTGCCAGGAAACATATATTCACAATATCTGTATTGGAACCCAAATCACAAAATCTGGTAAGAATCGGGATCACTGAATCGGGATTGGAACCAGAATCATTGGAGTCATGTCAGTATGAGGAATAGAATCACATAATCACTTTTTAAACTAGAATCACAGAATCAGGGTTAGAACCAGAATCACAAAATCTGGGTTAGATCCAGAATCACAAAAACATTATTGGAACCAGAATTACAGAGTCTGTATTGGAACCAGAATCACAGATTCAGTATTGAAACTAGAATCATAGAATTTGAATTGGAACCAGAATCACAGAATTGAAATTGGAACCAGAACCACAGAATCAGTTTTGGAATTTAAATCACAGATTCAGTATAATATTCAGAATCCTAGAATCTTGTCAAAAGTGCTTGAAAATTCTATGCATTGATTATCTGTGAACAGTTTTAATTCAAACAGATCTCACTTGAGCCTACATCCTCTGGTGTAGAAACCTTGAACAAATCAAAGATAACTTGCAGTCCCAAACCAGGTTCTATTTATAGATTCTCCGGGCCACAGACATGTGGACTCATCTACTAGAAGTTGAACGCCTTTATCTTATCAGCCTTTGGTATCATTTGATCCTCAGTTGGTGGGAGAGAGATTGCAGTAACTTGAAATGTCAGTTTGGCTGCCACAAAGTATTCATATAAGACATTTTACATGGGAATAGGAAATATTTCCCATGAAACCCAAGTGATTGAGAAATAATGTAGCTTCAAATATTCAACCCATGCATCTACTGTTTTTCTGGAAACTATCATCTGGTTTTATTCCATTTTTGAATAAAGAATTGTAAAATATTTAAATGAGAAGTGTCATTTGGGTTTGGATTTATGTATTTCTTTCATTTTCTTGCCCGAATAATCCTTTGTTCAGAAATGCGTCACCAAAATGTTCATGTCGTTTCGGTGCACTACAAGTACATATCGGTCATTGACATTAACACATGACATAAACATTTATTTAACAGGCAAACAGACAGTTTACACATTTCAGATTATTTTTACAACAGTCATCAAGGTTTTATATTACTTGGAATCAGATTCATATCATAGTGAAGATTGTGTCAACAGTGTTTTATTGGTAAATGTAGTAGGTAACATGAAACTGTGCAAGATAATGGGAAGTTATGTAATTGTTTGATAAAAGGAATCCTATGAATAGGTCAAAAGATAATGGTTGGGTGAAATAAACAATGGTATCATCTTTTTTTAATTGTTTTTGTTAGGAACAATCAAAAATACATGTTTGTTTGAACCTTACCTTTTCTTTGAAAATGTTGTGAAGCCTAAAGAAACCAAATGACATTATACATTTAAAACATACTTTGTAAAGTTTTACTCTAAAAGGTTGTATCTTAATCTAAAACTTTATTGAAAAAATGTTCTTTATTGATAAACACTTGAATGTACATCACAAAAAATGATATACATTACATAAAAACTGCTCTTTCAAATAACCGAAAACAACTAAAATCAGATGAGATTTTATCAAAAATCTCCAGTGTGTAGAAAGAGATTTTTTGTCATTAAACCTCACATGCTAATAGTCTCCATGTGCGAAGTACCTTTTGGATCTATAATACATTTGAAAAAACTTAAATGTGGAGCATGAATTCACAACATCTTTGAAAAAGAGTTATTGATTGTGTTGTCTATAGCATTTATTCCACAAACATTCATAAAGAGTATATTTTCATAAAAAGAAAATATCACCAAAGTAGTATTTCAACATACTTTATTTTAACATATTTTGACGATCACACCGGCATGAATGGGTTAAACGTTTTACGGCAAGGATTTCAGCGGCTATCCCCTCTGAACAAAGTACACCTTAAGGCTTCGTCTCAATAAAGGTATAATGCAGTCAAAAATTAATCAGATAAATGTTTTGCGTGACTTGATGAATGACCATTTATTGCTGCCTGCTCAGGGCAGTAGGGCTGAGGGCAATGGCTGTCTATGCTTTCACCTCTTTTTTTACATGTAGAGAATGTGACCTCTCCTGTAGATTTCAGATGCCAATTATCTAAATGTAAATTTCAAATATATAGATATGCTGCTAATATCTATTTCATATTCTAATGAAATAAACGTTTTTTTTTATAAATTTAAATACTTTTGGTTACATCTATATGTAAATTTCAAATATCTAGATGTGCTGCAAATGTCTATTTCATTACTAATGAAATAAACATGTTTTGTTTAAATTGAAATGTTTGTTTACATTGATTGATTTATAGACTTTTTCATTGATCAATTGGTCATTTCATTCCTAGATATCTTTTTGAAGTGCATCACCAGGATTATATGGAACTAGTGATGATACATTAGAAAAAAGTAGAAATTTGCTAACTTCTCAAAGAAGACTTTTATGCTGAGTTCTGGTGTAGATTTCTTTTCAAATATTTTCAAAACCATCCGCTGATTAAAAGGATATAAAGGCATGAATGAGATAAGAAGTTTATTTCAGTGGTACTTTAGTCATGCATATCCAAAGGAAACCTTCTAACATATTGGTCCCATATCATTACAACAATAATAATGGTAATGATAATAATAATAATGATAGTCATGATAATAATGATAACAATACTACTACTACTACTACTACTACTACTACTACTACTACTGCTACTACTACTACTACTACTACTACTACTACTACTACTACTACTACTACTACTACTACTACTACTACTACTACTAATAATAATAATAATGATGTAATGATAATAATAATGTAATAATAATATGATAGTAATAGGAATAAGAGTATTGATGATAATAATGATAATAATACTACTAATAATAATACTAATAATAATAATAATAATAATAATAATAATAATAATAATAATAATGATAATAATAATGATAGTGATAATAATGATAATAATAATAATAATGGTATTGATCATAGTAATGATAACAATAATGATAATAATGATAATAATAATAGAAATAATAATAAAGATAATGATCATAATAGTAATAATAATAATAATATTGATAATAATAATAATGATAATAATAATAATAGTAATAATAATATTGATTACTATATTAATGATACACCTTAAACTAGCTGTGCATTAATCTATGGAATAGTGTCTGCAAGTTCTATTTCATAGGAGAACTCCTTACTAACTTGCCATATACTAACAGGAGATACTCCTCCTGGTGAGAATTTCGGGAATTACAAAATACTGTGATCCTGAAATTCAGGTGAAGAACTCAGAATATGATCCCTTTGACATATAGTACTAAATACTACGCGTTTAATGTAAAAATTGAATGTTTATTTTTAGCCTGCATTAATTATGTTTTAACAGCCAGACTAGTTGATTTAATAAGTTGTCGATGGTTGCCAAGGAGATGTAGTATGCATCAGTTGCTCCTGTCTGCAGCCGAGGATAATGTTGCAAAGGGTTAGGGCATTAGTCTCTCCTTTAACCCCTTAACATAGCAGGGTCAGTAATACTAACCGCAAATACATAATTCATACATAACATTGTGACAGCAGATTCTGTACACTAAAAGAGAAAAATGAATGGTAGGGATAACATGTTTGTTATTCATCATCTGTATTTAAGATCCAAATAAGTCAAATTTTTTACACTTGTTGCTGTATTTTCCCCTAAAATCCTGGACCCATGAGGATTTTTATTGTGACCTGACAAAGTTCAGTCTAGTCAAAACACCATTATCAACATAATATACCATGTGCTAGGTCCGGGGCCATGGTAAATACACAACAATCCCAGCATGTGTAATTGCATAACAGACATCCAAGTTGTCCCCTATCACTTTTGTTGCAGTTGGTGACGTTGCCAAGGTAACAGTCATAGAATGTCTGTCCGACCTTTGACCTAATGAGATTTGGGTGTCTGACCCCACGGCAACCTTTTCGCTGTCTGACCCGGCTAATGTCAAGGACACTCGCTCCAAACCACCAAACTTAAACCCTTTTTTTTTCGACAATTTCCCCTCAAAATTACCCCATAGGACTGGGCAATTAGGGGTAAATTGGGGGCTGTAACCTATCCACCCTTGCAGGGCCTTTTCATTAGGCCAGTGTCTGAGTAATGACACATGTGAGTGCGCAAGAAAGCCATTGTTGCTGCCGGGGTCTGGGCTGGTCGGCAGGGTGCTGATTTGGAAGTCAGCGTGTTATTATAGGTTGGACAGGATGTACGCGGAGGAGCGGGCATCGTTTCCTGTGCTCGCTGGTCTTTATAAGGATGGAGGGCCATTGTGAAAGGGCAATGATTGGGCGTTCTGACAACGGCTGCCCGCTGAATGGGCCATAAATCACTACCGGGACTGACTGCAAGGTCTACCAACTCCCGACACCACTGCCACCGCTGCTGCAGCGCCCAGGCAGCCCAGGCAGGCGGTGGAGTTCTAGGGACCTGGCTATGTAGGTGGCGGCACACTTGTAGAGCCCCTCTCACAAAAAACTATTTAAAAGACCATGTAGACTTGATGCAGTATTTTTATAGTCCTATTTATCATCATCATCGTAATCCTCATCATCATCATCATCATAGTCATCATCATCATCATCATACTTAAAGAGACACTCAAAAAGAAAAAATATATTAAAAAGGCCATGTAGATTTGATGCAGCATTTATCGTCTTTATCATTGTCATCATTATCATCATCATCAACATCATCAACATCATCATCCTCATCATTATCCTCATCACCACCATCTTACCTACAGAGAACCTCTGACAAAAGATCTTTATAAGGCCATGTAGACTTGATGCAGCATTTTTACAGTCATCTTTATCATCATCATCATCACTATCATACTTAATAAGCTCCTAAGACCAAAAAAGCAACAACTCTTAAGGGCCATTTAGGCTAAGTGCAGGAGTCAAGGTAATGAGCATCACCAAAGGCAGATCATAGTACTATGTAATGTGTGTAAATGTAAAATGTAATCTTTATTTTAAGTCGGTATATCAATTTCAAGAAACACAAGCTATTAAGTCTTATTTCAAAGAGGTATAGTTGAAGAAGTATCATCAATATAATTTTGATTATTGTCATCATCATCATTGCCATCAACATTGATATGATTTCAATCACCATTGGCATCTTGCTCTCCTCCTCCTCTAAGTGTTTTGTCTTCTGTGTTGCTCCGGGGCCCTGTCTGTGGTGTGTGATGGGGTTGGTGGTTGTTGTGTATGGGGGATGGTGGTGATTGGGTGGAGATTTTCTGGCTATAACCCTCTCTGCGGGGCCCTGATTGATGCCCGCCTCAAGGGCCACCAGTCCACACCCTTTAGACCGCCGCCGCCGCCACGGTTGATACCTGCCGAGGGCTAGACTAGATCCATATGGCACCGCAACACTCCACACCTACCGTCAGGCCTACTGCTGGCTCTCCTTACTTTTACCCCGCACCCACAGAGGCCTACTGGCTCTGCTTATTATATACAGCACCATAGGAATTTTATTTAGGTGGGGAAACTTCAATAATATCCTTGAAAATGACATTTTAAGAAGTCGTCTGGATGGTTGATACTTTTCAAAATAACTTTGGAATTGATCATGAATTCACAAAATATTTGAAGGAGAGTTGTGGGTTGGATTTTAATAAACATTTCTCCTTCAAATATTTTCTGAAAATGATTATTTTTGTTGGAGAGATATCACCAAAATAGTTTGGCGGTTGTGCAGGCATTCAGTTGGTATAATTTTCTTGTTAAATATATACAGAGGTGAAATACATTATAGGTGGAAAGGGCACTATATCAAAAATCAATTATTATTATTATTATTATTATTATTAATATTATTATTATTATTATTTTCATTATTATTATTATTATTATTATTATTATTATTATTATCATTATTATTTTTATTATTATTATCATTATTATTATTATTATTATTATTATTATTATTATTATTATTATTATTATTATTGTTATTATTATTATTATTATTATTATTATTATTATTATTATTAAATAAAGTTGCCTGGCCTTGGGCTAGCCAAACATGCCTTTCATTGAGGGTGGAGAACAGAATTTAGAGTTGAAGGTTGTGAAGTAAATTGCTTTCCCTCAAATTCATCTCATCCTGGTTAAAAAAGTTAATTCTGTGCACATCCCCAGGTAGCTAGGCCTAATCAGTGCCCTCTATGTACAGTACCCAGAACTAAAGAGTTTGCGAAGAGATTATGATACTAGCCCTTCCAATTCTAAGGCTACTTTCATCCAAAGCACAAGAATGAAAAGATTTTTGAAAACCATCTAAACCCTGTCATGTTGGTATACATTGGGATGCTCTCACTAAGTTCTCTCAAATGAATACCCATATACCAGGGTTTCAGTCATTTGTCATGTTTTTTTCGCATCTTTTTGTATGGGCTAAATTAGCTACCAGCAGCATAAGGGTTAAACCTGGTCCTTTGCACTCCTAGGATCCTGCAGCTCTATTCAATAGTGCCACCTATATGCAGGACTCAGTACCACACCTCCTTTTAGAGCCTGATCCCTCATGTTCCCCTATGCAAATGATAATTAGCACCCCCTACAGGAAAGTTCAATACTAAAGAATGTATAGGTTAAGCCTTGTTGACTCTAATTGATCTCCTCCCACTTAAGGGTCTCCCAAGCTAGATCTTATCAGTGCCCCCTATGTTCAGCATTCTGAACTAAGAGTGAATGCACGCGATGCTTTACAACTGTAATTGCTCCTGATCCAGTGCACCTTCAATACTAGGCACAAGTGCTACCTGTACACAGTGCTCAGCGCATAGGTCATAATGACAGTGTGAGTAAACTTGAACAAATATGGCTATTGATATATTTGGACTATTATCCCTTTATTATGCTGCTGGTGGCTAATTTGTCCAATAAGAAATGATGCAAAAAGCCAGAAAAAAGATTGAAACCCTGACACATGGGTACTCATCTGAGAGTACTCAGCGGGAGCTATCCAATGAATACCAACATGGCAGGGTTAAAATGGTTTCCAAACACTTTGCGTTCTAGTGGTTTGAACAAATGTTAGCCTCAGCATTGGAAGGGTTATGGCTGTGATCTCACTTTAAAGGCAGGTCCTAGCATGGTCTAAAATAATGTTATCAGCGCCACCTACAATATACATAGAGAAGCTGTAGTAAAAGGTGAATGGACTTGAACCATGATGACTCTGATCGATCTTATCTCACCTCAGAGTCTGATCCTTGGGCGCGCTGCCAGCCGAGAACTACAGGTAGTCAGCGCCACCTACGGGAAGAGTTCAGCACTAAATAGACAGAGGGGCTTAGACGGAAGTATTATAATACTAATTGGTCCCGACCTGCACTGGCGCCCGATTCCTCTCCCCTGATGTTATTTTCTGCCCCCATCATTTCTGCTTGGTGAATCCACAGATAAACCCATCTTTAACCTTCATTGACCCCGCGCCACCATTTAACCTCGATTGCCATGTAGCTGTTCCCCCTGTTGATACAGATCAAGCAACTGGAAACTGGTTATCTCCAAACAAAAATGGACAGGGGAAATCAGAGACCGAGTCTTCCTTGCTGAGTGTGTGTCTTGGAGGCTAGTTTTCCTAAATAGTGCCGAATTGGATCCCGCCCCACACTGCTGTCACTGGGCTGTCTTGTCTTGCTGGCTGGGTCTGAGTTGAAACATCAGGTCCTGCACAACTGTCATGACCCCCTGCCCTCAGCCAAATCTCGGCCACTGCCATCCATGTGGGTAGGGGTGGCGTGGTGGTGGTGGTGGCACTGCACATTAATGCATGGACACGCTCTGTAATACAACTCTTGGCTGGACATGTTCATCACATCTACTCTGACACAACTCAGCTTGTGCTCTCTCGCTGTCTTTCTCTCTCTCACACTCTTGGTTTGTATGTGGGCTATATTCTGGAGACTTATGATGCTTTGACCATTTTATCTTCATCATCATCATCATCATCGTTATAACATCGTTGTCATAACCAATCATCATCACCACCATCATCTTAATTATCATAATCATCATCATCATTGTCATTGTCATCATCATCATCATCATCATTCTCATTGTCATCATCATCATCATCATTCTCATTGTCATCATCATCATCATCATTCTCATTGTCATCATCATCATCATTCTCATTGTCATCATCATCATCATCATCATCATTCTCATTGTCATCATCATCATCATCATCATTCTCATTGTCATCATCATCATCATCATCATCATTGTCATCACCAAGGGTAAGATTAACCATATTCATGTATTGTATGGCTACATGATGCCCTGTGTCTCATAAAGGGTTAATGCTGTGTGTAGTGAGAGTTGTCAGTGAGCCGCTGCTGCTGCTGCTGCTGCTGCTGCTGCTGCTGTCTCCCGGCTGACTCAGAAAGCCCCCTAAATCACTTGAGCAGCCTGTTGATACCCCCTTATACCCAGTCTGGCACCGGGGCGCTGACCCCTGCCATCAAACGCTGACCTTCTACTTGCTAACAACCATAACAGATTATCCTCCCAACTCGACCTTGACAAAAGCATTAAAAACCTGGGGCCAACAAAATCGGCAATTTGATCCAGCTACCAAAACACATCCCAGTTAACCCTCTGGCTGCCAAATATATGGTATCATATTGACGCAGAGTGTGCCTTACTGAAATTGGGGACGAGGAAAGGAAGCCCGATGGGAAATGCCAGGAATTTCTGGCCTAGGATAGCATCTTGTACCAATCATGGGTAATCCTAGCTCTAATTGAAAAGCACCCAGATTGCTGTTTATGTGTCTTAACCCATAAAGAGAGTGTGTGTGCACATGTCACTGTGCAGATTAGAGGGGCATACTCTATGTATGTATGTGTGGACCCTGCCAGTATGCTAATCACCTTGATGGCTTTTTTATTCCGAAGCTCAAAGTCCACAAATTCATCCCAACTCTCCACTCTACAAATTTACATTGTTCATTCACTTGGATAAATCAAGAAGATTAATCCATACCAAATGGTAATAATGATAATGATAATTCATATTTGATATAGCGCTTTTTTCCACCTATAAAAGCGCTTTATAGAGAATATATATAGTCAGTGGACAGATATTTATGGTCCATATAGTCAAATAACCTCTGTGGTACCAGGTTTCTATTAAAGCAAATGTTGCCTCTGTACAATACCAAAGCAAATGTAACCAGGGCAATCGGATTAAGCAAATGGAACCAGTAGAGTACCATACTAAATAAAATGGTACCAGATTTCTTAAATGAAGCAAATGATACCAGATTATCAAAATAACGCAAATAATATCAAAGTAAACTTAAGAAAGAGATACCACACTTAACTACCACACTAAAGCAAACAGAAGTAAATAATAACTATATTAACACAAATTGTGCCAAATGCAGTACCAAACATATAGAACCAGATTACTGTACTGAAACAAACAAAAACATCACCGTTTATCCAAACCACATTTTATTTCTATCATCGTATTTTAACCATCACTAATGTAAAACATAATCATACACTTGAAATCTGATGAGGTTTGAGGAAGAATTGCTGTAGTAGAAGCATTTAGGAACCAAATTCTTGGTTGTCTCTCTTCCCCTATATACATTTGTCTGTCTATATAGACAGACAAATGTACAGTGCACATCTAGACAACTGGGCTGAAAGTTGTCCTACTAATAATTTGGACCTTCTACAGTTCAGAGATACCCTTAAATCTATGTACTGTATGTATGAGGCCTTTTTTGTTAATTAACCCTTGATGAGACAACATTTTTCCAAAGCATAAGGATGCAAAGATTTTTGAAAACCATTTAAACCCTGTCATGTCGGTACTGAGTGTATAGCTCTTGCTGAGTACTCTCAGATGAGTACCCAAGTGCCAGGGTTTAGTCATTTTTTCAGGAGTTTTTGCATTACTTTTTAGTTGCTAAATAAGTCACCAACAGCAAAAAGATAAATAATGCACTTTTATGCTGACTTGTATGAGAGTACTATGAAATACTCAGAATGATAAGAGCATTCATAGAAGTGCTTTATTTGTTTGTGCTTGCTGACCTTTATGTATAGGGTCTAAGTAGGCATGTGGCTGCCATGAAGGGGTGCCACCCTCAGGGTATAAGGGTGGGGCGCCACTACAGTTGTTTGTTTGTATTTGTTGACCTATATTACACACGACAATTGATGCTGAGATACCAATATTCATAATTTATTACAAAAGGGTTAAAACAATTCAAAAACTTTCAAAGGATAACAGATATTTGCTTGTCTATATTTGAGATGATCATTGATGGTAGGGTTTATGTGAATGCATAGTTCCATTCAATTCTGTGTGTGCATTAAAGCAAGTGATTTATGAGATGGTGAGTGAATGTGTGTAATGTGTTAAATATTTAATCTATAATGATGAGAAAGGATAACCAGACCAGTTGTCAAAGGGTTAGGAACCTTCAGTTAGCTCTAAGTTACAGTATAACAAATACATGTATATTTATTAATCAGATCGTTGGCCATATGGTGCCTTGTGGGGTCAATATGTGAATAAAGGTCCTTTTGAGATTTTACATATGTTAAAGCACACATCTTTTCCCTCATAATCAGATCAGCTTTCAAAGGGTTAAGATCCTTAAGTTAGTGGTAGTGGATTGTGTGTTTGTATTTACTGACCTATGAAAAGGAGATATACTAATCAGATTGGTAGCCAAGGGGTTAAGATCGTTCAGTTAGTGGTAGTGGATTGTGTGTTTGTATTTACTGACCTATAACAAGGAGATATACTAATCAGATTGGTAGCCAAGGGGTTAAGATCGTTCAGTTAGTGGTAGTGGATTGTGTGTTTGTGTTTACTGACCTATAACAAGGAGATATATTAATCAGATTGGTAGCCAAGGGGTTAAGATGGTTCAGTTAGTGGTAGAGGATTGTGTGTTTGTGTTTACTGACCTATAACAAGGAGATATACTAATCAGATTGGTAGCCAAGGGGTTAAGATCGTTCAGTTAGTGGTAGAGGATTGTGTGTTTGTGTTTACTGACCTATAATGATAAGGGATGTTGTGTCATGTTGCGTTCATACCAGCAGTCTCCGCAAATGTGACTTTCTGCCATCGCTGACTTGCGGGGCTTTAAGGTCTCAACTTTTGATCCCGGCAGTCAAATGTCATGCCAGCGTGTGTTTATGTGAATGCATTCAGGTGAAGTGAGACAGGAAACTCGTGCCCACCCAATATTTGATGATGCTCCTGCCAACTGCTAGGTTGAGGCATAATACTATGTGGTTAGGGCTGTGTCAATTTAAAAAAGTGGAGGGGGAGACCGTTGGGGCGGGGTTGGGTAGGGTTGTTAAGTTTGGTGTCTTTTGAATATCTTTCTGGTCTAGTATTTAGGGTTATGCCCCCAAAGAAAGTGGGGGTTGGGGGTGGGTAGTGGTGGTATGTCTGATGTCTGTTGAATGTCTTGCTAGTATGGTGTTTATGTGTATGCATTCAGGTGAAGAGAGTAGGTTATTTTCCACCCACCCTCTCTCACTGGCTTTAATGCTGCTAGCTAGTTGGTGGTTGGAAACACTCTTAAATGACTGCCAGCAGCAACTTCATATAGCCTGTGGGCTGCAAAAACACCAACACTAACACAATCACCAATATTAGCTGGCCAAATCCTGCAACACACTCAAGTCACTGGCAACTTGAATAACTACAACCAAACTCAAGTCACTGGCAACTTGAATTAACTACAACTGAACTCAAGTCACTGGTAACTTGAACTAACTACAACTGAACTCAAGTCACTGGCAACTTGAACTAACTACAACTGAACTCAAATCACTGGCAACTTGAATAACTACAACTGAACGCAAGTCACTGGCAACTTGAATAACTACAACTGAACGCAAGTCACTGGCAACTTGAATAACTTCAACTGAACTCAAGTCACTGGCAACTTGAATAACTACAACTCAACTCAAATCACTGGTAACTTGAATTAACTACAACTGAACTCAAGTCACTGGCAACTTGAATAACTACAACTGAACGCAAGTCACTGGCAACTTGAATTAACTTCAACTGAACTCAAGTCACTGGCAACTTGAATAACTACAACTGAACTCAAGTCACTGGCAACTTGAATAACTACAACTGAACTCAAGTCACTGGCAACTTGAATTAACTACAACTGAACTCAAGTCACTGGCAACTGAATAACTACAACTGAACTCAAGTCACTAGCAACTAAATAACTACAACTGAACTCAAGTCACTGGCAACTGAATAACTACAACTGAACTCAAGTCACTGGCAACTGAATAACTACAACTGAACTCAAGTCACTGGCAACTTGAATAACTACAACTGAACTCAAGTCACTGGCAACTTGAATAACTACAACTGAACTCAAGTCACTGGCAACTTGAATAACTACAACTGAACTCAAGTCACTGGCAACTAAATAACTACAACTAAACTCAAGTCACTGGCAACTTGAATAACTACAACTGAACCCAAGTCACTGGCAACTTGAATAACTACAACTGAACTCAAGTCACTGGCAACTAAATAACTACAACTGAACTGAAGTCACTGGCAACTTGAATAACTACAACTGAACTCAAGTCACTGGCAACTTGAATAACTACAACTGAACTCAAGTCACTAGCAACTAAATAACTACAACTGAACTGAAGTCACTGGCAACTTGAATAACTACAACTGAACCAAAGTCACTGGCAACTAAATAACTACAACTAAACTCAAGTCACTGGCAACTTGAATAACTACAACTGAACCCAAGTCACTAGCAACTAAATAACTACAACTGAACCAAAGTCACTGGCAACTTGAATAACTACAACAGAACCAAAGTCACTGGCAACTTGAATAACTACAACTAAACTCAAGTCACTGGCAACTTGTATAACTACAACTGAACTCAAGTCACTGGCAACTTGAATAACTACAACTGAACTCAAGTCACTGGCAACTTGAAAAACTACAACTGAACTCAAGTCACTGGCAACTTGAATAACTACAAAAGAACCAAAGTCACTGGCAACTTGAATAACTACAACTGAACCAAAGTCACTGGCAACTTGAATAACTACAACAGAACCAAAGTCACTGGCAACTTGAATAACTACAACTAAACTCAAGTCACTGGCAACTTGAATAACTACAACTGAACTCAAGTCACTGGCAACTTGAATAACTACAACAGAACCAAAGTCACTGGCAACTTGAATAACTACAACAGAACCAAAGTCACTGGCAACTTGAATAACTACAACAGAACCAAAGTCACTGGCAACTTGGCGAAAATTTTAAAGGTGCAATTAATTTCCTTTTCCCTATTCTCTTGATAGCATCACGCCGTTGTTCGAGGCAGGGATACTAAAAGATATCTGCCACGAAGAGAGCGCATCATGGTGCCATGTTTTATTTGCGACATACTGAACACGGAGGTGATCGATACCCACATGGTAACCCAAGATGTATGAGAATCAATGCTACAATGAAAAGAAAAATCCCAAAGATGTATTTTTGTGAGCAGGCCTCCTGAAATGGCTGAAAACCCAGCCTAGGTGATTGATCATAAAGGATTGACATGCTGATCAGATTTCAACCTGTAAGGCAGCTGGAGGCTGACCTTTGACCCCCACTGTCATGTGATGACCAATCACGAGCCATCTCTTCCACGTGACATCGGGACTTGTCTTTCTCATCTGTGCGTGAAGCCAGGGAGCTCTTTGTGGGGTCGTTGAAAAAGTATTCAATTGTCATGACTTTTTTCATACTTGGCGATTCTTGTTGTCGTGTTGGTTTGATGTATTTCGTGCCATTGTGTTTTATATGACGGTTGCAGGGCAGGCATCTGAATGCATAATGATTTATTGTTCAATATACAGTTTCGCCCTAGGATCCTCACTTGGACTGACATAGAGTTTTGATGATGATGATGATGATGATGAGATGATGATGATGAGATGATGATGATGAGATGATGATGACGATGACGATGATGATGAGATGATGATGATAAGATGATGGTGATGATGATGATAAGATGATGATGATGATAATAATGGCGATGATAATAATAATACGAGAGAGAAAGAGCACGAGAGAGAGAGAGAGAGAGAGAGAGAGAGCGAGAGAGAGAGAGAGAGAGAGAGAGAGAGAGAGAGAGAGAGAGAGAGAGAGGGAGAGAGAGAGAGAGAGAGAGAGAGAGAGAGAGAGAGAGAGAGAGAGAGAGAGAGAGAGAGAGAGAGAGAGAGAGAGAGTCAGAGACAGAGAGACCAAAAGGGAGAGAGACAGACAAAGACAGAGAGAGGGAGATGGAGAGACTAAGAGAGATAGAGATAGACAGAGAGAGAGAGAGAGAGAGAGGGAGATGGAGAGACAGAGAGTGAGAGAGCTCAGATTAAACAGGAGGTCTCATCTGTGGCCGCAGGTTGTCCGCGGCACAATTGTACCTACTGGGAGTACCTGTGTATTGTAGTGAGTTTCTCCACCACATGGATATTATGCAATCTATCAGCAACATCTAAAGGCGATCCCGCCTTGATCCCAGCCCGCTCCATGCCACCGGGGCGTCACCCCGCTGACACGGGGGTCACCCAACCCCCCTCATCTCCCTACCATCTGAGGCGAGCGTACCATTGATGCTGCACGAGTGTATGGTTTCTAAGGGTGAGATGCAAGGCACCGCTGTGCTGCTCCCTGCTGACACAGAGCACCAGAGATCAGGCGGGCACTTTGCTGGCAGCTCGGGAAACAGCTCGGCCTTCTCACTTATCCTTTCAGTACCTGACACTGCCACACTGCTCCCAGCACCTAATACACGCTGGTTCAACTTTCTACAAAAACCTGACAAAAGTTGAAAAAAATTGCCTTTTCTTCATTACAAAAGCATATTTTAAAAGATTTTATACAAATATGGCACTTGGGTGAGTGCAATATCAACTTTTATTGCACTCTGAAAAATGATATTGCATGAGGCGCTTGCACCAAGTGCAATATCATTTTTCAGAGCGCAACAAAAATTGATATTGCACGAAACCAAAGTGCCATATTTGTTTTATTATATACCTACTGCTGGATATTATGCAATCTATCAGCATATTTTGAAAGATATTATACAAATATGGCACTTGGGTGAGTGCAATATCAACTTTTATTGCACTCTGAAAAATGATATTGCACGAGGCGCTTGCGCCGAGTGCAATATCATTTTTCAGAGCGCAACAAAAATTGATATTGCACGAAACCAAAGTGCCATATTTGTTTTATCATATACCTACTGCCAAAGGTTCATGATAGTACCTTTGCTACTGCTCATTCAAATTAAATAATTTACTATTTTAAAGAATTATGTAAATGTAAATATTATTTTCCATTTCCAGGTCTTACCACAAACCATTGGGTTATTGTAAATTTCTAAGCTGTAATATGTTCTCGTGTTAATTCATTAATATCGCAATCAAAATACTAGAAATACCTGAAAAAGTCACATGCATTAGTGTCAGAAATGTAATGATTTATTCATCTAATCTAAAAATGTGTTTTTCTAATTACCTTCCTAATCATGATTTTACAAAAGGCCCAAACTCTTCTGAGTTCCTTGTCTCAATTCACTTCTGTTGGGTTCCTTTTATAGCGTTGAAGTTGAGAATTAAACACATGAATCTGACAGCTCTGAGTCTGAGTGTTGGAAAGTAATATTGCACTCCAATATCACTTTTGTAAGGTGGTCATGTGACCATGATCTGACCAATCACAGCAGAGAACGAGCAGTAGGCATATGATAATTGCTAATACCTACCTGACAAAAGCATATTTTCAAAAGATACTTGCTAATATTTACCTAGCATATGCATATATTAAACAATATATCCTAACCCTTCCAATGCTGAGGCTACTTTCGTCCAAAGCACAAGGACACAAAGATATTTGAAAAACATCTAATCAGTCATGTTGGTATTCATTGGAAAGCTCTCGCTGAGTGCTGTCAGATGAGTACCCATTTGCTTGAGTTTTTTGTCATTTTTCAGGGGTTTCTTTGCATTTTTGTATTGGCCAAATTAGCCACCAGCAGCATAAGGGTTAACCTGACAAAAGTATACTTTGAAAAATATTTGCAAATATCTAGCTGACAAGCATATTTGAAATATGTTTGCCACTATCTACCTGAGAAAAAGTATATTTGAAAGATCTTTGCCAATGTCTATGTGAATTTTGACATTATCTACGTTACAGAAGTATATACTTTGAAAAATATTGGCCAATATCTACCTGACAAATGTATATTTTGAAAAATATCTGACAATATGCACCTGAAAATGATATATTTAAGTAATGTTTTCTGCTATCTACATAACAAAAGTATATTTAAAAAGACTTTTGCCAATATCTACCTAGTAAAAGGTTATTTTGAAAAATATTTGCTGATATCTACCAAGCAAAAGCGT
>OZ012692.1:44069740-44110092 GCA_963942565.1 Maea johnstoni | reverse complement strand
TGCAAATTAAAAAAGATGAATCTTTGTAAGTGTTATGAGGAGAAACATATCAATGGAAATTCGAATTTTCCAACTACTTGCAGATCATGTGAGAAAGTTCCCAGTGACTTGGGGTTAGGCGGTGGTTTTTGCCTGGTTCTTCACCACTTACAAATGGTTATTCACATTGAATTAGCCTAAATATGGCAGAAAAGTGATGATAGTGGAAATTCCAAATCACTCAACGAATTGTCATCATGAAAAATACAAAAGAATTATGGATCTGATTAGAAGAAATTGTCAACAGGAAGCAACGAGAAAAACAATTAAAGTCAATTGTTCTTGTTTAATTAAGTAACATTACCTTTGATGGCAATTGTCTACTGACTACCAGTCAATGCTAAATCAGCACAGGTGTAAATGAACTTCCTGTGATCTTTTAAACTCTCATCTACGTAAGCACCTTTGTCACTTAATTGATTCCATTGAATACTGGATTTGTTATTTGTCATAGTTGGGGTTATTTTTATATGGACTCCTATGAACTTCTAAACTATATACATTCTTCAATGGAAGATACTGAACATATCATTTAGTCAAGTTCCATTTGATTTTTTTCTCCCTAATGAAACTAATTGTGGATCTAAGTATTTTATGTTTGATGGAAAATTATAGGAAAGAGGAAGTAACACATGATTTCAGACCATGTGAGAAAGTTGCCAGTGACTTGGGGATAGGCTATGTTTTTTTTTAGGTCAGGTACTTCTCCACCACTTACAACTGGCTATTCAAATTAATTAAATTAGCCTAAATATGGTGAAAAAAGTAAAGTGACGATAATGGAAATTCAAATTTCAAAATTCTTCACTCAACAAAATGTCATCTTGGAAATTACAAAATAATTTCTTACATGGATCTGATTAGAAGAAATTATCAACAGGAAGCAAAGAGAAAAACAATTAAAGTCAATTGTTCTTGCTTAATTAAGTAACATTACCTTTGATGGCAATTGTCCACTGACTACCAGTCAATGCTAAATCAGCACAGGTGTAAATGAACTTCCTGTGATCTTTTAAACTCTCATCTACGTAAGCACCTTTGTCACTTAATTGACTTCATTGAATACTGGATTTTTTTATTTGTCATAGTTGGGGTTATTTTTATATGGACTCCTATGAACTTCTAAACTATATACATTCTTCAATGGAAGATACTGAACATATCATTTAGTCAAGTTCCATGTAATTTTTTTCTCCCTAACAAAACTAATTGTGGACCTAAACTCATATCTACGTAAGCACCTTTGTCACTTAATTGATTCCATTGAATACTGGATTTGTTATTTGTCATAGTTGAGGTTATTTTTATATGGACTCCTATGAACTTCTAAACTATATACATTCTTCAATGGCAGATTCTGAACATATCATTTAGTCAAGTTCCATGTAATTTTTTTCTCCCTAATGAAACTAATTGTGGACCTAAACTCATATCTACGTAAGCACTTTTGTCACTTAATTGATTCCATTGAATACTGGATTTGTTATTTGCCATAGTTGAGGTTATTTTTATATGGACTCCTATGAACTTCTGAACTATATACATTCGTTATGTTTGATGGAAAATTATAGGAAAGAGGAAATAACACATGATTTCAGACCATGTGAGAAAGTTGCCAGTGACTTGGGGATAGGCTATGTGTTTTTTTAGGTCAGGTACTCTGGCTTTCTCCACCACTTACAATTGGCTATTCAAATTAATTAAATTAGCCTAAATATGGTGAAAAAAGTAAAGTGACGATAATGGAAATTCAAAATTCAAAATTCTTCACGCAACAAAATGTCATCTTGGAAAATGCGAAAGTATTCCTTATACGAATATAATTAGAAGGAATTGTCAACAGGAAGAGTAAGAAGAGCAATTAAAAGCAATTGTTCTTGTTTAATTAAGTAACTACCAGTCAATGCTAAATCAGCACAAGTGTAAATGAACTTCCTGTGATCTTTTAAACTCACATCTACGTAAGCACCTTTGTCACTTAATTGATTCCATTGAATACTGGATTTGTTATTTGTCATAGTTGAGGTTATATTATATGGACTTCTATGAACTTCTGAACTAATTACATGTACATTCTTCAATGGAAGATACTGAACGTATCATTTAGTCAAGTTCCATGTGATTTTTTTTCTGAGATGAAGATAATTGTGGACTGAAGCACTTCCATGTTTGATGGAAAATTATATGAAAGAAGAAAAAAATGCAAGAGCGAAGTTAAAGAAATTAAGGTTGCGCTCAATGCCTTTGTAGCGGTTTATATCTCGTGAGATTGCCTATTCACTTTTTGCTGTTTTGAGGTCGAATCAAAATATCAAAATTCTTACCTTTCTACAGTTCATTTACCATATATTTTTCAATTGAATTGAGTGTAATAACCTATATATTGTTTCATTGAAAAAATCTTAACATTAGAATTATGCAATAAGTTCCCTGTTAATGTTGTAATAGATAGGTTAATTCAAATCATACATAAATTGAAACCAATGTATTATGGACATTTGAGGACTGATACAAGTATTCCCTTGAAAAGGTTTTCGCATATCAAAGTTTTCCCAGAATGAATAAGAATAAAAAGGGACTGAAAAAAAAAGTTCACAGTGGGAAATGTCACATTTGGAGATTTTCTTTGAAAATAAATTACATATGGTGAATGGTGATCCCGGTTTATAGTTTTGCAATGTTATTCAAAACTTCTTTGAGAATGATAGGCCCTCATTAGCATGTGTCAGAGTGTTATATTCTTTATTGGTAAAACATAAAGATCGCAAGAAGGATATCACATGCTTCATTTCTACTTGCATTAATTTACATGTGATTTCCAGATAAAGATGCTATCTATTACATAATAAATCTTTGTATTATTTCCCTAATGTATAATAACTAAAATTTTAATTTCAATACTTCCATTTAAATTTCTGAATTTTGTTGTATTATTTTATTTGTAAAAACATAGATGTATAAATATATTTTTAATCAGCAATGTGTAATGTTTATTTCTAAAGCAGCCTGTATGTTATGAGCTCAAATATCAATTTGAATTGTTGAATAAGAACGGTGAGTTTGAATAGTTTTATCCTATCATTGTGAAACGATTCAAATTATTTTGTTTTATTGACAGATATTTTTGCAGTTGTTGGCGCGTTACAATGTAGCAGTTTGAAGTAACATTAATGATTTAGAACATTATATCATTTTCTTTATTTAAGATATATACTGAAATTATTTTGTTATATTGATAAATCTGTGAGCCATTGTTTGTCCTTGGCAAAAATGCAGCCAGTTATTAATCCTATGAAATATTTTGATAAGAATAGTAAATTACCTTATTTAAAGTTGGTGAATTTGAGTACTATATAATTCTTATATAAATCAAGTATACACTATTCAGTTTAATTGATAAAAGTGTGTATTTTATTTTTGTTGCAATAGATTAACCAGGTTGTAAATATAAAATTAGTGAATTAGAGTACATTATCATTTTTATATAAACCAAGTATAAACTATTTATCAGTTATCAGTTTCATTGATAAATAAATGCATTTGTTCTATTGTTGCAGTAGATCAGCCACATTGTATATTCAAAGTTGCTAAATTTGAGTATTTTATCATTTTTATATAAATCAAGTATAAGCTATTCAGTTTCATTGATAAATCGATGTACGTGTTGTCCTATTGTTGCAATAGATCTGAACCAGGTTGTATATCCAAAGTTGCTAAATTTATTTTATCATTTTATATAAATCAAGTATAAACCATTCAGTTTCATTGATAAATGGATGTAGGAGTTGTCCTATTGTTGCTATAGATCTGAGCCGGGTTGTAATCCCGAAAACGGCGAGTTCCAATCTCCTTTAGTCGAGGGAGTAATAATCCTGTTACACACTTATGCATAGTGCAGCCGATGACCCCCATTCAATGCTGTAAGATTGAATCATTCTTGTCAGCCTTCATAAAAATGATTTAGACAAAAACAATTCATTTGTATGTTATTCAAATGAGCGTCTTAGCCCTCTGCGCCCTCCACCGACCTCGCCGCCCAAATATTGGAGAAAATGAACAACGGAGCTGCGACACTCTACGGGGGTGACATCACCCACACAATGCCCCCGACACAATCATAATGCCCTATATTGGAAGATAATATATCTTCCGATGACATTTAATCTTAGAGAGCTCCAGAGTGACAATAAAAAAGGTCCCTATTATAGTCGCCGTAAATACAGGTCACAGCCCCTTGCTTCAGGGCTAAATGCATGTGAAAATAATCAGATTCTTATGAAATGAGATTTCCCTGCTTAGCGTTGAACTTGAGTTGAACTTCTCGCCAATTGGGAACTAAACCTGTTTTCATAGTGCAAGCATAATGATTTTGAAATATGCAAAAAATGGGGAAAAAAAGGAGGGGGGGGGGCTGTATTGTCAATTAGGGTCTGGGTTCTATCTGTGTAGATCATGGGTTGTTTGTATAATAGAAAGCATTGACAGGGATGATACATGTCCTCTCTGTGAATTACCCTGCACGTATATCCTTCATCCAGCGCTGTCCCCCTGTCTCTGCTACTACTACAGCTACCCTACCGCCACTGCTGCTGCTGCCTCTGTAGCGGCACCATTATGATATTGCTATGCCCCTTAGGCAGGTAAGTAATTTACAGCGGTGATGTGGCCACAAGATTGCCCTTGCATTGTCGTATAGAGTTGCCACAAATTCACTGTGAGTTATGGATGGTCCTTCCTTTATATCTTTTGTCCTGGCTCTGCTTTGTTATCACATAGTCCTGGTAAATATTGCTATTGTTCCTTCAAGGATATGAACCCATATCCCACACAGGAAAAGCTAATATGTGTGTGTGGTCAAAAAAATCAAGGTGCATATTTGTAACAATTTGTGTTCGGGTTTTCTCATTTATTTATGATAAATACAAAGGCTGGAGTGATATTCTGAAGGATTAAAGGAATCATTAACTTTTTTGATATACCCTTATCAATTCGTTATAGGTTTTTTCTTGATTAGAATTCTGCTGGATTGATGTTTCTAAATGATTTACTAAATTTAGTGATAATCTTCACCATATAGTAACATATTTTTTCTGAATTAAAGATGCCACTGAACTTTTATTCATAAAGAATCATAAAATGTTGTGATAAAATTTCGCCACTCAGAAACTCATTTTTCCACATTAAAACTGTTGTTAAATTGATATAACTAGAAAGTTATTGAATTTCATGATAACGTTTTAACACTTGGTAACACATTTTTGCTCAATCAAAACTATTGCTTTGGCAATATAATCTTGTCCTACTCATCTATTCATCGTAAAATCTTCCCTGCACAATGAGGGTTACAAAAATTGAAATGTGATTTTACTTTGAGCGATGGATAGGTTGTCTTATAATAAGTTTTGTAGTCAGAAAATATTCACTCTATCATCAATACATTCTAAAAATTAAGTAACTATTTATTTAACTTTTTTGAAGAGTTAGTTATCATTTAAAATCATCCTGTTTGCATATGGTTCCTCATGAAGTTCTGTATATGATGACAGAACAAAAAATATTAGAAATGGATGTTTGTGTATTTATTTGAGTATGGGAAGGGCCAGAGTATCAAATTATTGCTATGAGTGTAACAGCAAAAAATACCTTGCTTTAATTGCTGCCTGGAAACTTATAGTCACAATATCTGTATTGGAACCCATATCACAAAATCAGTGTAAGAACCGGGATCACAGAATCAGGATTGGAACCAGAATCATAAGAGCCATGTCAGTATGAGAACTAGAATTTCAGAATCACTTTTTGAGCCAGAATCACAGAATCAGGATTAGAACCAGAATCACAGAATCAGTATTGGAACCAGAATCCCACAATCAGTATTGGAATCAAAATCACAGAAACAGTATTGGAACTAGAATCATAGAAACAGTGTTGGAACCAGAATCACAGAAACAGTATTGGAACTAGAATCATAGAAACAGTGTTGGAACCAGAATCACAGAAACAGTATTGGAACTAGAATCATAGAAACAGTGTTGGAACCAGAATCACAGAAACAGTATTGGAACTAGAATTACAGAAATAGTGTTGGAACTATACTCATAGAGTCAGTATTGGAACCAGAATCATAGAAATCGTGTTGGAACTACAATCATAGAGTCTGAGTACTGGAACAAGAATCCCAGAATCAATATGGAACCAGAATCATAGAAACAGTGTTGGCACCATAGAGTCGGTATTGGAACCAGAATCCCAGAATCAGTATTGGAATCAAAATCATAGCAACATTATTCGACCTAGAATCACAGAGTCAGTATTGGAATCAGAATCACAGAATTAATGTTGGAACCTGAGAATCATAGAAACAGTGTTGGAACTAGAATCACAGAGTCAGTATTGGAACCAGAATCACAGAATCAATATTGGAACCAGAATCATGAAAACAGTGTTGGAACCAGACTCATAGAGTCAGTATTGGAATCAAAATTACAGAATCAATATTGGAACCAGAATCATGAAAACAGTGTTGGAACCAGACTCATAGAGTCAGTATTGGAACCAGGATCATGAAAACAGTGTTGGAACCAGACTCATAGAGTCAGTATTGGAACCAGGATCATGAAAACAGTGTTGGAACCAGACTCATAGAGTCAGTATTGGAACCAGGATCATGAAAACAGTGTTGGAACCAGACTCATAGAGTCAGTATTGGAACCAGGATCATGAAAACAGTGTTGGAACCAGACTCATAGAGTCAGTATTGGAACCAGGATCATGAAAACAGTGTTGGAACCAGACTCATAGAGTCAGTATTGGAACCAGGATCATGAAAACAGTGTTGGAACCAGACTCATAGAGTCAGTATTGGAACCAGGATCATGAAAACAGTGTTGGAACCAGACTTATAGAGTCAGTATTGGAATCAGAATTACAGAATCAGTATTGGAATCAGAATCATAGAAACAGTGTTGGAACCACAATCATAGAGTCAGTATTGGAATTAGAATCACAGAAACAGTATTGGAACTAGAATCACAGAATCAGGATTCAAACTAGAACCAGAATCACAGAATTAAAATTGGAACCAGAATCACAGAATCAGTTTCGAAATAAAAATCACAGATCCAGTATAATATCCGCAACCCTAGAATCGTGTTAAAAGTGCTTGAAAATTAAATTCTATACATTGAGTATCTGTGAACAGTTTTAATTCAAACAGATCTCACTTGAACCTACATCCTCTGGTGTAGAAACCTGGACCAGATTAAAGATAACTTGCAGTAAGTATGATTTGATCCTCAGTTGGTGGGATAGCGATTGCAGCAACCTGAAATGTCAGTTTGGCTGCCACAAAGTATTCATATAATACATTTTACAAGGGAATAGGAAATATTTCCATGAAAACCAAGTGATTGAGAAATTATAAGTTAAAAAAATTCAACCCATTTATCTACTGTTCCCCTGTAAATCATCATCTGGTTTTATCACATTTTTGAATATAGATTTGTAAAATATTTGAATGAGAAGTGTCGTTTGGGTGCTGATTTATGTAATTCTATCATTTTCTTCCCCGAAAAATCCTTTGTTCAGAAATGCGTCACCAAAATGTTCATGTCGTTTCGGTGCACTACAAGTACATATCGGTCATTGACATTAACGCATGACATAAACATTTATTTAACTGGCAAACAGACAGTTTACACATTTCAGATTATTTTTACAACAGTCATCAAGGTTTTATATTACTTGGAATCAGATTCATATCATAGGGGAGATTGTGTCAACAGTGTTTTTTTGGTAAATGTAGTAGGTAACATGAAACTATGCAAGATAATGGGAAGTTATATAATTGTTTGATAAAAGGAATCCTATGAATAGGTCAAAAGATAATGGTTGGGTGAAAATAAACAATGGTATCATCTTTTTTTAATTGTTTTGTTAGGAACAATAAAAAACGCATGTTTGTTTGAAACATACTTTTTCTTTGAAAATGTTGTATAGCCTTAAGAAACCAGTAAGAATATACATATAAAAATATACTTTTTACTCTAAATAGTTGTATCTTAATCTAAAACTTTATTAAACAATATATTCATTATTGATAAATATATCTGAATGTACACCACAAAAAATAACATAGGTTGCATAAAACTGCTCTTTGAAATAACAAACCCAACTGAAATCAGGTGACATTTTAGTTTTGTGTTATCAGAATTCTCTAGTATGTGGAATGAGATTTTTTGTCATCAAACCTCTCATAGATGCCAATTCTAAGCCTCCATGTGCAAAGTACCTTTTGGATATATGATACATTTGAAAAAAATTAAATGTGAAGCATGAATTCACAACATTTTTGAAGAGTTATCGATTGTGTTGTGCATAACATTTATTCCCCAGACATTCAAAGAGAATATATTTTCATAAGAAAAGAATATCACCAAAGCAGTATTTTAACATATTTTATTCTAACATATTTTGATGATTACACTGGCATGAATGGGTTAAACGTTTTACGGCAAGGATTTCAGCGGCTATCCCCTCGGAACGAAGTACACCTTAAGGCTTCGACTCAATAAAGGGATAATGCAGTCAAAAATTAATCAGATGAATGTTTTGCGTGACTTGATGAATGACCATTTATTGCTGCATGCTCAGGGCAGGAGGGCTGAGGGCAATGGCTGTCTATGGTTTCACCTCTTTTTTTACATGTAGAGAATGTGACCTCTCCTGTACATTTCAGATGACAATTCATCTAAATGTAAATTTCAAATATATAGATATGCTGCTAATATCTATTTCATATTCTAATGAAATCAATGGGTTTTTTTATAAATTGAAATACTTTTGGTTACATCTATATGTAAATTTCAAATATCTAGATGTGCTGCAAATGTCTATTTCATTACTAATGAAATAAACATGTTTTGTTTAAATTGAAATGTTTGTTTACATTAATTGATTTATAGACTTTTTCATTGATCAATTGGCCATTTCATTCCTAGATATCTCTTTGAAGTGCATCACCAGGATTATATGGAACTAGTGATGATACATTAGAGAGAAGTAGAAATTTGCTAACTTCTCAGAGAAGACTTTTATGCTGAGTTCTGGTGTAGATTTCTTTTTCAAATATTTTCAAAACCATCCGCTGATTAAAAGGATATAAATAAAATAGTACATACTCTTATTGGCGCTATAGGCATGAATGGGATAAGAAGTTTATTTCAGTGATACTTAAGTCATGCATATCCAAAGGAAACCTTCTAACATATTGGTCCCATATCATAACAATAATGATAATGGTAATGATAATAATAATAATGATAGTAATGATAATAATGATAAAAATACTTCTACTACTACTACTACTACTACTACTACTACTACTATTACTACTACTACTACTACTACTACTACTACTACTACTACTACTACTACTACTACTACTACTACTAATAATAATAATGATGTAATGATAATAATACTGTAATAATAATATGACGGTAATAGGAATAAGAGTATTGATGATAATAATGATAATAATAATAATAATGATAATAATGATAGTGATAATAATGATAATAATAATAATAATAATAATAATAATGGTATTGATCATAGTAATGATAACAATGATGATAATAATGATAATAATAATAGAAATAATAATAAAGATAATGATCATAATAGTAATAATAATAATAATAATAATGATAATAATAATAATGATAATAATAATTATAGTAATAATAATATTGATTACTATATTAATGATACACCTTAAACTAGCTGTGCATTAATCTATGGAATAGTGTCTGCAAGTTCTATTTCATAGGAGAACTCCTTACTAACTCGCCATATACTAACAGGAGATACTCCTCCTGGTGAGAATTTCGGGAATTACAAAATACTGTGATCCTGAAATTCAGGTGAAGAACTCAGAATATGATCCCTTTGACATATAGTACTAAATACTACGCTTTTAATGTAAAAATCGAATGTTTATTTTTAGCCTGCATTAATTATGTTTTAACAGCCAGACTAGTTGATTTAATAAGTTGTCGATGGTTGCCAAGGAGATGTAGTATGCATCAGTTGCTCCTGTCTGCAGCCGAGGATAATGTTGCAAAGGGTTAGGGCATTAGTCTCTCCTTTAACCCCTTAACATAGCAGGGTCAGTAATACTAACCGCAAATACATAATTCATACATAACATTGTGACAGCAGATTATGTACACTAAAAGAGAAAAATGAATGGTAGGGATAACATGTTTGTTATTCATCATCTGTATTCAAGATCCAAATAAGTCAAAATTTTTACACTTGTTGCGTTTTATTTCCACTAAAATCCTGCAACCACGAGGAATTTTATTGTGACCTGACAAAGTTCAGTCTAGTCAAAACACCATTATCAACATAATATACCATGTGCTAGGTCCGGGGCCATGGTAAATACACAACAATCCCAGCATGTGTAATTGCATAACAGACATCCAAGTTGTCCCCTATCACTTTTGTTGCAGTTGGTGACGTTGCCAAGGTTACAGTCATAGAATGTCTGTCCGACCTTTGACCTAATGAGATTTGGGTGTCTGACCCCACGGCAACCTTTTCGCTGTCTGACCCGGCTAATGTCAAGGACACTCGCTCCAAACCACCAAACTTAAACCCTTTTTTTTCGACAATTTCCCCTCAAAATTACCCCATAGGACTGGGCTATTAGGGGTAAATTGGGGGCTGTAACCTATCCACCCTTGCAGGGCCTTTTCATTAAGCCAGTGTCTGAGTAATGACACATGTGAGTGCGCAAGAAAGCCATTGTTGATGCCGGGGTCTGGGCTGGTCGGCAGGGTGCTGATTTGGAAGTCAGCGTGTTATTATAGGTTGGACAGGATGTACGCGGAGGAGCGGGCATCGTTTCCTGTGCTCGCTGGTCTTTATAAGGATGGAGGGCCATTGTGAAAGGGCAATGATTGGGCGTTCTGACAACGGCGGCGGCCCGCTGAATGGGCCATAAATCACTACCGGGACTGACTGCAAGGTCTACCAACTCCCGACACCACCACTGCCGCCGCCGCGCTGCTGCAGCGCCCAGGCAGCGGTGGCAGGCCGTGGAGTTCTAGGGATCTGGCCATGGAGGTGGCGGCACACTTGTAGAGCCCCTCTCACAAAAAAAACGATCAAAAAGGCCATGGAGACATGAAACAGCATTTTTATAGTCCTCTTTATCATCATCATCATCATCATCATCGTCATCATCACCATCATACTTACAGAGACACTCAAACAGAATAAAAATATTAAAAAGGCCATGTGGATTTGATGCAGCATTTATATAATCATCTTTATCATCATCATCATCATCATCCTCGTCATTATCCTCATCACCACCATCTTACTTACAGAGAACCTCTGACAAAAGCTCTTTAAAAGGCCATGTAGACTTGATGCAGCATTTTTACAGTCATCTTTATCATCATCATCATCACTATCATACTTAATAAGCTCCTCACACCAAAAAAGCAACAACTCTTAAGGGCCATTTAGGCTGAGTGCAGGAGTCAAGGTAATGAGTATCACAAAAGGCAGATCATAGTACTATGTAATGTGTGTAAATGTAAAATGTAATCTTTATTTTAAGTCGGTATATCAATTTCAAGAAACACTATTAAGCTATTAAGTCTTGTTTCCAAGAGGTATAGTTGAAGAAGTATCATCAATATAATTTCGATTATTGTCATCATCATCATTGATATGATTTCAATCACCATTGGCATCTTGCTCTCCTCCTCCTCTAAGTGTTTGTCTTCTGTGTTGCTCCGGAGCCCTGTCTGTGGTGTGTGATGGGGGTGGTTGTTGTGTATGGGGGATGGTGGTGATTGGGTGGAGATTTTCTGGCTATAACCCTCTCTGCGGGACCCTGATTGATGCCCGCCTCAAGGGCCACCAGTCCACACCCTTTAGACCGCCGCCACGGTTGATACCTGCCGAGGGCTAGACTAGATCCATATGGCACCGCAGCACTCCACACCTACAGTCAGGCCTACTACTGGCTCTCCTTACTTATACCCCGCACCAGGGTCTTGGCCAGGATTGAGAAACTGGGTGTCCAAAATTGACAACTGTAAAATGTTTGGGCATATTTACTCATTAAAAGCTGGCATAATAGCATTACAGAATGTCATAGGGATTATATTCTGGTGGAGAAACTTCAACAATGTGCTCGAAAAATGACATTTTAAGAAAATACTGCCCAAAATATTTGGGTGTCCCGAGGGGTGAATTTGGGGGGTTTGGGTATCCAAGAGGCCAAGACGTCCTGCTGGCTAAAACTATGCCCTGCACCCACAGAGGCCTGTTGGCTGATTATTATTATCATTATTATTATTATTATCATTATTATTATTATTGTTATTATTATTATTATTATTATTATTATTATTATTATTATTATTATTATTATTATTATTTTTGTTATTATTTTTATTAACAAGCCTAAATTCATTGAGTGTCGTGAACAGAATAAGGGTTGCATATGGTGAACCTAATTGCCTCGCCTCTAATTGATCTCATCCTGGTCAAAAAGCTGAGTATGTGCACATCCCCAGCTAGATCTTATAAGTGCTCCCTATGTGTAGTACCCAGACCTAAAGAGATCAGGGAAAGATAATCTGAATAACTCTTATTGAACATGGTCCTTTGCACTCCTGCAGCTCTATTCAATAGCACCACCTACATGCAGGACTCAGAACTACATCCCGTTCTTAGAGCCTGATTGCTTGTGTCCCCCATGCAGTAGATTATCAGCACCCCCTACATGGAAAGTTTAAAACTAAAGAATGTATAGGTTAAGCCATGTTGACTCTAATTGATCGCATCCCACTTAAGGGTCTCCCTAGCTAGATCTTATCAGTGCCCCCTATGTTCAGCATTCTGAACTAAGAGTGAATGCATGCGACGTGTTACAATTGTAATTGCTCCTGATTCAGTGCACCTTCAATATTAGGCACAAGTGCTACCTGTACACAGTGCTCAGTGCATGAATTATCATGACAGTGTGAATAAACTTGAACAAATATGGCTATAATGTATTCATCTTGTCACGCTTAGGAGCTGGCTCCCCCTATATTGCCAGACCAAATATTGTAATAGACAAATTGATTAAACTTTTAAAACTATTTTTGTCTTTATTTCACATTACGTATATAGTTTTGATGTAAATGATTATGGAACAACGTCAAGTTTGGCCCAACTGGATCTAAAAAATTCCATTTCATCTTCCGAAGAAACTTGTATTTTTTCTACAGATCTACTCTGATCAATAAGGTATTTTTCAAAGAAGAGCCTATTTGGCGGGGTAGCCTTCTTTCTACATTTATATATTGTTTTTTTGCATATTGAATAAACTTATTATGGCTATGATCCCGCTTTAAAGGCACGTCCTAGCATGATCTAAAGTAGTGTTCGTCCGATTGTTCGAACAAGCCGAACAGCGTTCATTTGTGCCTCCGATTATGATGATCGAACGCAATTTCACATGTTCGAACAAAAAAACGAACATGGATAAAAATTATATTCAAAGAAATAACTGGACTTTCGGTAGTCCTGCCTGTCAGAAAATCAGAGAAAAAAAGTTTAGTTACGTATTTATTGCCCCACCAAAGAGGAAACACTGCTGGACCGCTCCAGATCCAACTCTCTGAGCGTGCTGAGGCGATGTTACGATGCCGCCATTGTTGTTGTGGTTATCGGCACACAATAGCGCAAATGCGCATGACGCAATTACGCTAGTCTGTGTTGATACCGCTAGGTGTCGCGGTACCTTATGACTTAAGTAAACAGCAATGGCGACACGGAAAACCATGTACACAACTTCGATTATTAATCGGTCATCGGTCGTTCTGATGGACCGATGATCGATCTTGAAAATTGTGACCGATTCCGAACACTAATCTAAAGTGATGTTTTCAGCGCCACCTACAATGTACATAGAGAAGCGATAGTAAAAGGTGAATCCCGGACTTGAACCATGATGACTCTGATCGATCTTATCTCACCTCAGAGCCTGATCCTTGGACGCGCTGCCAGCCAAGAACTACAGGTAGTCAGCGCCACCTACGGGGCGAGTTCAGCACTAAATAGACAGAGGGGCTTAGACGGAAGTATTATAATACTAATTGGTCCCGACCCGCGCTGGCGCCCGATTCCTCTCCCCTGATGTTATTTTCTGCCCCCATCATTTCTGCTTGGTGAATCCACAGATAAACCCATCTTTAACCTTCATTGACCCCGCGCCACCATTTAACCTCGATTGCCATGTAGCTGTTCCCCCTGTTGATACAGATCAAGCAACTGGAAACTGGTTATCTCCAAACAAAAATGGACAGGGGAAATCAGAGACCGAGTCTTCCTCGCTGAGTGTGTGTCTTGGAGGCTAGTTTTCCTAAATAGTGCCGAATTGAATCCCACCCCACACTGCTGTCACTGGGCTGTCTTGTCTTGCTGGCTGGGTCTGAGTTGAAACATCAGGTCCCGCACAACTGTCATGACCCCCTGCCCTCAGCCAAATCTCGGCGGCCGCTGCCATCCATGTGGGTAGGGGTGGCGTGGTGGTGGTGGTGGCACTGCACATTAATGCGTGGACACGCTCTGTAATACAACTCTTGGCTGGACATGTTCATCACATCTACTCTGACACAACTCAGCTTGTGCTCTCTCGCTGTCTTTCTCTCTCTCTCACACTCTGGGTTTGTATGTGGGCTATGTTCTGAAGACTTATGATGCTTTGACCATTTTATCTTCATCATCATCATCATCATCATCATCATCGTTATAACATCGTTGTCATAACCAATCATCATCACCACCATCATCTTAATTATCATAATCATCATTCTCATTGTCATCATCATTATTCTTATTGTCATCATCATTCTCATTGTCATCATCATCATCAACATCATTGTCATCATCATTCTCATTGTCATCATCATCATTCTCATTGTCATCATCATTCTCATTGTCATCATCATCATCAACATCATTGTCATCATCATCATCATCATCATCATCATCATCATCATCATCATTGTCATCACCAAGGGTAAGATTAGCCATATTCATGTATTGTATGGCTACATGATGCCCTGTGTCTCATAAAGGGTTAATGCTGTGTGAGAGTTGTCAGTGAGCCGCTGCTGCTACTGCTGTCTCCCGGCTGACTCAGAAAGCCCCCTAAATCACTTGAGCAGCCTGTTGATACCCCCTTATACCCAGTCTGGCACCGGGGCGCTGACCCCTGCCATCAATCGCTGACCTTCTACTTGCTAACAACCATAACAGATTATCCTCCCAACTCGACCTTGACAAAAGCATTAAAAACCTGGGGCCAACAAAATCGGCAATTTGATCCAGCTACCAAAACACATCCCAGTTAACCCTCTGGCTGCCAAATATATGGTATCATAGTGACGCAGAGTGTGCTTTACTGAAATTGACGAGGAAAGGAAGCCCGATGGGAAATGCCAGGAATTTCTGGCCTCGGATAGCATCTTGTACCAATCATGGGTAATCCTAGCTCTAATTGAAAAGCACCCAGATTGCTGTTTATGTGTCTTAACCCATAAAGAGTGTGTGTGTGCACATGTCACAGTGCAGATTAGAGGGGCATACTCTATGTATGTATGTGTGGACCCTGCCAGTATGCTAATCACCTTGATGGCTTTTTTATTCCGAAGCTAAAAGTCCACAAATTCATCCCAACTCTCCACTCTACAAATTTACATTGTTCACTAACACTTGGATAAATCAAGAAGATTAATCCATACCAAATGGTAATAATGATAATGATAATTCATATTTGATATAGCGCTTTTTCCACCTATAAAAGCGCTTTATAGAGAATATATATAGTCAGTGGACAGATATTTATGGTCCATATAGTCAAATAACCTCTGTGGTACCAGGTTTCTATTAAAGCAAATTTTGCCTCTGTACAATACCAAAGCAAATGTAACCAGGGCAATCGGATAAAGCAAATGGTACCAGTAGAGTACCATACTTAATAAAAATGGTACCAGATTTCTTAAATAAAGCAAATGATACCAGATTATCAAAATAACGCAAACAGTATCAAAGTAAACTTAAGAAAGAGATACCACACTAAACTACCACACTAAAGCAAACAGAAGTAAATAATAACTATATTAACACAAATTGTGCCAAATGCAGTACCAAACAAATAGAACCAGATTACTGTACTGAAACAAACAAAAACATCACTGTTTATCCAAACCACATTTTATTTCTATCATTGTATTTTAACCATCACTAATGTAAAACATAATCATACACTTGAAATCTGATGAGGTTTGAGGAAGAATTGCTGTAGTAGAAGCATTTAGGAACCAAATTCTTGGTTGTCTCTCTTCCCCTATATACATTTGTCTATCTATATAGACAGACAAATGTACAGTGCACATCTAGACAACTGGGCTGAAAGTTGTCCTACTAATAATTTGGACCTTCTACAGTTCAGAGATACCCTTAAATCTATGTACTGTATGTATGAGGCATTTTTTGTTAATTAACCCTTGATGGGACAACATTTTTTCAAAGCATAAGGATGCAAAGATTTTTGAAAACCATTTAAACCCTGTCATGTCGGTACTGAGTGTATAGCTCTTGCTGAGTACTCTCAGATGAGTATACCCAAGTGCCAGGGTTTAGTCATTTTTTCAGGAGTTTTTGCATTACTTTTTATTTGCTAAATAAGTCACCAACAGCAAAAAGATTAATAATGCACTTTTATGCAGACTTGTATCAGAGTACTATGAAATACTCAGAATGATAAGAGCATTCATAGAAGTGCTTTATTTGTTTGTGTTTGCTGACCTTTATGTATAGGGTCTAAGTAGGCATGTGGCGGCCATGAAGGGGTGCCACCCTCAGGGTATAAGGGTGGGGCGCCACTACAGTTGTTTGTTTGTATTTGTTGACCTATATTACACATGACAATTGATGCTGAGATACCAATATTCATAATTTATTACAAAAGGGTTAAAACAATTCAAAAACTTTCAAAAGATAACAGATATTTGCTTGTCTATATTTGAGATGATCATTGATGGTAGGGTTTATGTGAATGCATAGTTCCATTCAATTCTGTGTGTGCATTAAAGCAAGTGATTTATGAGATGGTGAGTGAATGTGTGTTATGTGTTAAATATTTAATCTATAATGATGAGAAATGATAACCAGACCAGTTGTCAAAGGGTTAGGAACCTTCAGTTAGCTCTAAGTTACAGTATAACAAATACATGTATATTTATTAATTAGATCGTTGGCCATATGGTGCCTTGTGGGGTCAATATGTGAATAAAGGTCCTTTTGAGATTTTACATATGCTAAAGCACACATCTTTTCCCTCATAATCAGATCAGCTTTCAAAGGGTTAAGATCCTTCAGTTAGTGGTAGTGGATTGTGTGTTTGTATTTACTGACCTATAACAAGGAGATATATTAATCAGATCTGTAGCCAAGGGGTTAAGATCGTTCAGCTAGTGGTAGTGGATTGTGTGTTTGTATTTACTGACCTATGACAAGGAGATATATTAATCAGATCAGTAGCCAAGGGGTTAAGATCGTTCAGTTAGTGGTAGTGGATTGTGTGTTTGTGTTTACTGACCTATAACAAGGAGATATATTAATCAGATCAGTAGCCAAGGGGTTAAGATCGTTCAGTTAGTGGTAGTGGATTGTGTGTTTGTGTTTACTGACCTATAACAAGGAGATATACTAATCAGATTGGTAGCCAAGGGGTTAAGATCGTTCAGTTAGTGGTAGTGGATTGTGTGTTTGTATTTACTGACCTATGAAAAGGAGATATACTAATCAGATCGGTAGCCAAGGGGTTAAGATCGTTCAGTTAGTGGTAGTGGATTGTGTGTTTGTATTTACTGACCTATAACAAGGAGATATACTAATCAGATTGGTAGCCAAGGGGTTAAGATCGTTCAGTTAGTGGTAGTGGATTGTGTGTTTGTGTTTACTGACCTATAACAAGGAGATATACTAATCAGATTGGTAGCCAAGGGGTTAAGATCGTTCAGTTAGTGGTAGTGGATTGTGTGTTTGTGTTTACTGACCTATAACAAGGAGATATACTAATCAGATTGGTAGCCAAGGGGTTAAGATCGTTCAGTTAGTGGTAGTGGATTGTGTGTTTGTGTTTACTGACCTATAACAAGGAGATATATTAATCAGATTGGTAGCCAAGGGGTTAAGATCGTTCAGTTAGTGGTAGTGGATTGTGTGTTTGTGTTTACTGACCTATAACAAGGAGATATGCTAATCAGATTGGTAGCCAAGGGGTTAAGATCGTTCAGTTAGTGGTAGTGGATTGTGTGTTTGTGTTTACTGACCTATAACAAGAAGATACGTTATTCAGATTGGTAGCCAAGGGGTTAGAATCGTTCAGTTAGTGGTAGTGGATTGTGTGTTTGTGTTGACTGACCTATAATGATAAGGGATGTTGTGTCATGTTGCGTTCATACCAGCAGTCTCCGCAGATGTGACTTTTTGCCATCGCTGACTTGCGGGGCTTTAAGGTCTCAACTTTTGATCCCGGCAGTCAAATGTCATGCCAGCGTGTGTTTATGTGAATGCATTCAGGTGAAGTGAGACAGGAAACTTGTGCCCACCCAATATTTGATGATGCTCCTGCCAAATGCTAGGTTGAGGCATAATACTATGTGGTTAGGGCTGTGTCCATTTAAAAACTGTTGGGAGACTGTTGGGGACGGGATTGGGTAGGGTTGTTAAGTTTGGTGTCTGTTGAATATCTTTCTGGTCTAGTATTTAGGGTTATGCCCCCAAAGTGGGGGTGGGGGTGGGGGTTACTAAGTGTTCTTGGTCTGAAGTGCATGACCCCCCCCCCCCCCCCTGGAGGTAGTGGTGGTATGTCTGATGTCTGTTGAATGTCTTGCTAGTATGGTGTTTATGTGTATGCATTCAGGTGGAGAGAGTAGGTGATTTCCACCCACCCTCTCTCACTGGCTTTAATGCTGCTAGCTAGTTGGTGGTTGGAAGCACTCTTAAATGACTGCCAGCAGCAACTTCATAGCCTGTGGGCTGCAAAAACACCAACACTAACACAATCACCAATATTAGCTGGCCAAATCCTGCAACAAACTCAAGTCACTGGCAACTTGAATAACTACAACTGAACTCAAGTCACTGGCAACTTGAATAACTACAACTGAACTCAAGTCACTGGCAACTTGAATAACTACAACTGAACTCAAGTCACTGGTAACTTGAATAACTACAACTGAACTCAAGTCACTGGCAACTTGAATAACTACAACAGAACTCAAGTCACTGGCAACTTGAATAACTACAACTGAACTCAAGTCACTGGCAACTTGAATAACTACAACTGAACTCAAGTCACTGGCAACTTGAATAACTACAACTGAACTCAAGTCACTGGTAACTTGAATAACTACAACTGAACTCAAGTCACTGGCAACTTGAATAACTACAACAGAACTCAAGTCACTGGCAACTTGAATAACTACAACTGAACTCAAGTCACTGGCAACTTGAATAACTACAACAGAACTCAAGTCACTGGCAACTTGAATAACTACAACAGGACCAAAGTCACTGGTAACTTGAATAACTACAACTGAACTCAAGTCACTGGCAACTTGAATAACTACAACAGAACTCAAGTCACTGGCAACTTGAATAACTACAACAGGACCAAAGTCACTGGTAACTTGAATTAACTACAACTGAACTCAAGTCACTGGCAACTTGAATAACTACAACTGAACTCAAGTCACTGGCAACTTGAATAACTACAACTGAACTCAAGTCACTGGCAACTTGAATAACTACAACCAAACTCAAGTCACTGGTAACTTGAATAACTACAACTGAACTCAAATCACTGGCAACTTGAATCACTACAACAGAACCAAAGTCACTGGCAACTTGAAATAACTACAACAGAACCAAAGTCACTGGCAACTTGAATAACTACAACAGAACCAAAGTCTCTGGCAACTTGGCGAAAATTTTAAAGGTGCAATTTCCTTTTCCCTATTCTCTTGATAGCATCACGCCGTTGTTCGAGGCACGGATACTAAAAGATATCTGCCACGAAGAGAGCGCATCATGGTGCCATGTTTTATTGGTGACATACTGAACACGGAGGTGATCGATACCCACATGGTAACCCAAGATGTATGAGAATCAATGCTACAATGAAAAGAAAAATCCCAAAGATGAATTTTTGTGAGCAGGCCTCCTGAAATGGCTGAAAACCCAGCCTAGGTGATTGATCATAAAGGATTGACAAGCTGATCAGATTTCAACCTGTAAGGCAGCTGGAGGCTGACCTTTGACCCCCACTGTCATGTGATGACCAATCACGAGTCATCTCTTCCACGTGACATCGGGACTTGTCTTTCTCATCTGTGCGTGAAGCCAGGGAGCTCTTTGTGGGGTCGTTGAAAAAGTATTCAATTGTCATGACTTTTTTCATACTTGGCGATTCTTGTTGTCGTGTTGGTTTGATGTATTTCGTGCCATTGTGTTTTATATGACGGTTGCAGGGAAGGCATCCGAATGCATAATGATTTATTATCCAATATCTAGTATCGCCCTAGGATCCTCACTTTCTCCGACATAGACTTTTGATGATCATGATGATGATGATAATGGGCACATTTTGCAGCCAGATCTTTTCATGTTTCAAATATTCAATAAATCACATGATAAATATGACTTGTTTTCTTTAAATTGTATCAAAATAGCATTTTGACACCGATGAATGGGCAACACAGCACACGTCATGCGAAAAACGATAGTGGCAACATCGATGGTGAGATTTCGCTACTAGTACCAGTGATGTTGATGCAGTGACGCCACAAAAATGAATTCATGATCTTTCCATTGATCAATTTCAATACAATTTGAAATGTAGAACCACCATAGTTAATTCTTCTTGTCTCTTAATAATTCTATTTGAAATCGGTTGCAAAGTGACGATTTTGCAAGTGGTTAAAATCGTAGTAATTTTTATGCCATATTTTCGACCAATTGCTACTCATACTGCATGGTTATTGCACAAATATAAAGTAAAGAATGACATCACAGATAACAAATTTATAACTTTGCGACTGCATTTGAAGGAGAATGCAGAAATATCATCAAGAATGATAAGATGAGAGAGAGAGAGAGAGAGAGAGAGAGAGAGAGAGAGAGAGAGAGAGAGAGAGAGAGAGAGAGAGAGTGAGAGTGAGAGAGAGAGGGAGGGAGGGAGGGGAGAGAGAGAGAGAGAGAGAGAGAGAGAGAGAGACAGACAGAGAGAGAGTGAGAGAGCTCAGATTAAACAGTAGGTCTCATCTGTGGCCGCAGGTTGTACGTGGCACAATTGTACCTACTTGGAGTACCTGTGTATTGTAGTGATTTTCCCTACCACATGGATATTATGCAATCTATCAGCAACATCTAAAGGCGCTCCCGCCTTGATCCCACCCCGCTCTCTGCCACCGGGGCGTCACCCCACTGACACGGGGGTCACCCAACCCCCCTCATCTCCCTACCATCTGAGGCCAGCGTACCATTGATGCTGCACAAGTGTATGGTTTCTAAGGGTGAGATGCAAGGCACCGCTGTGCTGCTCCCTGCTGACACAGAGCACCAGAGATCAGGCGGGCACTTTGCTGGCAGCTCAGGAAACAGCTCGGCCTTCTCACTTATCCTTTCAGTACCTGACACTGCCACGCTGCCCCCAGCACCTTATACACGCTGGTTCAACTTTCTACAAAAACCTGACAAAAGTTGAAAAAAATTGCCTTTTCTTCATTACAAAAGCATATTTTGAAAGATTTTATACACATATGGCACTTGTGTGAGTGCAATATCAACTTTTATTGCACTCTGAAAAATGATATTGCACGAGCCGAGTGCAATATCATTTTTCAGAGCGCAACAAAAATTGATATTGCACGAAACCAAAGTGCCATATTTGTTTTATTATATACCTACTGCTGGATATTATGCAATCTATCAGCATATTTTGATAGATATTATACAAATATGGCACTTGGGTGAGTGCAATATCAACTTTTATTGCACTCTGAAAAATGATATTGCACGAGCCGAGTGCAATATCATTTTTCAGAGCGCAACAAAAAATGATATTGCACGAAACCAAAGTGCCATATTTGTTTTACCATATACCTACTGCTCATTCAAATTAAATAATTTACTATTTTAAAGAATTATGTAAATGTGAATATTATTGAGATGTTTTTCCATTTCCAGGTCTTACCACAAACCATTGGGTTATTGTAAATTTCTAAGCTGTAATATGTTCTCGTGTTAATTCATTAATATCGCAATCAAAATACTAGAAATACCTGAAAAAGTCACATGCATTAGTGTCAGAAATGTAATGATTTATTCATTTAATTTAAAAATGTGTTTTTCTAATTACCTTCCTAATCATGATTTTACAAAAAGCCCAAACTCTTCTGAGTTCCTTGTCTCAATTCACTTCTGTTGGGTTCCTTTTATAGTGTTGAAGTTGAGAATTAAACACATGAATCTGACAGCTCTGAGTCTGAGTGTTGGAAAGTAATATTGCACTCCAATATCACTTTTGTAAGGTGGTCATGTGACCATGATCTGACCAATCACAGCAGAGAATGAGCAGTAGGCATATAATAATTGCTAATACCTACCTGACAAAAGCATATTTTCAAAAGATACTTGCTAATATCTACCTAGCTTATGCATATATTAAACAATATATCCTAACCCTTCCAATGCTGAGGCCACTTTCGTCCAAAGCACAAGGACACAAAGATTTTTGAAAAACATCTAATCAGTCATGTTGGTATTCATTGGAAAGCTCTCACTGAGTGCTGTCAGATGAGTACCCATTTGCTTGAGTTTTTTGTCATTTTTCAGGGGTTTCTTTGCATTTTTTGTATTGGCCAAATTAGCCACCAGCAGCATAAGTGTTAACCTGACAAAAGTATATTTTGAAAAATATTTGCAAATATCTACCTGACAAGCATATTTGAAATATGTTTGCCACTATCTACCTGAGAAAAAGTATATTTTGAAAGATCTTTGCCAATGTCCATGTGAATTTTGGCCAATATCTACCTGACAAATGTATATTTTGAAAAATAACTGACAATATGCACCTGAAAATGATATATTTAAGTAATGTTTACTGCTATCTACCTAACAAAAGTATATTTAAAAAGACTTTTGCCAATATCTACCTAGCAAAAGCGTACTTGAAAAATATTTGCCAATATCTACCTAGTAAAAGCATATTTTGAAAAATATTTGCTGATATCTACCAAGCAAAAGCGTACTTGAAAAATATTTGCCAATATCTACCTAGCAAAAGCATATTTTGAATTTTTTTTGCCGATATGTACCTAACAAAAGTATAATATGTCCCTTTGTTACTCATAATTGTTAAGTAAATGAACTAGTCATTAGCACTTTCATCTAGTTCATTGAGTAGAGAATAACATTGCTTTCCTTTCCATTTGAAAGCATCAAAGACAGTTTTACCTTTTTCATTTGTTCAATTAAGTGTCAGATAGATATGAATGGGTACTGAATTTGTGTATTGGGTGTTCACATATAAATAGGGGTGTATATTTCAAACAAAATTTAAAAAGTGCAGTGTTATGTTAATTCTTAGTTCATGAAGTACTCTTCCTGTATGTGTGCTGGTATCTATATTTGTACCTGGTCACTCAAATAGCAGAATAACAGTCTTATGTGTAATGTACCAAGTTTTGAACTCTTAATATCTGATCTATCAGTTCAGTCCTTAAATGGTAAACTTTATTTGATGTCAAAAATTTGAAAAATAAAAGCTGATAGGTAGTTATTTTAGAGTGTAAATTGAGACTTTGATGAAAGTTTGAAAAAGGATTCAATTCAAGCATTTTGTATTTGATACATGTGACCCACTCAAAATTTACTTGAAAATCATTTCAGCCATTTTTAATCAAAATGGCTGACTGCAGACTTTTTTAGATAATGAATATAAACTTTGTAGATAAAAAGCAAAATCTTCAAAGTTGTTATGCTCAATATCTTTTTTTTTTGTTTGGAATTGATCATTTTAAAGTATGAACTGATTGAAAAATATCCATTGCTGTATACATAGAATGAGAACAAGCAAATATCTTTATTATTTAATCAATATTTGGTTTAGAATGTTTAATTCAGAAATGTCTTCTTTATGTGATTTCTAGTTGCTTAGTATGCCTTGGGTCTTTTTAGTGAATATTTCAAAAAGTGCGTGCCTAGTTAGCTGTTTTTGTGGCTGCGATCAGGAGAAGTCAGCGATAAAATTGGTTAATTAACCCACACAGAGGGGCAGCCATGAATAGAAATGAAGGAAAAAAGATGCCCCCATCCCTATCACCACTAAAAATCTCACAATGACTTGCAAAGAAGCTGGCTATTTTTTGTCGTGATTGGCGTGGGATGGGTCTGAGATGACCATTGTATTCTTATCTGCGGCTACTCAGGATGCTATCGTGCTTGTTTTAGTGCCCGATCAAATCCCTCTAGCACTTTATACCCCATACATCAATCCAGCCCTGGCCTTGCCATCTTGCTCGCTAACTGCTTAAATTAAGATATGGTTGCCCGGGCCGTGTTGAGACAAACTGCCACGGCCATTTTGTGATGAACGTCCACTTCCACAATCCTCCGAAGACCACTGTCCGCTTCACAGTTCTTCCCCAGACACTTCCAGCGCCACTTGGAAATTCACACACATCTCCGCCATGTTAAAAAACGGCGGAAGATGGGCCGGTTTATGGCCCAAAAGCTCTCCCCAGTACATATTTTATCTTTAACTGGTCTGTAACATCTTCGGTGGCTTTTAAAGCTCAATTTAGGGAATTAAGGCTTGAAATAAAGGTGCCGGAGAAGATGGAAATATTGGACCTTCGATGATAGCTGGTTGAGTGCTACTAATGGATGGGTCAAGTGCTGATGCCTGGCAGTCAATCACCACGGCGACCACCTCTGCCGCAGCCCTCATTGGAATCTCAGCTCTCTCTCACCTTAATTAAGGCACAGACATCTACATCACAAACGCAGACTGAACTCAAAAGTTTCCCGAAACATTCTGGGAGATAAGTTCAAAAGATTCAACTAGGAAGTTCAACAACATTCTGGGAGCTAAGTTCAAAAGATCCAACTAGGAAGTTCAATAGCATTGAACTTTTGGCCATATGAGAAGGTTCTGCAGTTTTGAGCAGTTTTTGCTGTAGTGAATACCCCTCAATTTCCCTAAAATTTCAATGCAAGGGGCAAGATTATCCATTAGATATGGTTTTGCTATTTATCAAGATGGTACCTCGGGTGTTATTTCTACTGTACAGAGGCTCACATTGTAAAAGGTGTCCTCCCATACCAGTGAGATAAAGTGTCAAGTATCAAGGGATCAATCAGTCCAAATTAAATCAAACAAAAAAGATACGAAATAGCAATCCCATTGAATGTAAATATTTTTGAACTCCTAACAACATATTCTATATGCATGAGTCTGCCCAGGAATATATAGCTTCCTGTTACTAATCCCACTGAATCTATATTCTTAGAGGGTGGACAAAGCCCCCTTAGTTCACCCCCTCCCCTTTCGTTTTAAATCCAGTGCTGCTGATTCTATTAGCAGTAGCCTCTTATCCTGGCGGTTCAAGGATTCCCCCCCCCCCTCCCTGACAAGCCAATGATTAAGTACTGAATAATTAGGCAGAGCTTGTTTACCCCTGCTGATTTCCTTACTCATCACTTTCTAATTAATCATCTCTAATGATCATCCCCTTAATGACGCAAACAAGTTGTCACTGATAATGAGGAAGCTTTTAGGTTCCTGGAGGAAGTAAGAAGTCATCTGGATATCATGAAAAACAGGAACAGTGTCAGACGTAGGAGGAAGTCTGTCTAAGGGTATAGTGTCCAAAACTGTTCAGGAACAAGGGATTGGTACCTTTAAAGATTTTCAATATATACAATATGATATTGATCTTGATACAATACCTCAATGAAATGATAGTACCTGGCGTAAACCACCATCTAACCCAGAGTCACTGGTAACATTCTCACATGCCCCAGCTGGTTTTCAAACCTGGGCAGTGGTGAGAGACAGCTAGCAGTCAGTGGCAACAACTTAGACCACACTGCCATCAGGGCAGGCCCCTAAGCTTATATTATAGCATTTGTCTGATTTACATAACCTTAAAATGCTAGTTGTGGAGGTTGCACTCCACAGGGAGTAGAAAATGGTCTCTGAATGAACAGACCTGCATGGGAATAGATGTCAAGGGTTGTGTGGCACTGCATGGTGATCTCTTTGACAAGTGTCTTCTGGAACTTTGATACTTTGAAAGATAACTTTGAAATTAATCATGAATTCACGAAATATTTGAAGAAAAGTTGTGGGATAGATGTTGATCAACATTTCTCCTTCAAATACTTTCTGAAAATTGCTTTTGTTAGAGGGATATCACCAAAATAGTCAGCCCTTTTTAGGTGCTACAGGCATAAATGGTTAAAAACATTGAGACATGACTGTATAAACTCAGTATATCTTATTCATTTACTTATTTTGTTTTACTGTCTCAGTAGCAGGCCGACACCATTCCAAGAGTCTTGCCCTGATAATCGAGGGATCTTAGCCATGCAAGGGGCATGTGAGAAAGTTTCCAGTGACATCTGATTAGGCGGTGGTTTTTGCTGGGTACCCCAGTTTCCTCCACCACTTACGACTTGTCCCTATGTATAGCAGAAAATGTAATGATAACCAAATTCCAAATTCCATGCCTACAACATTCCATACTAGGCCTAGCTGCAATATGGCCAAAAAAGTGTCAAAATTCAAATTCCGTTCCATTCTAGGCTTGTTGCTGTGCTGCGAAGGAGCCCAAAGTTTGTGTCTCTTTTAAGAGATAAGAGTAAATTCTCTCCACTGGAGGCTAACAGAATGTTGCTTGTCAGGTCGAGCCCTGTGGCGAAGGTTAACCTAGGGGAATTGATATTGATGAATTTAGAGGAGCAAGTAGGACAGGTCTGGCCCCATATTTCAACAGCTATATAAACTAATAACTTAGTGAGGCAGGGCCGAGTCCGCAATGGATGGGAGGCGCACTGGAACTGGCAGTGTTTATTGCGAGGTGACAGTGAAGAAATGGTCAGATATTGAGGAGGGGGCTAGAGGGGGGGGGGGGGGGGGGGGGTGAGAGACTGTGCGAAATTGCTACGTGTACAGATACCAGGGATGGAAACAGGATTTTCGAGAAAGTATTATTGAAATGAAGAATGAAACAATAAAGAAAGGAAAAATGTGAGGTAACAGTGATGAAATGGTCAGATATTAAGGAAAGGGCTAGAGAGAGAGAGAGAGAGAGAGAGGGGGGGGGGGGAAGGGGTGAGAGACTTTGCAATATTACTACATGTACAGATTCCAGGGATGGAAACAGGATTTTTGAGAAATTATTATTGAAATGAAGAATGAAACAATAATGACTGTGAAGAAATGGTCAGATATTAAGGAGGGGACTAAAGGGGGGCAGTAAGGGGGGGGGGGGGGGAGATGGTGACTGATGTATCTATGGTTTGCACTGTGCTAAATTGCTACACATACAGATTTCTGTATTATTGAAATAAAGAATGAAGAAAATATGAATGAATATCATCTTTGAATTGCCTTTCAAAGTGTGAAACCCCTGATATTGAATACCAAAGTTGTACTGTTGAATTTGGAAATACATTATTTTCATTACTTTTTCTGCCAATTGCAGCTAAGTCATGACAGGATTTTTCAGTTAAGTATCATTGAAATAAAGAATGAAGACAGTTGTAGATGATGGAAGAAACTGGAGTACCCGGCAAAAGCCTAATCCCATGTCACTGAAAACTTTCTCGCATGCCCCTGCTGGTACTCTAAAACTGGCTGTGGTGAGAGACAGCTAGCAGTCAGTTGCAGGCTTGCAGCGCATAAGATCCCGTGATTATCAGGGCAAGACTCTTGGAATAGTGACGAAAATCTGCAACTTTTCTCACATGCCCTGGGAAATGTGGGAGGGGGGGGGGGGGGGGGAGGGGGGCTGGGATGAGAGTTGACCCACTCCAGAGGTAAGGAAGGGTAAGGATACCCCCAGAGTGCAAATTAGGGTTAGGATGTCAGTCAGCACAGAGCCTATGCAATTATAATCCTCCAGTAGGGTTTATTATATGTGGCTTACCAATATGGAGACTCCCGGACATCACTTCAGCGCTTTCTTACTGTTTGTCAAAGAAACCCAGTAATTTTTGCATCGATTGGTTTTGCGGCAGATTATATAAAAGCCAATGAAAACATTTTCCTCTCATGCGAGGTTTTGTTTGTTTTTGTCATAAGTCATCTTTGACAATCTTTCGGACCCTGATTTATCCGGGGCCGTGTTTGAGTGGGATGCGGACATGAGAAATTCGGCCTCCCCTTCCATCAAAAAGTGATGCAATTCATATCCTAGCACATCCGAGAGTTGACACTGATATATTACGGTATAACTCATCCCACATCCGAACCAATCACACGTGTCAATCTTAATTTTCATCGCCGCAAAGTCAGTCTTGTTTGAGAACGGCATTATTAGGTATTATTTTCACATAAAGCTATAGTATAAATGTTTAAGCAAAAAAAATCTGTAGATTATAATATATAATCTGTAGATTATCAGGAAGATTATCTCCATTTTGGGCCCCAGAGTGAGTGACTCCTCGGGTCACTCGGGGGAAGGAGGGAGTAAGTTGTTGCCCTTCTAAATATGCCCTCCATCATGTAAGTGCTTCGCCATGACAAAATTAATTGCATAATTTTACTCTCACCCATCAACTTGACAAACTCATTGCTTAAGAGTTCATCATGACCAGGGGTGTGTAAATCATGAGGGATGGATCCGCGTGTTAACGTTAACGGTAACGGGCCGCGCGGCGGTGGCAGCAGTAGCGATGAAGGTGGCATTTTCTGCCCAGACTAGAGTAGAGTTACACTACCTGGCTCTCGGGGTGGTCCCCCAATATATTTCCTCCATACCCGAGATGTCTCGGGTGTCCGGAGCAAATTCCACCTTTTCTCCCCCTGGTGGGCACTAATGACACTGACCACCCCCTCCAGCGGGGAAGATGAGCACCGAATCCACAGTGGGGCATTCTTGCCAAATTAGAGGTCGTGACCTTGGCTAGAGGTCATTTATAGGGTGATTAAGGCACCCCAGTTCGCGGTACGGATCCTGATAACTATCAGATTGGGATACCTTTCCTGGATGGACGACTGGTGCGAAATTCTTGTCTGGTGGCCACATGTCCTCAATTTGACAAATTGGTCAGAGGGACAGGGTCGAATAAAGGTCAGGCGTTGATGGGGTAAAGTTGTGGCACAGGGCTGTGGTTGTGGGCTGTTTATGGCGCCCTGGCATGGGGCTTGTCTTACACTTTATTGTCTCCATCACATCAACACTTGCCACTGCAGCTCTTACTGCTGCCACCGCCACACACTCTATTTAAAAGCACAGTATTGGAAAACTGCAACATCAGTATTTCTAATTTTCCCTTTTCCCTTAAAGCATTTTTTAATTTATACATATTCATAATAATCATTACCAAAATGAAATACCCTCCAAATTGAAATTTATAGGCTGCTGTATATAACTCTATTTACAAGCAATATATTGGCAATTACAACATTGGTATTTTTGTTCTAATTTTCATTTTTTTTTTCAGTCATACATGCTCATTATATTCATTACCAAAATATTATAGTACCATCCAAATTTAAATTTGGTTGTTACAATTAACTCTATTTACAAATACAATTGAAAAAACTACAAAGTTGATATTTCTGTTTTAATTTTCACCTTGAACTTTTTAAGTTTACATATTCATCATAGGCATTACCAAATACTACATCTGGTTTAATAGTTTAAAATGGTAGGGTGTTGACTCCAGTGTAGAACTAGACCTCATTCTGCAAGAATCTTTTATTCATGATTACAAAAAATAACTGATACTTTTCAATAAATAAAGATTGCTCAAACTTTGTAGTTCACTTACATATCTGCTCCCTGTGACCAGTGGTGGACTATAATACATCACATGTCCAGCACCTAATTAGCATATATATATTAGATTAGGTTAACCACAATACATGGTATACTATAGTGCTTGGTGGCCCTGTAGTGATGCTGATGCCACTTACTGACATAGATCATACTTGTATCAAGCCACACCTGTGGCAATAGTATTCCATTTTTTGTGAGTGTTATGATATCTATATAGGTGTACTAATGTTGTATACAATGTATCTGTATGTGAGGTGAATCTGTAAGATATGTATTGGTGTGTATGAATACATGCATCAGAGACATGGGTAGATACCTTTAACTCATGCATGCCTGTGGCGCCTAAAACTGTGCCAATATTTTGATAATATCTCTATAACAAAATAAATTCTACGGAAATATGTGAATATAGATAGATAGATAATCTTTGTTTCAAGTCGGTAATAATTTTACATAGTAAACACAAGCTGCCAGGGCTCTTGGCCGACTACAAAATAACAATTCAAAATATAACATACATGGTGTAACAGCAATAAAAAATGACAAGTAGAGGGGAAGTAGGTTTGCACACATTAATTGAAAATGAGTAGTATCTTTAGTCTTTCAGGACATACGTTTGTGATTTTGAAGTAAAATAGCAACTACTTCTGCTCGTTTACTGGTATTACTTAAAGCAGCAGAGAGAGCAGGTACAGTTAGTTCCAGGCCAGTATCTTACTTGAAGGATAAATATTCATCAGAAATTAATTAAAAACTCTCCTTGAAATATTGAAAGTTATTTTCAAAAGTATCATAGGTCCAGTGTGTGTGTGTGTGTGTGTGTGTGTGTGTGTGTGTGTATGTGTGTGTGTGTGTGTGTGTCTGTGTGTGTGTGTGTGTGTGCATCAGAGACGTTGTGGTCAGATCTCCACTAGTAACCCAGCCCTGCAAGTGGTCATTACATGGTCAGCATATGGTCGCTGTCCACAGTGTGGAACCAATATCTTACAGGGGAAATTGATTCTAGATGTTTAAGAAAATAAACCATCAAATCACCGCCGAAAGGTCAGAGTTCAGCGGGAAGGTCAGCGATTCCATTTAAGGGGGCAGGGTAGTGTTTGCCGAACATCCAATATGGTCAGTGAGCATTTCACGGGCAAGTTAACACAGTATCTCTCCTCACCTTTGACTGGCCACACTGAAAGGTCGTGTCAAGGGTGAGAGGTTAGCAAAAGACTCCAGGCACTCGCAACAAACAACACTGTGTGGTGAGTCAACAGGGGGAGGTCTGGTGGTCAAGCCACTGGTCAAGCGACTGGTCAGCTCTTGCACACTAAGTAAACCACCCCAATGCTGGACATATCAAAGGGTGTCTGTCTACATGGGAGGGGGATACTACAGAGTGACATTTGGGTACATTCATAGGGCCAGTGTGGTCATGTCGCAGATGTAAATCAACTCTTATACTTGGTAATTTTCCAAATATCTATATGATCTCCATGGGTGACTCTTTTACATTGTTAGACTGGACATATCAATGGTTGTCTCTCTAAGTGGGAGGGGGATACTACAGATTGACAGTAGGCACATTCTTAGGCCAGTGTGGTCATGTCATAGATGTAAATCGACTTTCATACCTAGTATTAAATTCACCAAATTTCCATGATCTCTAAGGGTGCCTGACTTTCCATGGAAGGATGAGGTGACAGAGTGAAGGTGGACAAACTCTTAGGCCAGTGTGCTCATGTGTTAGATGTAAATCAACTTTTATACCTAGTAATTCTCCAAATTCCTATGCTCTCTGTGGGTGTTTCTTGATATGGGAGGAGGATATGACAAAGTGACATTGGGCGAACTTTTAAACTGGTGTGGTCACATCTTAGGCTGATCTGGTGATGGCTTAGGTGAAAATCAACTTTCATTTTGTCTAATTCCCCAAACTCCCAGCAGAGTGACAGTGGGCACATATTCTTAGGGTAGTGTGGACATGTCTTAGGTGTAGATTAACTTTCATCTCTTTTTTATGGGAGGTGGATATTACAAAGTGACAGTGAGCAAACTTTTAGGCTGTTCTGGTCATGTCTTAGCTGTGAATCAACTTCCATTTCCTACTGAGTACTCCAAACTCCCATAATCCTAATGATGATGATGAAGATGATGATAAAGATGATGATGATGATGATGATGATGATGATGATAAAGATGATGATGATGAAAATGATAAAGATGATGATGATGATTGATGACAATGAAGATTGATGGTGAAAGTAGTCCCATGTATCCCGCTCCCCTGCATACACAGATCACCCTGGACATATCCTCAAGAACCACCACCTCATGCCTGTGCCTTTCTAGTGTTGTGTGCAGATTGTTGACAATGTTTTTATCATGGTGGATGACCAGTACAGCACATAGGGCCATATATCACCTCCACCCCCCCCCTCCAGGCAGCCAACCAGTCAGGCTTCTGTGTGCTCTATGGTTTATGGTTAATCTGACCCCAGCGTCTCAGCAGCCAGACCTTAAGTAGTTAAAAAACTGTCACCGTGATTTATGTGGGGCTGGTCATAAACTGTTAACAGGTGTCTTAGGGAGTCAAGCCACAAGTAGTAATTTTATGACCCCTCTGTGGACTGGCGTGACCTAACATTAGGCCTCTGAAGCCTGCCCGCCTGCCTGCACCCTTGCAGTAGGGGAACACCGGGGTCAAGCAAATACAGTTAGCCTTTTATCAGTGGAGGATGACCGGCGGCTAGTGACCTAACCTTTGGTAGGATCTGTCAAGCAAGAAAGCACTATCTGCAGGTGTTAATATGCTTACAGTTGTGTGGTTGGTTGTTAGCATGTATCATTGAGGAGTATTTAAACATTCAGCTGATGGAATTTGAAAAAATAAAAATTTGACATTACATATTTTTCTTAGAGATTTGCAAAATATTCCCAGTTTTTATTGTAAATTTTAGCTATGAAAACCTAAGTCCCCAATGCTGCATCCTCAATAAATTCCAAGGAAATCTGGGTGGTTTCTACCACATTAAAAGCAGTAGGCTGGAGGTGTACATGTTCACGCACACACACACACACACACACACTTACTCACACATACACATACATGTACAAACATACAGTCACTCGCACATATACAGACACACACACTCGGTCACACACACATATACTCACAATTCCACACACGATTCCACACTTACACACATACACACATGCATGGTTCTAGTTTGTGATTTTTGACTTGGATCCTCTGACCACTAATACAAGTGAGTCCATATTTATGCTCACCAGTTGCATGAAATATTCCATCAAACAATGTCTTGAAGACAGTATAAATGATGTTCTTCACCATCATTTGAGACAAAAAAGCACTGACCGATAAGAGTACAAGCCGTATACCTTACTGCGGAGGATTTGATCAATTAGGGATCTCCCCCCTATAAATCAGCTGATATCTGGTTAGCCATAACTATCAGAGTTTGGGTAATGGAAGCGTTTTCATGGTGGAGCCCGTTTCAATAACAAATGGGCATTTCATAAGATAAGCCTGAAAGCCATGCTGGAGCAGGGACACCATTTGCTCAGTTTCTTTCGTCAAGGGTGATTTATCAGTTGAGTCGTTGGTTGGTTGGGGGCACTGGAAGGAATCGAGAGGTGATTGTGCTGTCTAGGGCACTGTACCACAACCCACAACCCTAACACACGCCCTGTGCACCCCTCGTGCCACCGCAAAACCCGAACCCAGAGTCATGCAGGGGTCAGCGACGTCTTGCTAAGAGTCACATAATACTGTGTTAATTGCTTCAACAAGTTGGAGATATAAACACACAAGTTGACCTTCCCTTAAGGTTGACAATTATAGTCTTATTGCACATCTGGCTTTGGTTAATACCCCTGGTGGAGACCCTCAGAACTAAAGGTGATTGTTTGAAGATATAGACAGGTTGACCTTCCTCTAAGGTTGACAATTATAGTCTTATTGCACATCTGGCTTTGGTTAATACCCTGGTGGAGACCCTCGGAACTATAGGTGATTTTTGGTAGATATGGTACTGCACGATAATAAGCTAGACAAGTTGACCTTCCTCTAAGGTTGCAATTATAGTTTTATTGCACATCTGTCTTTGATTAATACCCTGGTGGAGACCCTTAGAACTAAAAGTGATTTTGCATAGATATGGCACTGTGTGATGAATAGATTGATAATTATAGTTAAATTGCACATATGTCTTTTGTTGTGTTAATACCCTGGTGGGAACTCTAAGAACTACTAGATATTATACTGTTTAATTGTCATCATCCTCCTCATCATCATCACCATCACAATCATCATCATCATCATCATCAGCAGCAGCAGCAGCTATTAAACTCTTAAGAACTACTAGATATTATACTGTTTAATGGATAGATATACAAGTTGACCTTTTCTTTTAGGTTTATCCTGGTGGTGAACTTAACAACCATTGACAGATTTGGCCACAGCATGGCACAGGTGAAAGTAAACTATAAAATATGAGCACTAGCATTACTGATGCTGATGATGCAGCTGCTGCTGATGATGATGATGATGAATGTGATGGTAATGATGATGAGGATGATGATGACAATTTAGCGAATGACAATATTGATGATGACAATGATGGTGTTGGTAATGGTGATGAAAATGATGACAGTGACTGATGATGATGATGAAGATGATGATGGTGATCATGATGATGATGAGGATGATGATAAAAGTGAAGATTGTGATGGTTATCATGCATGCAGCCATATGTGATTATATTTTCGAATCACTGACCCCCCCCCCCCCCCCTCTTTCCAACAAACAGAAGCATGTAAATGTTAATGCTGTTGAACAGGTGCCCTATGCAGACTCCCACGAGTATAGCCAACAGGCGGCAGTCTTACCTGGCATCCCGCTCAAGGAACACACCCCACCCACACTGACATTTGGCCAAGAATGAAATAGGCAGAGTTTTTGTCGTCTTGATAATGAAAAGTAGACGCCAATGGACAGATTAGCCTTCTAATACTAGGAACACCCAGAAGTCCTGTCAAACAGTATAACGGTGTACAGAAACTTTTTATACCTGTTTGCACATAGAGTGTCTAGGGCATACCCCAATAGCTGAGTGGTCTAAGTTGTTGCCACTGAGTGCTCCCTATCTCTCACCACTGAGGGGTTGCCTTGATGGCTGACTGGTCTAAGGCATAATGCCCCTGTCGCTCACTGAGGGCCTGCCCTGATAGGTGAGCTGTCTAAGGTATTGCCACTGACTGCTCCCTATCTCTCACCACTGAGGGCCTGCCCTGATAGCCGTGTGGTCTAAGGCATTGCCACTTACAGCTGGCTGTCTTTCACCACTAAGGGCCTGCCCTGATGGCCTTCTGGGCTAAGGCATTGCCACAAACTGTTCCCTGTCTCTCACCACTGAGGGCCTGCCCTGATGGCCGGGTGGTCTAAGGCATTGCCACTAACTGCTCCCTGTCTCTCACCACTGAGGGCCTGCCCTGATGGCTGTGTGGTCTAAGGTGTTGCCACTTACTGCTCACTGTCTCTCACCACTGAAGGCCTGCCCTGATGGCTGAGTGGTCTCAAGCATTGCTATTGACCTCTTGATATCTTTCACCAATTGGCACCATTAACATTTCCACAATACAATATTGGTATTTCCTTAAGAATAAGATCTTAATGATATTTTTAACAATACTTTCAATTTTTGATGTGTTCAGATTAGAATGTGTCCACTTTTTAGGGGTACTCACATATGGAGGTTTTCCTTTTTTCTTTTTATCGGTTAGTGTGTAAGGTCCAAAAAGTCAACAGTGTCATCCAGTCAAGGCCTCACAGCCAGAGTTCGTCGGAGGATTTTCCCATGGATTTTGAGGAAGAAGGAGGAGGAAGGGGAGGGAAATTAATATTGTAGTCAGCAGGGGGGAGTATGCATGTGTAATTCTAAGCCTCGCAATAAACTTCTTGGATTCTGTCATAAGTTTCTGTACCATGAGCCCGGGACATAAATCTCCAGCTCTGCAAACATAAAGCCACATCCACTCGCAATAAATCCCACCTACCTTATAGAAGATGTCATAATCCCGCACAAACCATTCTCACGCTGTCACTTGTGAGTCTTATTAGAAGAGTCACAGTAAGAATTGATAGGGAATGCAGCTCATGAATTTACTAGGATAGCAACGATGTATGGATGTTTTGCTACTAACCAATTACACCAACTGCTGCTCAGGCTACTAGTACTATTGCTACTACTACTGCTGCTGCTGCTGCTGCTGCTGCTACTACTGCTACTACTACTACTACTACTACTACTACTACTACTACTACTACTACTACTACTACTACTACTACTACTACTACTAATGGATTTGATTATAATGATAGTGAATTTTTTTTAGTAAAATAATAGTGATAATAATAATGATAATAATAATAATAGTGATAATAATAATGATAATAATAATAATAATAATAATAATAATAATAAAAATGATATAATAATAGTAATAATGATAATGATAATTGTAATAATAATAATGATAATGATAATTATCATAATATCAATATTAATAATAATGATAATAATGATAATAATAATAATAATAATAGTAATAATAATAATTGTAATAATACTACTAATAATAGTAATAATGATGATGACGATGGTGATAAGAAGAAAAAAAGAAAAAAAATGGAGGAAGAGAAGAAGAGGAAGAAGAATGATGAAAATTGCGATGATATAAGTTGTAATGGTAATAAAAGTAATAATGCAACATTTCTGCTTAGATATGCATATGGCTGATAGTGAAAAGGATAAGTGGAATAGTTGAGCTGAGCTAAATCATGGATATGGCGCGAGTGCCGAGCGGCGAAGAGACAGGGGAGTAGAAATTACTGTGGTAGGAAGTGTTTGGGTGAGGCAGATCACAGAATTAGACATGACACCACCGCTGTGTTGAATCATTCCTGGCACTCTCCGCTCCTCCAATCTGACCACAAACCTTCAGACGAGCACATGACTGACATAGTCCCCATAACACCAAGTGCCGCTTCTTGCCGCTTCTTGCCGTATCGGCCCCTACACATGCTGCCACAAGAGCAGCTTGAAAGCAGGCAAAAAAGGCCAACTATTTGGCCTTTTTCTCCTGTGAGTGTTATGTTTGAGCTAATCACAGTATCAGTCATTGTTGGCAATCTTCTTTGCCAGCTATGTAGACATTTGGTGGCCCTTCTCTTGCAGGGTTCAAGCCAACTATGAGAAGTCTGATTTAGGGTGGGTTTTGGAATTTAGTGGTATTCGTAGTTTGCATTTTTTCTGACTTTCGTGCTGGTGTTATTACTAAGTTTTGATGTAATCATATTCTGTATATTTTGTTTGATGTGTTTTTGATTCATTTATTTGAGTAAAATTAAAATGTTCTATACTACAAAGACACAATGACATATCATGTTGAGTGGAAATACTTTTTTAAGTAACCCAGACACACCCCTCCTCTCTTTATATTGAATTATTTCTAATGTCATTCTATCATTTTTTCTTTTTTAGGTAAGTGGTCTCGTCAAGATATCCATGTTTGGAAGGTTAAGGTAAACTTGTTTATCTTTAAAGTAGTTTATTGGAACAATAACAAAGATATGCTATTTGCCTGAAATATTTCACAAATATTTTTCCGGCTGCTTTTGGCTGCTACAGGCATGAATGGGTTAGCCCATTCATGCCTGTAGTTGCCAAAACCACCTGACTATTTTGATGATATCCCTTTAACCAAAGGTTGAAAAATACTTGAAGGACAGATTTTCGCTAGAACTTTTTCTACAACTCTCCTTCAAATAGTTTGCAAATTGATGATTCATTCCAAAGATATTTTTGAAAGTAGTACAGGTCCAGACAACTCTCGTCAAATAGATCTTCGAGGATGAATAAAACTTGTGTTGGTAGCTGATGGTATAGTGCATGATCATCAGGTGACCAGCCTCTCCCCCTCCTACCCTACCACCCTACTACCCCTGTACCCGGGCAGCAAATCAGGGTCCATACCCCTCTCCCCCTCCTTCCCTACCACCCTTCTATCCCTTACCCGCTGTACCCCAGCAAATCAGGGTCCATACCTTACCTGCCTCCACCCCATTGTACCCATGATATAGTGTTACCACAACTTGCAAACACCCTGCCCTTTTACTGACCTATACCCCAATCGGGGTTTTGTCCCTGTGCATTGGATTTGACGTGAGGTTTGGGCCCGCTCTAGGACTGGCTAATTCTGTGGCAGGGCCTTTGTACAACACTTGTTCTGGGTCACTTGAGACTTAGAATAAGGTGAGGAAAGAAAAGGGTACCGATGAATTTGATAGACCGGATTATAGTTGATTTTGGTGGCGTGTCCAGGTCATCGTGAAGGTCGTGGCGGTGTCAGCTTTTGAACCCTTAGATCTTTTTAGCTGGTTGGTTGGCTCGGCCAGTGCCTTGTGGTTATTATAAACCCTTTAAAGAAATGCAAGTATATCATGTTACTTTCTTCTTCTGTATTGTACCTCAATGAATTCCTTTCACACTAGTTGATGGAGTCGCAGCTAGGTGGCTCCACATTTTGTGATGGCATGTCCTGCTCATAAAAAGGGTTGCAGCAATGTCGGCATACATCTTTAGTATAAGATAAAACACTTTGAAAGGGGGCAAAGAAGAAAAGATAAAGAGAGAGAGAGTGAGAGATAGAGAGAGAGAGAGAGAGAGAGAGAGAGAGAGAGAGAGAGAGAGAGAGAGAGAGAGAGAGAGAGAGAGAGAGAGAGAGAGAGAGAGAGAGGTTTACAGTGATGAGTTAAGACAAGAAGATGAGATTGCTTCAGATTTAGATATGGAAAAGGGGGCCTGCATACTTAAAGGGGTGGTATGGGGCATACCAGACCCCTTATTTCTGTTAGATCTAGCTAAGATACATAGAAATAGACATAGGGATGTACATCCCAAAAAGGGGGGTAATGAGGGGTAATTATCCCAGACCACCCTTATCATGAGATCTAATTGGTGAAACTAGGGATGGATCGGTTGGTCGCTGTAGAGAATTTTAGCTTGACCGTCTAGCTACTGATCAAAGTCGTAACTGTCCAAATTTCTTGTTGTGAGATCTATATCAAACTGTCCTACTAATATGCAGTTTTAGCCATTTCACTAAACCCCTATTCCTGATCTGATTGAGTTAACATATTAAAGCTTATCATATAAGTTGCTGTCTTTCTTATTTCCTCTCAAGGTATAGATTATAATCATCAACTGAACCTTCACGATTTTAACATTTATTCATGACTTACTAGTCTGACAGAGACAAGCGTTACATTTCTATTGATTTTAATGGTTTGAAAGTGTCATGAACTGAGGGCTGTATATAGTCTCTCCCCTCTGTTAACTATCAGCACATGATGTATGCAAAGGGGTTACTCGGGAGGTCAGGTGAAGGCAAGTGGTAGGAAAAAAGGATACACTTACCCCCCCCCCCCCCTCGCCCCCCCCCCCCTTTTCTTCACCTCATAGTAGTAGCTCTACTTTCTGTCAGTGGCACCTAGTTGGGATGTATACATTTTGCTAATGGTTTTGACTGGTAGGCAGCTAATTGGTCTTGTTTTGTCTTGTCTATTAAGTGATGTTGTATGTTTAGATTAGCGGGGTGATCTATGGGGGCAATGATAGAAACAGCTTGTCCCCGGAGCTGACTAACTGGATACCATATGGAGGGGGCAGCACCGCGGGAGGCACGCTCACAGACCCAGACATTGACTTATGTGTTATTGGTTTGGGGCCCATCAAAAGATACTGGGTTGCCTCATTATGGTGAAGATCTTAATCAAGCCAACCTGTGCTTCTCAAGCCACCCAGGAGCTGTGCTAGAATGGGAGGAGGTGAAGGGTTCAGCCACCCCCTTCCTTAACCCCTCTTGGAAGGTGAAGGGTATGTTTGGAGGATTGTTGAAGGTGAGAGGATTGCACCCCCCAACCACTCTTACCCCTCTTCTAGGTAGAAGCTGTGGTAAGAGGTGAGAGGAATTTGCATCCCTCCCCCCTTCCCTGGTTCATCCTTATCCTCCCCCTACACCCCTCTTTACCTGTATGAAGCTGCCCAGAAACATTTGCATCCCTCCCCCATCCCTGGTTCA
>OZ012692.1:44064740-44067240 GCA_963942565.1 Maea johnstoni | reverse complement strand
TTTCTGTGGGTGATTTCTTGCTGAGTGTTAACCTCGAGACAGTGATACTTAGTTCACCACTGTGTGAGATCACCACTCACTATCAATGTACCAGTAAACAGGGCCTGGTCTAAGTGGGAGGGGCGAGGAAATGAAAATGTACCCCCACCCCGCACACTACAGTCAAAATAGTTAATTATCTTTTGAATATACACTTCTCAGAATAGCGGAGTAATGTAGTACATATAACCTACTGAAACTATATTTCTTATAACATGACATTTCTTTGATTTTGAGTGGAAATTGATCCTTATATATTAATCAATTTCAATCAAAACTCACAAACAGACTGACTGACAGACACAGACTGACTGACAGACACAGACAGACAAACACACACAGACCATACCCACAAACACACATTAGAGCACAGACGTAGACATAGCACATATACATAGAGACACAGATCCATGCATAGACAGACAGACAGATAGATGCACACTCACACACACACACACACACACACACACACACACACACACACACACCATAACTGGTACAGCTGAACCACTACAGACTCTGACAATGAGGATCCCCCCTCAGTCATTCATCAAGCCTCAGAGGAAGATTGCTCTCAATTTGTGATCTACAACTCTGGGAGTGCCTTGGCATGACCCTGTATCCATCACTGAACATCCCTGTCAGAACCAGTTAGGCTTTCACGCTTAACACCCTTGTCTAGGGAACCGCCACGACCTCTGCTCGCAGGGGGACAGGTTTAACAAAAGTTCAACAATTGGAAATTTACGGATCGGAAAAAGTTGGGGAGGTCCTCGTTTGTGTACGATATGGTTTTGATTTGGCATGAAAAGTTTAACAGGTGTTGGCGGATTTTTTTTGGTCTTTTTTTTTCTTTTTTTTTGCCTATCGCAATGTGGCCTGGGTTTGCTTCAGCGCGTGTTGTTCTTACACAAGTTTGTGCTCCCGCGGCAGCTGCGGAAGCAAGAGTTCACGGAAAAACGGGTCTGATACCGAAGAACCTCCCAGTGGCTGTGCCCTCCTCAGATCACCGACTGCTCCCTGGACTTTTTTGCCATTATTCATATAGGAAAACAATATTAACTCTCTAATCTCTATGACCTAGTGCATCCTGTAAGAGTCAACACAAGTCTGGAAAACAGAGCCACTGCCACACCCGACCCATACTAGTGGTAAGATGCCTGGCTCACAAGCATGAAATCTGGAAAACAAAAGGGACATGACCCAAACCAAACCAAACCAAAACGAAACCCAACCAAACGAACCGTCTCTACTGTTGACCAACATTGAGACTTCTTTCCGATTGTGCATACCTCCTTCATTCTTACTGAATTTGGAAATTGAATTATTGTTGCTTTTTCTGCCATATTACGGCTAAGTAGTGACTGTAGCCACTTGTAAATGGTAGAGGAATCATTAGAATGAGTTTGAATAATTTTGAATACAGGCTTAACGTTTGTACCAGGAATTACCTGGTAAAATGTTAACCCCTCCAATGCTGAGGCTAAGCACAAGGAAACTAAGTTTTTTGAAAGCTAAACCCTGTCATGTTGGTATTCATTGGATAGCTCCTGGTGAGTACTCTTAGATGGTACAGGTGGTACAGATGGTACAGGTGCCAGGGTTTCAGTAATTTTTTAGGTTATTTTCATTATTTTTTATTGGCCAAATTAATCAACAGCAGCATAAATGTTAATCATACATTTTCCTATTCAATTGATGATATATTGATCTATCTATTGACTTCAACTATTGGACTATTGAAAATAGGATCTATGGATATGATAATTAAATTCTGATTAATTAATGATCTGTCAAGGAAGGTGAGTATCACTCAAAGATTGATTCTCATGGAATACACGGCACAACGCCAAATAGCAGTAAATAACATGTAGATGTAATCTTTATTTTAAGTCGGTATATAAATTACAAGAAACACAAGCTAACTAAGGCTCTTGGACGACTGGACTGACGGCTTAAAGTGCCCTCCGAAGCACTGGGCAACGAGAAGTAAACTGTCTTGCTTAAGGACAGAAAGAAGTGACGCTGGCCGGATTGTGATATTAATTCTCCCCACTGGTGGTCAAAGGCAACCTGTTGTGTTCTTACTCAGTATCAACACATTTGCATCTTCAGTGCACAAGGCAGGAATTGCCTTTTCAAATAAATGAACAATAGTAATTCTAACAATACGCCTTTACATGTCGTTAACTTTGTGGCATCGCATTCCAATTTTGCCTTTACTATGAACTTGCTATTCTGAGGTACATTAATTACACTTGTTGCCGTTTCACTTTTGCGGCGCTGCACGACGCATGGTATGAACATTTGCGTCTAGATAGGGATAGGGATTTAATATTTGCACAAGATAAGGATGGGCATCTTTAAAATGTTTGCGATACAATATCAATGGTTCCTTAATGATATGAGATCTTAACAATATTTCTAATGATATGTCTGGCCTCCCAGGGACCTAATTTTG
>OZ012692.1:43976184-44064540 GCA_963942565.1 Maea johnstoni | reverse complement strand
GCTACTACTGCCGCTGCTACTACTACTACTGCTACTACTGCTACTACTACTACTACTGCTACTACTACTACTACTACTACTACTACTACTACTACTACTACTGCTGCTACTACTACTACTAATGCCCCCTACCCCTCTATAACAGTACCCTACCCTCTACCCCTCTATAACAGAACCCCACCCTCTACCCCTCTATGACAATATGCTGCTGCCACCTTCCCCTCTATAACAGTACCCCACCCTTTACCCCTCTATGACAGTTGCCTGCTGCCCTCTAGACATAAATAACAGTACCCCACCCTCTACCCCTCTATGACAATATGCTGCTGCCACCTATCCCTCTATAACAGTACCCCACCCTCTACCCCTCTATGACAGTAGCCTGCTGCCCTCTACACATAAATAACAGTACCCCACCCTCTACCCCTCTCTAACAGTACCCCACCCTCTACCCCTCTATGACAGTAGCCTGCTGCCCTCTACACATAAATAACAGTATCCCACCCTCTACCCCTTTCTAACAGTACCCCACCCTCTACCCCTCTATGACAGTAGCCTGCTGCCCTCTACACATAAATAACAGTACCCCACCCTCTACCCCTCTCTAACAGTACCCCACCCTCTACCCCTCTATGACAGTACCCCACCCTCTACCCCTCTATAACAATACCCCACCCTCTACCCCTCTAAAACAGTACCCCACCCTCTACCCCTCTATGACAGTACCCTACCCTCTCCCTCTCTATGACAATATGCTGCTGCCACCTACCCCTCTATAACAGTACCCCACCCTCTACCCCTCTAAAACAGTACCCCACCCTCTACCCCTCTATGACAGTACCCCACCCTCTACCCCTCTAAAACAGTACCCCACCCTCTACCCCTCTATGACAGTACCCCACCCTCTACCCCTCTATGACAGTACCCCACCCTCTCCCTCTCTATGCCAATATGCTGCTGCCACCTACCCCTCTATAACAGTAACCCACCTTCTACCCCTCTGTAGCATTAGGCTGCTGCCCTCTACCCCTCAATGACAGTAACCTGCTGCCCCCTACCCCTCTATGGCAGTAGCCTGCCCTCTACCCCCCAATGGCAGTAACCTGCTGCCCCTACCCCTCTATGGCAGTACCCCACCCTCTACCCCCCAATGGCAGTAACCTGCTGCCCCCTACCCCTCTATGGCAGTAGCCTGCCCTACCCCTCTATGACAGTGGCCTGCTGTCCCCTACCCCTCAATGGCAGTACCCCACCCTCTACCCCCCAATGGCAGTAACCTGCTGCCCCCTACCCCTCTATGGCAGTACCCCACCCTCTACCCCCCAATGGCAGTAACCTGCTGCCCCCTACCCCTCTATGGCAGTAGCCTGCCCTACCCCTCTATGACAGTGGCCTGCTGTCCCCTACCCCTCAATGGCAGTACCCCACCCTCTACCCCCCAATGGCAGTAACCTGCTGCCCCCTACCCCTCTATGGCAGTAGCCTGCCCTACCCCTCTATGACAGTGGCCTGCTGTCCCCTACCCCTCAATGGCAGTAACCCACCCTCTACCCCCCAATGGCAGTAGACTGCTGTCCCTACCCTTCTATAACAGTACCCCCTCCCTCTACACTTGGATGGCAGTAGTCTCCTGCCCTCTACCTACCCCTTTACGACAGTAGCATGCTGCCCCCTACCCCTCTATAACAGTACCCCTCCCTCTACACTTGGATGGCAGTAGTGTCCTGCCCTCTACCTACCCCTTTATGACAGTAGCATGCTGCCCCCTACCCCTCTATAACAGTACCCCTCTCTCTACACTTGGATGGCAGTAGTCCCCTGCCCTCTACCCACCCCTTTATGACAGTAGCATGCTGCCCCCTACCCCTCTATAACAGTACCCCTCCCTCTACACTTGGATGGCAGAAGTGTCCTGCCCTCTACCTACCCCTTTATGACAGTAGCATGCTGCCCCCTACCCCTCTATAACAGAACCCCACCCTCTACACTTGGATGGCAGTAGTCCCCTGCCCTCTACCCACCCCTTTATGACAGTAGCATGCTGCCCCCTACCCCTCTATAACAGTACCCCTCCCTCTACACTTGGATGGCAGTAGTCTCCTGCCCTCTACCTACCCCTTTACGACAGTAGCATGCTGCCCCCTACCCCTCTATAACAGTACCCCTCCCTCTACACTTGGATGGCAGTAGTCTCCTGCCCTCTACCCACCCCTTTACGACAGTAGCATGCTGCCCCCTACCCCTCTATAACAGTACCCCTCCCTCTACACTTGGATGGCAGTAGTCTCCTGCCCTCTACCCCCCCCCCCCCCCAATGGCAGTAGACTGCTGCCCCCTACCCCTCTATAACAGTACCCCACCCTCTACACTTGGATGGCAGTAGTGTCCTGCCCTCTACCTACCCCTTTATGACAGTAGCATGCTGCCCCCTACCCCTCTATAACAGTACCCCTCCCTCTACACTTGGATGGCAGTAGTCTCCTGCCCTCTACCCCCCCCCCCCCAATGGCAGTAGACTGCTGCCCCCTACCCCTCTATAACAGTACCCCTCCCTCTACACTTGGATGGCAGTAGTCTCCTGCCCTCTACCTACCCCTTTACGACAGTAGCATGCTGCCCCCTACCCCTCTATAACAGTACCCCTCCCTCTACACTTGGATGGCAGTAGTCTCCTGCCCTCTACCCCCCCCCCCCCCAATGGCAGTAGACTGCTGCCCCCTACCCCTCTATAACAGTACCCCACCCTCTACACTTGGATGGCAGTAGTCTCCTGCCCTCTACCCACCCCTTTACGACAGTAGCATGCTGCCCCCTTCCCCTCTATAACAGTACCCCTCCCTCTACACTTGGATGGCAGTAGTCTCCTGCCCTCTACCCACCCCTTAACGACAGTAGCATGCTGCCCCCTACCCCTCTATAACAGTACCCCTCCCTCTACACTTGGATGGCAGTAGTCTCCTGCCCTCTACCCACCCCTTAACGACAGTAGCATGCTGCCCCCTACCCCTCTATAACAGTACCCCTCCCTCTACACTTGGATGGCAGTAGTCTCCTGCCCTCTACCCACCCCTTAACGACAGTAGCATGCTGCCCCCTACCCCTCTATAACAGTACCCCTCCCTCTACACTTGGATGGCAGTAGTCTCCTGCCCTCTACCCACCCCTTAACGACAGTAGCATGCTGCCCCCTACCCCTCTATAACAGTACCCCTCCCTCTACACTTGGATGGCAGTAGTCTCCTGCCCTCTACCCACCCCTTTACGACAGTAGCATGCTGCCCCCTTCCCCTCTATAACAGTACCCCTCCCTCTACACTTGGATGGCAGTAGTCTCCTGCCCTCTACCCACCCCTTAACGACAGTAGCATGCTGCCCCCTACCCCTCTATAACAGTACCCCTCCCTCTACACTTGGATGGCAGTAGTCTACTGCCCTCTACCCACCCCTTTACGACAGTAGCATGCTGCCCCCTTCCCCTCTATAACAGTACCCCTCCCTCTACACTTGGATGGCAGTAGTCTCCTGCCCTCTACCCACCCCTTAACGACAGTAGCATGCTGCCCCCTTCCCCTCTATAACAGTACCCCTCCCTCTACACTTGGATGGCAGTAGTCTCCTGCCCTCTACCCACCCCTTTATGACAGTAGCATGCTGCCCCCTACCCCTCTATAACAGTACCCCTCCCTCTACACTTGGATGGCAGTAGTCTCCTGCCCTCTACCCACCCCTTAACGACAGTAGCATGCTGCCCCCTACCCCTCTATAACAGTACCCCTCCCTCTACACTTGGATGGCAGTAGTCTCCTGCCCTCTACCCACCCCTTTACGACAGTAGCATGCTGCCCCCTTCCCCTCTATAACAGTACCCCTCCCTCTACACTTGGATGGCAGTAGTCTCCTGCCCTCTACCCACCCCTTAACGACAGTAGCATGCTGCCCCCTACCCCTCTATAACAGTACCCCTCCCTCTACACTTGGATGGCAGTAGTCTCCTGCCCTCTACCCACCCCTTAACGACAGTAGCATGCTGCCCCCTACCCCTCTATAACAGTACCCCTCCCTCTACACTTGGATGGCAGTAGTCTCCTGCCCTCTACCTACCCCTTAACGACAGTAGCATGCTGCCCCCTACCCCTCTATAACAGTACCCCTCCCTCTACACTTGGATGGCAGTAGTCCCCTGCCCTCTACCCACCCCTTTACGACAGTAGCATGCTGCCCCCTTCCCCTCTATAACAGTACCCCTCCCTCTACACTTGGATGGCAGTAGTCTCCTGCCCTCTACCTACCCCTTTACGACAGTAGCATGCTGCCCCCTTCCCCTCTATAACAGTACCCCTCCCTCTACACTTGGATGGCAGTAGTCTCCTGCCCTCTACCCACCCCTTAACGACAGTAGCATGCTGCCCCCTACCCCTCTATAACAGTACCCCTCCCTCTACACTTGGATGGCAGTAGTCTCCTGCCCTCTACCCACCCCTTAACGACAGTAGCATGCTGCCCCCTACCCCTCTATAACAGTACCCCTCCCTCTACACTTGGATGGCAGTAGTCTCCTGCCCTCTACCCACCCCTTAACGACAGTAGCATGCTGCCCCCTACCCCTCTATAACAGTACCCCTCCCTCTACACTTGGATGGCAGTAGTCTCCTGCCCTCTACCCACCCCTTAACGACAGTAGCATGCTGCCCCCTACCCCTCTATAACAGTACCCCTCCCTCTACACTTGGATGGCAGTAGTCTCCTGCCCTCTACCCACCCCTTAACGACAGTAGCATGCTGCCCCCTACCCCTCTATAACAGTACCCCTCCCTCTACACTTGGATGGCAGTAGTCTCCTGCCCTCTACCCACCCCTTAACGACAGTAGCATGCTGCCCCCTACCCCTCTATAACAGTACCCCTCCCTCTACACTTGGATGGCAGTAGTCTCCTGCCCTCTACCCACCCCTTTACGACAGTAGCATGCTGCCCCCTACCCCTCTATAACAGTACCCCACCCTCTACACTTGGATGGCAGTAGTCTCCTGCCCTCTACCCACCCCTTTACGACAGTAGCATGCTGCCCCCTACCCCTCTATAACAGTACCCCTCCCTCTACACTTGGATGGCAGTAGTCTCCTGCCCTCTACCCACCCCTTAACTACAGTAGCATGCTGCCCCCTTCCCCTCTATAACAGTACCCCTCCCTCTACACTTGGATGGCAGTAGTCTCCTGCCCTCTACCCACCCCTTTACGACAGTAGCATGCTGCCCCCTTCCCCTCTATAACAGTACCCCTCCCTCTACACTTGGATGGCAGTAGTCTCCTGCCCTCTACCCACCCCTTAACGACAGTAGCATGCTGCCCCCTACCCCTCTATAACAGTACCCCTCCCTCTACACTTGGATGGCAGTAGTCTCCTGCCCTCTACCCACCCCTTAACGACAGTAGCATGCTGCCCCCTACCCCTCTATAACAGTACCCCTCCCTCTACACTTGGATGGCAGTAGTCTCCTGCCCTCTACCTACCCCTTTATGACAGTAGCATGCTGCCCCCTACCCCTCTATAACAGTACCCCTCCCTCTACACTTGGATGGCAGTAGTCTCCTGCCCTCTACCCACCCCTTAACGACAGTAGCATGCTGCCCCCTACCCCTCTATAACAGTACCCCTCCCTCTACACTTGGATGGCAGTAGTCTCCTGCCCTCTACCCACCCCTTAACGACAGTAGCATGCTGCCCCCTACCCCTCTATAACAGTACCCCTCCCTCTACACTTGGATGGCAGTAGTCTCCTGCCCTCTACCCACCCCTTAACGACAGTAGCATGCTGCCCCCTACCCCTCTATAACAGTACCCCTCCCTCTACACTTGGATGGCAGTAGTCTCCTGCCCTCTACCCACCCCTTAACGACAGTAGCATGCTGCCCCCTACCCCTCTATAACAGTACCCCTCCCTCTACACTTGGATGGCAGTAGTCTCCTGCCCTCTACCCACCCCTTAACGACAGTAGCATGCTGCCCCCTACCCCTCTATAACAGTACCCCTCCCTCTACACTTGGATGGCAGTAGTCTCCTGCCCTCTACCCACCCCTTTACGACAGTAGCATGCTGCCCCCTACCCCTCTATAACAGTACCCCTCCCTCTACACTTGGATGGCAGTAGTCTCCTGCCCTCTACCCCCCCCCCCCCCAATGGCAGTAGACTGCTGCCCCCTACCCCTCTATAACAGTACCCCTCCCTCTACACTTGGATGGCAGTAGTCTCCTGCCCTCTACCTACCCCTTTACGACAGTAGCATGCTGCCCCCTACCCCTCTATAACAGTACCCCTCCCTCTACACTTGGATGGCAGTAGTCTCCTGCCCTCTACCCCCCCCCCCCCCAATGGCAGTAGACTGCTGCCCCCTACCCCTCTATAACAGTACCCCACCCTCTACACTTGGATGGCAGTAGTCTCCTGCCCTCTACCCACCCCTTTACGACAGTAGCATGCTGCCCCCTTCCCCTCTATAACAGTACCCCTCCCTCTACACTTGGATGGCAGTAGTCTCCTGCCCTCTACCCACCCCTTAACGACAGTAGCATGCTGCCCCCTACCCCTCTATAACAGTACCCCTCCCTCTACACTTGGATGGCAGTAGTCTCCTGCCCTCTACCCACCCCTTAACGACAGTAGCATGCTGCCCCCTACCCCTCTATAACAGTACCCCTCCCTCTACACTTGGATGGCAGTAGTCTCCTGCCCTCTACCCACCCCTTAACGACAGTAGCATGCTGCCCCCTACCCCTCTATAACAGTACCCCTCCCTCTACACTTGGATGGCAGTAGTCTCCTGCCCTCTACCCACCCCTTAACGACAGTAGCATGCTGCCCCCTACCCCTCTATAACAGTACCCCTCCCTCTACACTTGGATGGCAGTAGTCTCCTGCCCTCTACCCACCCCTTTACGACAGTAGCATGCTGCCCCCTTCCCCTCTATAACAGTACCCCTCCCTCTACACTTGGATGGCAGTAGTCTCCTGCCCTCTACCCACCCCTTAACGACAGTAGCATGCTGCCCCCTACCCCTCTATAACAGTACCCCTCCCTCTACACTTGGATGGCAGTAGTCTCCTGCCCTCTACCCACCCCTTTACGACAGTAGCATGCTGCCCCCTTCCCCTCTATAACAGTACCCCTCCCTCTACACTTGGATGGCAGTAGTCTCCTGCCCTCTACCCACCCCTTAACGACAGTAGCATGCTGCCCCCTTCCCCTCTATAACAGTACCCCTCCCTCTACACTTGGATGGCAGTAGTCTCCTGCCCTCTACCCACCCCTTTATGACAGTAGCATGCTGCCCCCTACCCCTCTATAACAGTACCCCTCCCTCTACACTTGGATGGCAGTAGTCTCCTGCCCTCTACCCACCCCTTAACGACAGTAGCATGCTGCCCCCTACCCCTCTATAACAGTACCCCTCCCTCTACACTTGGATGGCAGTAGTCTCCTGCCCTCTACCCACCCCTTTACGACAGTAGCATGCTGCCCCCTTCCCCTCTATAACAGTACCCCTCCCTCTACACTTGGATGGCAGTAGTCTCCTGCCCTCTACCCACCCCTTAACGACAGTAGCATGCTGCCCCCTACCCCTCTATAACAGTACCCCTCCCTCTACACTTGGATGGCAGTAGTCTCCTGCCCTCTACCCACCCCTTAACGACAGTAGCATGCTGCCCCCTACCCCTCTATAACAGTACCCCTCCCTCTACACTTGGATGGCAGTAGTCTCCTGCCCTCTACCTACCCCTTAACGACAGTAGCATGCTGCCCCCTACCCCTCTATAACAGTACCCCTCCCTCTACACTTGGATGGCAGTAGTCCCCTGCCCTCTACCCACCCCTTTACGACAGTAGCATGCTGCCCCCTTCCCCTCTATAACAGTACCCCTCCCTCTACACTTGGATGGCAGTAGTCTCCTGCCCTCTACCTACCCCTTTACGACAGTAGCATGCTGCCCCCTTCCCCTCTATAACAGTACCCCTCCCTCTACACTTGGATGGCAGTAGTCTCCTGCCCTCTACCCACCCCTTAACGACAGTAGCATGCTGCCCCCTACCCCTCTATAACAGTACCCCTCCCTCTACACTTGGATGGCAGTAGTCTCCTGCCCTCTACCCACCCCTTAACGACAGTAGCATGCTGCCCCCTACCCCTCTATAACAGTACCCCTCCCTCTACACTTGGATGGCAGTAGTCTCCTGCCCTCTACCCACCCCTTAACGACAGTAGCATGCTGCCCCCTACCCCTCTATAACAGTACCCCTCCCTCTACACTTGGATGGCAGTAGTCTCCTGCCCTCTACCCACCCCTTAACGACAGTAGCATGCTGCCCCCTACCCCTCTATAACAGTACCCCTCCCTCTACACTTGGATGGCAGTAGTCTCCTGCCCTCTACCCACCCCTTAACGACAGTAGCATGCTGCCCCCTACCCCTCTATAACAGTACCCCTCCCTCTACACTTGGATGGCAGTAGTCTCCTGCCCTCTACCCACCCCTTAACGACAGTAGCATGCTGCCCCCTACCCCTCTATAACAGTACCCCTCCCTCTACACTTGGATGGCAGTAGTCTCCTGCCCTCTACCCACCCCTTTACGACAGTAGCATGCTGCCCCCTACCCCTCTATAACAGTACCCCACCCTCTACACTTGGATGGCAGTAGTCTCCTGCCCTCTACCCACCCCTTTACGACAGTAGCATGCTGCCCCCTACCCCTCTATAACAGTACCCCTCCCTCTACACTTGGATGGCAGTAGTCTCCTGCCCTCTACCCACCCCTTAACTACAGTAGCATGCTGCCCCCTTCCCCTCTATAACAGTACCCCTCCCTCTACACTTGGATGGCAGTAGTCTCCTGCCCTCTACCCACCCCTTTACGACAGTAGCATGCTGCCCCCTTCCCCTCTATAACAGTACCCCTCCCTCTACACTTGGATGGCAGTAGTCTCCTGCCCTCTACCCACCCCTTAACGACAGTAGCATGCTGCCCCCTACCCCTCTATAACAGTACCCCTCCCTCTACACTTGGATGGCAGTAGTCTCCTGCCCTCTACCCACCCCTTAACGACAGTAGCATGCTGCCCCCTACCCCTCTATAACAGTACCCCTCCCTCTACACTTGGATGGCAGTAGTCTCCTGCCCTCTACCTACCCCTTTATGACAGTAGCATGCTGCCCCCTACCCCTCTATAACAGTACCCCTCCCTCTACACTTGGATGGCAGTAGTCTCCTGCCCTCTACCCACCCCTTAACGACAGTAGCATGCTGCCCCCTACCCCTCTATAACAGTACCCCTCCCTCTACACTTGGATGGCAGTAGTCTCCTGCCCTCTACCCACCCCTTAACGACAGTAGCATGCTGCCCCCTACCCCTCTATAACAGTACCCCTCCCTCTACACTTGGATGGCAGTAGTCTCCTGCCCTCTACCCACCCCTTAACGACAGTAGCATGCTGCCCCCTACCCCTCTATAACAGTACCCCTCCCTCTACACTTGGATGGCAGTAGTCTCCTGCCCTCTACCCACCCCTTAACGACAGTAGCATGCTGCCCCCTACCCCTCTATAACAGTACCCCTCCCTCTACACTTGGATGGCAGTAGTCTCCTGCCCTCTACCCACCCCTTAACGACAGTAGCATGCTGCCCCCTACCCCTCTATAACAGTACCCCTCCCTCTACACTTGGATGGCAGTAGTCTCCTGCCCTCTACCCACCCCTTTACGACAGTAGCATGCTGCCCCCTACCCCTCTATAACAGTACCCCACCCTCTACACTTGGATGGCAGTAGTCTCCTGCCCTCTACCCACCCCTTTACGACAGTAGCATGCTGCCCCCTACCCCTCTATAACAGTACCCCTCTCTCTACACTTGGATGGCAGTAGTCTCCTGCCCTCTACCCACCCCTTTACGACAGTAGCATGCTGCCCCCTACCCCTCTATAACAGTACCCCTCCCTCTACACTTGGATGGCAGTAGTCTCCTGCCCTCTACCCACCCCTTTACGACAGTAGCATGCTGCCCCCTACCCCTCTATAACAGTACCCCTCCCTCTACACTTGGATGGCAGTAGTCTCCTGCCCTCTACCCACCCCTTAACGACAGTAGCATGCTGCCCCCTTCCCCTCTATAACAGTACCCCTCCCTCTACACTTGGATGGCAGTAGTCTCCTGCCCTCTACCCACCCCTTTACGACAGTAGCATGCTGCCCCCTTCCCCTCTATAACAGTACCCCTCCCTCTACACTTGGATGGCAGTAGTCTCCTGCCCTCTACCCACCCCTTTACGACAGTAGCATGCTGCCCCCTTCCCCTCTATAACAGTACCCCTCCCTCTACACTTGGATGGCAGTAGTCTCCTGCCCTCTACCCACCCCTTAACGACAGTAGCATGCTGCCCCCTACCCCTCTATAACAGTACCCCTCCCTCTACACTTGGATGGCAGTAGTCTCCTGCCCTCTACCCACCCCTTAACGACAGTAGCATGCTGCCCCCTACCCCTCTATAACAGTACCCCTCCCTCTACACTTGGATGGCAGTAGTCTCCTGCCCTCTACCCACCCCTTAACGACAGTAGCATGCTGCCCCCTACCCCTCTATAACAGTACCCCTCCCTCTACACTTGGATGGCAGTAGTCTCCTGCCCTCTACCCACCCCTTAACGACAGTAGCATGCTGCCCCCTTCCCCTCTATAACAGTACCCCTCCCTCTACACTTGGATGGCAGTAGTCTCCTGCCCTCTACCCACCCCTTAACGACAGTAGCATGCTGCCCCCTTCCCCTCTATAACAGTACCCCTCCCTCTACACTTGGATGGCAGTAGTCTCCTGCCCTCTACCCACCCCTTAAAGACAGTAGCATGCTGCCCCCTACCCCTCTATAACAGTACCCCTCCCTCTACACTTGGATGGCAGTAGTCTCCTGCCCTCTACCCACCCCTTTACGACAGTAGCATGCTGCCCCCTTCCCCTCTATAACAGTACCCCTCCCTCTACACTTGGATGGCAGTAGTCTCCTGCCCTCTACCCACCCCTTAACGACAGTAGCATGCTGCCCCCTACCCCTCTATAACAGTACCCCTCCCTCTACACTTGGATGGCAGTAGTCTCCTGCCCTCTACCCACCCCTTAACGACAGTAGCATGCTGCCCCCTACCCCTCTATAACAGTACCCCTCCCTCTACACTTGGATGGCAGTAGTCTCCTGCCCTCTACCCACCCCTTAACGACAGTAGCATGCTGCCCCCTACCCCTCTATAACAGTACCCCTCCCTCTACACTTGGATGGCAGTAGTCTCCTGCCCTCTACCCACCCCTTTACGACAGTAGCATGCTGCCCCCTACCCCTCTATAACAGTACCCCTCCCTCTACACTTGGATGGCAGTAGTCTCCTGCCCTCTACCCACCCCTTTACGACAGTAGCATGCTGCCCCCTACCCCTCTATAACAGTACCCCTCCCTCTACACTTGGATGGCAGTAGTCTCCTGCCCTCTACCCACCCCTTTACGACAGTAGCATGCTGCCCCCTACCCCTCTATAACAGTACCCCTCCCTCTACACTTGGATGGCAGTAGTCTCCTGCCCTCTACCCACCCCTTAACGACAGTAGCATGCTGCCCCCTACCCCTCTATAACAGTACCCCTCCCTCTACACTTGGATGGCAGTAGTCTCCTGCCCTCTACCCACCCCTTAACGACAGTAGCATGCTGCCCCCTACCCCTCTATAACAGTACCCCTCCCTCTACACTTGGATGGCAGTAGTCTCCTGCCCTCTACCCACCCCTTTACGACAGTAGCATGCTGCCCCCTACCCCTCTATAACAGTACCCCTCCCTCTACACTTGGATGGCAGTAGTCTCCTGCCCTCTACCCACCCCTTAACGACAGTAGCATGCTGCCCCCTACCCCTCTATAACAGTACCCCTCCCTCTACACTTGGATGGCAGTAGTCTCCTGCCCTCTACCCACCCCTTAACGACAGTAGCATGCTGCCCCCTACCCCTCTATAACAGTACCCCTCCCTCTACACTTGGATGGCAGTAGTCTCCTGCCCTCTACCCACCCCTTAACGACAGTAGCATGCTGCCCCCTACCCCTCTATAACAGTACCCCTCCCTCTACACTTGGATGGCAGTAGTCTCCTGCCCTCTACCCACCCCTTTACGACAGTAGCATGCTGCCCCCTTCCCCTCTATAACAGTACCCCTCCCTCTACACTTGGATGGCAGTAGTCTCCTGCCCTCTACCCACCCCTTAACGACAGTAGCATGCTGCCCCCTTCCCCTCTATAACAGTACCCCTCCCTCTACACTTGGATGGCAGTAGTCTCCTGCCCTCTACCCACCACTGTTCTTTGCGTACCATTACATTCTCTTGTTTTGGCGCTGGTGACCTTTGTGCCCTTACGTGCCACCTCTGGCTGCCCCTACACGCAGGCTTACAGACAGTTGCCTAAACTTTGCAAAGAATTCAAACAGCTGAGCCTCTAGCTGGGCCCCTGGAATGCCTGCAAAAACATGCCCCATCTACAACACTCCTACCACTGACACCCCCACCACCAGCATCGCGCTCATGCAGTTGTGGATTTAGTCAAACTTGAACTTTGCCTCTTTGGGGTGACAGCGCCGCGGCCTTGTGGACTGATCAATGGGTCCAAGGATGTCTCTGTGTCTCAGAATTCAGGTCAGGATTGGTATAAAAAGCCTTGAATAAAATTTGTTATTTATCGGACATGGGGAGTTGAAGGACAGAGGTCGTGACCTTTGAGGTTTGGGGTCGCGCCCCTTCACCACTGGTTGCATCCATGGGAAAGTTTTGCCGGAGATGTCAAGTCCGCGGACTTGAGGCTTTGCGGACCCACTGAATGTGATACTGGCGAAAAAAGATCGCAATTATTTGGCAATTATTTCTGCAAAGCCTTTCTGTACCTTAGCGAGGCAATGAATGCGACAATTATTTTACCCCAATTTTGGGGGAAAAAAGGGGGAAGAAGTTAATTGGCTAAATAAATTTTGAGGGGACATCATTGGGCATTGCGAGGCCCTGCTTCTAAATAAGGTGTTCTTTTTTGATCTTTGTTAGGGGTCATGCCCTCTTGGTGTGTGTGAAAAGTCCTGTAAAGGGACACCCCCTCCAGGCATGGCCATAATTAGGGGGCTAATCTTGTATTAACTCTATAAATGCCACCTTGCTACTTTTATGGGGTGAAACCTGAAACCACAAGATTTTCAGGGCCTGTGACTTTATTCAGGTATCAATGCTACGGTCTTTAAGAAGATTTGGGGTTTAGTTTGGAATGACAGACAATTAAGATATTTGTTATCCTACTATACTGGTCATAATCCAGTCCCCTCCGAACCACCCGAAGTATTAGAAAATGGCTGTTGAAAAAATTCCCAACATCAAAACCTCATGGATACTACAAACAAGTTCAACAATTTTGGAAAAAATATAAATATCTTACCAACAAGTGGAAATAATCTTAAATGAATTAGCACTAATAAAAGTAATGGTAGTAGTAGTAGGTACTATCATAATTATTATTATTATCATTATTATTGTTATTATTATTATCATTATTATTATTATTATTATTATTATTATTATTATCATTATTATTATTATTATTATTATTATCATTATTATTATTATTAGAAGTAGTAGTAGTAGTAGTGGTAGTATTACTATTATTATTATTATTATTATTATTATTATTATTGTTATCATTATCATTATTTTTATAATTATTATTATTATTATTATTATTATTATTATTATTATTATTATTATTATTATTATTATCAATATTATTATCATTGTTATCATTATCTTTATTATCATTATCATCATCATTATTATTATTATTGTTATTATTATTATTTTTATTATTATTATTATTAGTAGTATCATTATTATTATTATTATTATTTCTATTAGTATCATTATCATTATCATCATTATCATTATTATTACTATTATTTATTACGATAATTATTATTATTATTATTATTATTATTATTATTCTTATTATTATTATTATCATCATCATTTTTATTATAATTATTGTTTTTATCATTGGCTGCAGTTTTTGAGTGTTTAAGTACCCTTAAGGAGATGACCATGAGAAAACCCCCGCCACCCTGACAACCCCTCGGAGCCCACGTGCCTTTGTCACTCTTGCTTAACTGGAGCAGGAAGTCTCACTAAATATCAAATAACCCCCAAACTTGGCTAGAATATGCAAAATACATTTGATATTTGCTGATTCGCGGAGTAGGTATTTGGTGAGTCACTGTGCAGGCTATGTTATACCTATATCCAGATGGAGGACGGCGGCAAGCAACAGGTTTGGGCCATGTGAGTGATTTGGCATAGGGCGCAGCATTTCTTCCTGTCCACCACATATCCACACACTGCATGAATCACCAAAAACTAACCATATTATCTCCTCTGCATATAGTGACAGGCTGCGTGTGCTGGCAATCGCACAATATCAAATAGAAGTATTTTTGGTAATGATAAATGTTTGAAATATGAACATCAATATTCAGGTACCTTTTTAAAAAAGGATTTTTGTAATGATTATCAGTATTGTTATTATTATTATTATTATTATTATTATTATTATTGTTATTATTGTTATTATTATTATTATTATTATTATTATTATCATTATTATTTTTATTATTATTATTATTATTATTATCATTATTATTATTATTGTTATTATAATTGTTATTATTATCATTATTATTATTATTATTATCATTATTATTATTATTATTATTATTATTATTATTAAAAATTTTTTTTATTATTATCATTATCATCATGATCATTCATTAGGTTAGTATTACCAACTTCACCATTATCAGAATCATCATAATTGTTTTCTTTGGTAGTGATATGGTCAAGTTGTCCAAACCTGTCACTATATATTGATTGAGCAATGGTTATTTGGTACATCTCCTCACTCTCCCAACCTCAAATCCTCACTGATCATCCCTGAGCCACGGCAGCGACTAATGATGCTACGCAACAACAACGACGTCGGGATTAAAACCTTCCATCTGGCCAGATTGTCATCGGCTCAGGGTAACAAGATCTCGATTAATCACGCCAAGTGTGTTTCCAGAGAAAACATTCCCCGATGCCATGCTATGGTCGCGAATGAGCACCACCCTGAAAATCCCAAGCAGTGCTCATTAATTACACCCTTCAGACATGCATCTCGAAAAAACGTGAAAAATGAGGAAAAAATCCAATGGCTGGATATATTTGTGATTGTTGTTGTATGGTTTTGTGTGGTATTATTTGTGTGTTGTAGGTGTTATCAGTGAAGGTGTTGATAGAGTAGTGGGGAGAGGGCCTGCGAGCAGGGGTTATCATGAATCAAGAACTCCCTGCTCAGCCCATTAACAGCCACTTCTCGGGCCCCCAGTCAGCATCAAAGCATTCTTCACCACTGGCTGCTAACCTGAGAAATGCTCGCTATGAACAGGGGGTCTGCCCCCTAAGACTGGGGGGCACTGGACCCCTACTTTTCATCCACCACAGGGGGAAGATCATAGAGGTTGTATGGTAAATCTATATAGTGAAGAATTCATGGATGATGTGTTTGACAAAGTGTATAGATTAGTATTTACCCCCAAAGACTGGGGCGCTGGCCCCCTACTTTTCATCCACTACAGGGGGAAGATCCCTGTAGGGGGGGGGGGGGGTGTATATACATAGTGAAAAACCTAATGATGATGTGTTTGACTAAGTGTTTAGCCTGGTATCTAAGACTGGGGCGCTCAGGCACCGTACTTTTCATCCATTGAAGGGGGGTAGATCACAGTGGGGTATTTATACATAGTGAAAAATCCAATGATGATGTTTTGAAAATGTATATAGCATCATGTCTGGGGCCCCTAGCCCTCTATTTTGCATTCATTGCAGGGGAAGGATCATAGGATGGTGGTGGTGGTGGCTAAGTTGGCTAATACAAAATAATGCAAAAGTCTTGAGAAATCACTGAAACCCTGGCACATGGGTACTCATCTAAAAGTACTCAATGAGAGCTATCCAATGAGTACCAACATTACAGTGTATACATGATTTTGAAATATCTTTGCATTCTTGTGCATTGGGCGAAAGTAGCCTCTGCATTGGAAGGGTTAAAAGGTCAGAATATTAACACCTTGTGAATTTATCTAATGACTTAAAGATCATGGAATAATAAAAATGGGTACAGAGTCAAGAATCAGCATAACTGGTGCTGCCCTCTATCTGAAATGCCCTACACTAGTTATACAGGGTGCTGTAAGGATATTGCCCGAAAGGTCAGGATATTAACACCTTGTGAAAGGAACATGAAATAAACAGTCTGGTGACTTGGGCGAATCAGGCGATGTCGGAAAAAGTCCAGGGTCGAGTATGTGCGGAATTGGCTGTCTGATAAGACGGTATGTCATTTTGGGCGCAAGTTCCGTAAGAGCCCTGTCAATGGCAGAACATGAGAATCTGGTAGCGCATAAAGAAAACATCGACGGTGTTTAAAATTCCGGGGGAAAAAGCGGTACAAGTGCCATCTGCAACTGTGCATGGAAAGGTCGCGGCTGATTTACTGCTATCTGACCTTCCTTGGGCTCTTAACCCTAAACCTGCCAACAGCCATTACTTTATGGAGTTTTAACTCTTGCCACGGTGTCTTCTTCAGCCTGTTGCAGTGGTGCTACACATAGACAGCACACTTTTTGATTTACTGCTTGGCATCCTCAGTACCGTGTTCACCTTGTATCGCTGGAGGCTGCGGTATTAGCTTGATTTAACAGACACATGGATAGAACTACTTTCTTACTCATCTATAGTGTGAACTTTAACCTTTTTATGGCCCCTCTTGTCAAAATTGATGCGAGTGCTTAGTTTCGCTGAGACACTGTAGGTGGCGCTATTGGTGGGTTTCCTGTGTGCTCTATCAGGGAGGAGGGTTACTCTGGTTCTCCTCTGCTATGTACTGGTTATACTTATCGTCATAAGTAACATTATCATCATTATTTTTCCTGTCATCATCATCATCATAATCATTATCATCATTATCATCATCATCATCATCATCATCAATATCATCAGCATCATCATCATCATCATCATCAGCATCATCATCATCATCATCATCATCATCATTATTTTCAGCATCATCATCATTATCATCAGCATCATCATCATAATTGTCATGTTGTTGATCTTTTACTTGATGTTTTCAATTTCTCCCAACATCTTTGAAGCCACTTTCCCCATCAATTTTATCTCTATTGTTCAACAATTGTTTGCGTAAAATTTTCAACCAGCTACTAGTTTAATAAATGGAGTTATTGTACTGAATCCTATTGTCGTTTATTCATTACCTGTTACATTTCTGTAGATCATAAAGACATGATAGCACAACACTATAGTTCTCCTCAACCCATGAAATTAGCATCCCTTTTACTATCATGGTGTGTTAAAAAAAACCAACATGAACTTTACATGTATAGAGCAAGTAGGTTTATACAGTGGTTCTAACCCCTCCCAATTTTGCCTTTGTATGGCAGAAAAGGGGACTTAAAATTCTTAATTGCAAATTCAATATACCTTTCAAATAAGGGTCATGCACTCTTCCTCACACACATTCAATGTAGTCTCAATTTGGCAGAAAAAGGGACTAAAACATATATTCTTAATTCCAAATTTGAAACAATATCAAGTTCTGAAAAATGTTAAAGCACTTTATTGTTTATTTGCTGTTATGAGCTGCTATCTCCCTCTGTGTCTTGTTGCCCTGAGCTACAGGGGTCCCTAATACAGTGACCTGTCAATATTTGAGTGGGCCATTGGAGTGTTACCATATAAACTGTCAGCAATGATCATCATGGTTTTACAGGGCCACTGTTGAATAAACAATTACAGCACTTGTGTGAAGATGGAGGCTTGACCTCTGACCCCCACTTCCCATTCACACCTGTGCTTGACCGACTGGTCAGTTGTGGTCAGTGCTGACTGCGGCCACTCCGGCCACTCACATTCCGGGCATTCTCGGCTCCATAGACCATTAAAGGCCAATAAATAAACAAGTTGTCTTTTCTACATGAGTGGGCAGAGGTTGAGCAGTAGTTTTGAGGAGGAAGACTTAGGAGGAGGATAGGAGGGTATCTGTCTGCTAGGTTGTCTGGTGGGTTAACCCTTATGCTGCTGCTGGCGAATTTGGCCAATACAATATCATGCAAAAAAACTGAAAAATGAAAACCCTGGCAAATGGGTACTCATCGGAGAGTACTCAGAGAGAGCTATCCCATGAATACCAACATGACAGGGTTTAGATGGTTTTTGAAAATCTTTTTGTCCTTGTGCTTTGGACGAAAGTAGCCTGAGCATAGAAAAAGGGTTAACCCCTTTATCCCTATAACACCCAAAAAACCCTCACTATTTTCCTGATATCTTGTAAACCAGAGAGTTTTCCTGAAAGTATTTAAGATAAGAAAAGTTGATTAAAATTAAACCAACAATTCTCTTACCAATCCTTTGTAAATCTATGGTTAATTCGGAAGCTATTTGTTAGAGGCTGGTAGGTCTAGACAGCACATGTCAGGGGATCTTGAGGTGTGAGTGTGTTAAGTGATGTAGTGGAGGGGTTACCACATTTTAGGGAATATGGCATGTTTGCTATGTAACCCGGTGCCGAAACCGGCCCCGGCTGCGCCCAGAATAGTGCCGTGTTTAACTAAACGCCGCAAGGTCACCCAATAACATGTCATGAAGAGCACAACATTTACCCGCCTTGCTTGACAATTTAACACCTTTGACCCGCACTTATTGTTAATTTGTCTCGAGGTTAGATTTCAGGAGGATAGCGAACGTGGTGAAAACCAGCCTCGCCTTGCTCCCTAGGTGCGGCATTTGTTTTGGATTTAGCTGTTGATATGCGCTCCGAGGGTTTGGCTTGGGGGTAATTGGGCACTGGGGGTGCTAGGCAGGGCATGGTGAGAAGTAGGAAGAGGGGTAAAGGAGGGGCGACTTTTACCCTCAGGGCATAGACCTCTCCAGACAGGGCAAATTATGACACTTGGCTAAATATAGGAGCCCTGTTTGTTTAGCTGTCTAGGGGAAGTCTGGACATGCCTAATCTATTGCAACACTTTGCCTGCTTGCCTGGGTGCTCCCTCCCCCCCCCCCACCCTGCTGAAAGAAGAGTGGTTTCTTTATCCACTGGCTCTCATCCTGATGTGGCCCTGGAGGTCTCCCCTCTTTCTGTCTGATAGTAGTCACCTTTGCCCCCAGAGCACTCACCTACACACTTACTCGTGTCACCATAAGGCAAATAACCATCATCACCCTCATTCTTTACTTCATACACATCATCATCTTCATCATCATCATTATCATAATCTTCTTCCCCACTACTATCATCATCATCATCATCATCATCATCATCATCATCATCATCATCATCATCATCACTATCACCATGATTCTTTACATCATGATCATTGTCATAATCATTATCATCATCAGTTTGTCTTCCCCACCATCATCATCATCATTATTAGACTGATTCTTTATATCACCAGGCAACAAGTGGTCAAGCTAATGGTAACATTTATCTCACCAGATGGCTATACATATATATATATATATATATATATATATATATATATATATATATATATATATATATATATATATATATATATACACATATATATATATATATATATATATATATATATATAAACATATATATATATATATATATTATATATATTATATATGGTATATATTTGTGTGTGTATGAGAAGCCTGAGGAAGGGTATGTATAGTAAAGTGGTAGCACTGTGAAGGAGTAGCTGGCTGTAAAGTGTATGTGTCACTCTCAGCTGGGAGAGAGAGAGAGAGAGAGGGTGATGGACCAGCTACAAGTAGAAGGAGTCAGATATGTAGTAGGAAGGTTTTGACCTCTTACACTAGGGTCTTGACTCGGTCAGCTTTGATTGTTCATGGCCATGCCCGGTCTGACCCCACAAGACGCTGTGGGACAGACCTGTGTGTCTACCACTCTATATACAACCTGCTGCTGGCAGGACCTCACTCATTGCAGACCTTGCTCTGTCTCATACAATACATCACACTTCTGGCCATGCAGCTTACTTTCTTGAGGCTTTTCTACTTTTAAAAAGTAGGGGGGGGGGGGGGGGTAGTAGAAAACAATTCAAAATTCAGAGGGATGGGATGGTGGTGGGGGGGGGATGGGTATTCAGAATTAGAGGGGAGAGGGGGTCGATAAAAAAAAAGAAATAAATTAAGTTCAGAATTGGGGTTGAGGGGAGTGGTATATATATATGTGTTTGGATATTCAGAAATGAGGGGAATAGGGTCCATGGTATTTAGAGGCCCAGGCATAGAGGGTACTGAGAATCCATATTTTCTGTGTGTGTTTGGGGGAGGGGGAGGGGTATGAGGTGGGTTCTTTTTAACAGTGAGGTAGCCCTACCCACTTGATTTTAAGCAAAATTACAGTAAAGTGACAATTTTGAAAAATTAGCAACATTTTGAATTATAAATAGGGTTCTTAGAACGCCCCCTCCCCCCCCCCCCCCCCCCCCCCCCTGTGTCCACAACTTGAGTAGAAACTAAATAATTCACCATTTTTCTACTTGTTCTCTCTGGCTTGGACTCCAGTAATGTGCGCTCCATGCTGGTAGGCAACCACAGGACACGGTCAGCTACTTACCAGACACAGGCACCACAGGGGGAGGGGGCCCTTGATAGGCCAATAATCATCATCATTATTGGCGTGCTGCTCATTATGTGCTCATTCAGTCATGAGATGATGAGACAGCCATGGGGATCCTCTTTAGTCACGCTCCATCTCCCTGCCACCACTTTAACACAGTACAAGTACCACCACTCATAAGCCTTTGGTACCACTGATAGAACTCACAGTGGTCACTGCCACAACTGGTAGGCGAATTGAACAGCAGCAGTAGCAGGAAAAACTTTTTTATTTTAATATATCTATTATTATCATTCATTATTGTTATTATTATTATTATTTTTATTATTAGTAGTAGTATTATTATTAGTATCATTATTATTATCATTGTTATTATCATCATTATTATTATTATTTTTTTATTATTATTGTTATTATTATTATTTTTATTACTATTATTATTATTATTATTATTATTATTATTATTATTATTTTTATTATCGTTATTATTATTATCATCATTATTATTATTATTATTATTATTATTATTATTATTATTATTATTATTATTATTATCATCATTAACATTATTTTATTTTATTTTTATTTTTTTTATAAAAACTTACCTGAAGGGCTAGAACTAACCCCCTAAACTTCGCTCCTTACAGATAGCTTGATTGTTAACTCCTAAAAGTACCCTGTATTGCTAGAAAGTCCCCTCTAAACACAGCATTAAACTCAGCAATTTATGGATTACACAACTGTAACTGTAAGGTAGACCCTACAGCCCAGAACAGACAGCTCTAAGCTGTATACATCATCCTATACATGACACTACTTTAAACCCTTAACAACCCTGTAGGGTTAGGATAGACACCCTGCAGCCCCAGACACATCCCTAAATCCAGTCAGCACTCAACAGATACCTGAAATGTCAAACCCTGAAATGACCCTGCAGGGCTTAAATAGCTTCCATGCCTAACCACCCCCTTTAGCACACACCGCCCCTGAAATTGTCACCCTACAGACACAAGAGCTGTCAACATGGTATCACCCCCTGCAGGGCTTGAAGATACATCCAAGGGTACCACACTCAAAACACCATGCCCCTAAACTCAATTCCCTACGTACCACTCAACTGTCAAGGCCTCAGCCACCCTGTTGGGCTTGTAGATACCCCCTTCTGTACCAGGGTCCCAGGCACAGACACCCAGACTCAAGACAACTGTCGAACCCTACCACAACCCTGTGAGGCTTCTAGGTACCCCCTTCTGTACCAGGGTCCCAGGCACACACACCCAGACTCAAGACAACTGTCGAACCCTAAGACAACCCTGTGAGGCTTCTAGGTACCCCCTTCTGTACCAGGGTCCCAGGCACAGACACCCAGACTCAAGACAACTGCGAACCCTAAGACAACCCTGTGAGGCTTCTAGGTACCCCCTTCTGTACCAGGGTCCCAGGCACACACAACCAGACTCAAGACAACTGTCCAACCCTAACACAACCCTTTGAGGCTTGCAGGTACCCCTAAACCTAACAGCCTGGAGCAGACAGTAGTTCTTGACCAGTCCTTGAAGTAAACTGTGCACTTGTTTATGCCAGACCCCCTCAGGGTCCTGTCAAACTCTAAAACCACCCTAGTGGGGCTACTTGATACCCCCTTCTCTACCAGACACATCCCGGAACCTGTGCACTTGTTTGGACCTGCAGACCCCCTTAGAGTCCTGTCAAACCCTAAAACCACCCTAGTGGGGCTTATTGATACCCCTTCTCTACCCTAGTCCTGGACACACATCCCTAAACCTAACAGCCAGCAGACAGTAGTCCTTGGTCAGTCCTGCAGGCTAACTGTGCACTTGTTCGTGTCAGACCCTCTCAGAGTCCTGTCAAACCCTAAAACCACCCTGGTGGGGCTTATTGTACCCAAGTCCTAGACACATACACTGAAACCTAACAGCCATCAGCCAGTAGTTGTTGGCCAGAGTCCTGAAGGCGAACTGTGCACTTGTTTGTGCCTGCAGACCCCCTCAGAGTGCCAGAGCCTCAGGCAAACAGGCTACTCCACAGACACTTGGAACAGACCACCTACAGCCAGGCGTTAAGAGAACAGCAGCAGCTCTGCTGACCAACACTTTATTTTGGCCACTGACCATCAGTCTGCTGACCACTGACCACTAAGTTTTCTACAGCCGCTGAGAAAGTTGCCAGTGTTTGTGGGTTAGTTTATGGTTTAGCAGCAGGTCTTCTGACCAACACTTTATTATGGCCGCTGACCACTAGTGTGCAGACCACTAAATTTTCTATAGCCACTCTGAAGGTTGCCAGTGATTTTGAGTTAGTTTATGGTTTTCCCTCATAGGTGATATATTTGACTTAGCCATTGTTTACATGGTTTACCGGATGGTATTATGTACCACTGGCCACTAGTCTGCTGACCACTTAGTTTTCTTTAGCCACTGAGAAAGTTACTGGTGATTTTGAGTTAGTTTATGGTATTCCTTCCCAGGTGATCCATTTGACTTAACCATTGTTTACATGGTTTACCTGATGGTATTGTGTACCACTGACCACTAGTCTGCTGACCACTTTAGCCACTAGTTTAGTTTTCTTTAGCCACTGAGAAAGTTACCGGTGATTTTGAGTTAGTTTATGGTATTCCTTCCCAGGTGATCCATTTGACTTAACCATTGTTTACATGGTTTACCTGATGGTATTGTGTACCACTGACCACTAGTCTGCTGACCACTTAGTTTTCTTTGGCCACTGAGAAAGTTGCCAGTGATTTTGAGTTAGTTTATGGTATTCCTTCCCAGGTGATCCATTTGACTTAACCATTGTTTACATGGTTTACCTGATGGTATTGTGTACCACTGACCACTAGTCTGCTGACCACTTAGTTTTCTTTAGCCACTGAGAAAGTTACTGGTGATTTTGAGTTAGTTTATGGTATTCCTTCCCAGGTGATCCATTTGACTTAACCACTGTTTACATGTTTTAGTTAGTCGAGGGTGCCACTGACCACTGACCACTAGTCTGCTGACCAGTAGTTTACTATAGCCACTGAGAAAGTTGCCAGTGATTTTGTGTTAGCTTATGCAAGGTTTTCCCGAGGTTATCCATTTGACTTCAACCATTGCTTACATGGTTTAGTTGATGGTACCGTTTAGCCCAGAACAGTTTTCAGTTAAATGCTTCCACTGACTAAGCCGTGTAAAGTGACAATAAAACACCATTTCAAATGTCCTAGCTGTCGTCTGACCTCAGGAGGCAGAGGGTTAGGTGGAACTACAATAGGATTGAACAATTAACCCATTAATGCTGGAGCCAAAAGCAGCCTTGGTATTTTTTTGAAATCTTTCTTTCAGCCTAAAGCGCAAATTGAAAAATATTTGAAGGAGAAATTTTAATCAGGACATCACCAACAACTCTCCTTCAAATATTTTGTAAAATTATTCTTTATTTCAAAGTTATTGTCAAAAGTATTATAGATCCAGCTGACAATTTTTTTAGGAACTCATAATCATTAATGGGTTAATGAGGTAAAATTGAGATGGATTTGTGTTGTGTTAATGATTGTGCAGGAGCAACTGTTACCAGCAATCACCTGTGTGCCCTCCTACCGAGCCCACAGTTGCCCTTAGCACTCACTGGATGATTAAAAATTAACCACGTATAACAATATACCCTGCCTCCTGTGGCACCCTCTCCAAACAGAAACCCTGTACCAGCTGGTTCTCTCCAAGACCCAGAGCCAGGAACCAAATGAGCGGAATTTTAATTGTCATCACTTTTTCTGCCATATTGCGGTCCTAACTAGCCAGTTATAAGTGGTGGAGGAAATTGGAGTACCACGCCATAACCACTGCCTAACCCTAAGACACTGGCAACTTTCTCACATGCCCTGGCCATGATTCGAACCCAGTGGTGAGTGACAGCTAGCAGTCAGTGGCAATTTTCTCACTTTGATAAGTAAGGCCAACAAGTGTTAGGCATTATCTATGCTTGCTCAGGATAGGGCTCCCAAAAAACAATTTGTAATTACTATTCACTTACATGTTTATATAAAAATCATAATATTAATAATAAGTAATAATAATCATCCCATGTATGTCTCTTTCCTATTGGATGAGTGATGACATGCCCTCTTTGTTCAGACCAGCTGCTATCAGAGACGCTCATAATGCTGCAACTCCCTGAAGTTTCCAATCCCTGTTAGTATACCATCTCTGGTAACAACTCTTGTTCCTGTCTGCCTGTTTGTATCCCTCCCAACCCTGGGCAGGTGATTATAAGTTATTGCCAGAACCAGTGCTCTCAAGAGCCAGTGGGAAAGATAAAACCATAGTTTCCATATAAACATAGATTTTATACAATCAATTAACCTTTATACATGCATGTGGTGCACCTTCCCAACACTGAAAACTAAGGTCTCTGTATAGAATATGCAAATTTTAGCCTTTTAATACTCATATGTATTGAGGTGTGTTTTCCAGACTCAATTTGGTTGGCTTTATTATTATTTCCTTTACATCATTAAAACATATCATCCTTAGAGCTAATTAGCCATTATTCTGTGTGATTTTGGTTTTTAATGTGAATGGGGAAGATAAAACCATAGTTTCCATATAAACATAGGTTTTATACAATCAATTAACCTTTATTCGTGCATTTGGTGCACCTTCCCAACACTAAAAACTAAAAGTCGCTGTATGGAATATGCAAATTTTAGTCTTTTAATGCTCAAATGTATTGAGGTGTGAATACCATGCTCAAGGGGTTGCCTCAATTGCTATTCCCTTTACAACATCAAAACATATCATCTTTATAGCTAGTTTGCCAGTATTCTGTGTAATTTTGGTTTTAACCCTTACAATGCTGAGGCTGCTTTCTTCCAAAGCACAAGGATGCAACGACTTTTGAAAACCATCTCAACCTTGTCATGTTGGTATTCGTAGGATAGCTCTCACTGAGTACTCTGAGTACCCATGTGCCAGGGTTTCAGTCATTTTTCAAGTTTTTTGCCACATTTTGTATTGGCCAAATTAGCCACCAGCTGCATAAAGGTTGATACTCAAATTCTGCATCCATCCATATCTAGCTGTAAGTATCACACGCAGTAGATCTATGTAGAACTCTAGTTATATGATGTGTGCTTATGGTCCTGTCTATCACTAAACCTAAAATCTTCATAGCTAATTTGCCCATTTTGAGTATTCCGTAATTTTTGTTCTGAATGAATCACTAGGTTAAATTGAAAGCCTAATACTCAATTTCTGTATCCACCCTACTAGCTGTAAGTATCACAGGCAGTAGATCTACGTGGAGCTCTAGTGGGGTCAATATGATGTGTGCTTGTGGTCCTGTCTAGGTTGCGCTGTCGTGACCTGGCTTGTTTTTCTCAATGATAAATGGAGTATTGAACACGATGGAGGAAATGAATTAAGTGCCATAAATCAATCATATCCATGTATTTGTGCATGGTGGTTATGGATGTATCCCACAATGCACTGCTCAGCGGGGTAATTTCTACCCCTTCAGCAGCAGAGGGTTCTGCTAGGCTGGTAAGATCAGTGTTAGAATCAACAGGTGGGTATAGGGGGCTTTTAAATGATTTTACCCCCAACCCCACCCCACCCCTGCACAAAAAGTAAATAAATGAATAGATAAATAAATGAATAGATAAATATGTGAATAAACAAAGATTATTAATATATAAATAGATACATGAATGAATAGAGAGAGAGAGATGCCTAGATAATAGATCTATAGATAAATAGATAAATGAAAAAATATATACATGGATAGATGAATAAATAGAAAATAGAAAATTAGTAAAACAGATAAAGAAATGAATTAATAAACAATGAATTAATGATAAATAGAAGAATGATAAATAAATGAAAAATAATGGATTGAATTCATGAATAATTAAGAAGAATGAATGTAAGAAATAATGAAGATACAATGAATTGTAAAATAATAGATGAATAAATAATGAATGAAGATGATGAATTATTTTATAGAAAAAAATTCAATGGACCTTTAGTCAATCTAATCCCTTATGTTTGAATCATTATTGGACAATACTATTCACAAATCCCCCCATCTTAATATCTGATTTAAACTTTTGCAATTTACACGTATCCCCTATCATTGGACTATTTCAAAAACAATTTTTTTTGCTGATATCAGCTATGATCAGTATACAAATGTGACAAATCTCCTTTCTACATGGAAAATGGTATGATATATGCTTTATCTTTCATACCAGGAGAACTCATCAAGTATGGTTTAAACACATATATCTGTCCTGCTACATGTGATGTTTATCTATTGTAAGTGCTGTATTGTGGATCTGTCTGCCTCGATGACCTACAGTCCATTAAGTTCCACTATTAGCGGTTTATCACCAGCCCACCTGTTGTTAATTGCATTCAGGGAGGACGAGATGTTGCATCAAATAACTGGCTCATCCAGTTTCATAGATCATAGAGCACGTGCATTTAATTCATAGTGTCTGACTGTCACAGAGCCACCCACGAAATAGGTCAGGGGTTTTTCATTAAAATAGTGGTGGGGAAAACATTATATTTTATGGGGATCATATTTTATGGCTTTCCTGGGTATTCAGAATTTTGGTGAGAAGGGGTCGTGAAAAAAGACAAGTTGAGTTCAGAATAGGGAGGGAGGTGGGCCTTGGGTATTGGAGAATTGGGGGAGGGGGGAGGGCAATTTTTTTCTCCTCTGTCCCCCCCCCTGCATATTGTTGCCTGCTCGTCTGTAAGAGGGCAACATTTTACTAGCCAGAGTGTACAAGAATGGGCCTATAAGGATTCCCCTGTTGTTGGAACCCTCGCAAAAATGATGAAGTGTCACTGAAAGAAACTACACTGAGTACACCATGCATGTGGCCTTGGAATTGTTTTTGTAAAGTGTTACGTAAAATATATATATTTCGGACTTCTAATAATGAAACGATGAAATGTTGCTGTAAGAAACTACGAAGTGCACTGGCATGGCCTTAGAATGGTTTATTTAAAGTGTTATGTAAAATACATCTATTTCAAACCTTTAATAATGAAATGATGCAATGTCAGTGCTCTGCTGTGGCCTTAGAAAGGTTTGTTTAAAGTGTTATGTAAAATGCATCTATTTCAAACCTTTAATAATGAAATGATGCAATGTCAGTGCTCTGCTGTGGCCTAGGAATGATTTAAGTAAAGTGTTATGTAAAATGCACCTATTTCGAACCTTTGATAATGAAATGATGCAATGTCAGTGCTCTGCTGTGGCCTTAGAAAGGTTTGTTTAAAGTGTTATGTAAAATGCATCTATTTCAAACCTTTAATAATGAAATGATGCAATGTCAGTGCTCTGCTGTGGCCTAGGAATGATTTATGTAAAGTGTTATGTAAAATACATCTATTTCTAACCTTTAATAATGAAATGATGCAATGTCAGTGCTCTGCTGTGGCCTAGGAATGATTTAAGTAAAGTGTTATGTAAAATACATCTATTTCTAACCTTTAATAATGAAATGATGCAATGTCAGTGCTCTGCTGTGGCCTTAGAAAGGTTTGTTTAAAGTGTTATGTAAAATGCATCTATTTCAAACCTTTAATAATGAAATGATGCAATGTCAGTGCTCTGCTGTGGCCTAGGAATGATTTATGTAAAGTGTTATGTAAAATACATCTATTTCTAACCTTTAATAATGAAATGATGCAATGTCAGTGCTCTGCTGTGGCCTAGGAATGATTTATTTAAAGTGTTATGTAAAATACATCTATTTCTAACCTTTAATAATGAAATGATGCAATGTCAGTGCTCTGCTGTGGCCTAGGAATGATTTATGTAAAGTGTTATGTAAAATTCATCTATTTCGCACGACCTTGATATTGAAATGCAGTATCGCTCTTAGAAACTACACTGTTCACTGGCATGGCCTTGGAATGGTTTATATAAAGGATTATGTTAATACATCTATTTTGGACCCCCAATATTGAAAGGTTTACATGAAACGTTATGTAAAATACATCTATTTTGGACCCCTAATAATGAAATGATAAGAAACTGCTGTAAGAATCTACACAGTGCACCGGCTTGGCCTTGGCTTGGTTTATGTAAAGCGCTGTGTGCTGTTCCAGTGTCAAGGGGACCAGGCAAATGTCAGCGAGATGTCATGAAGCTTTTATGAGCTTGGCTTTAATATCTGTTATAGGTCGGCCCCATTCACCCACCTCTAACCTGCTTAACTAAACCTGTCAGCCAGAAAAAATCCTAGCCTTAACACTTTTACCACCACCTCACTCAAAACTTGCTTTGATTTTTGCCAATATTTCTTGTTCACCATCACCTGAAATATGTTTATGTATGTCCAACTGATCATGAATCAATAATGATTTAACAGGATACCTGAAAGGTATTTTTACACAAAAGAGGATGTTGTGAATTTAAGATTTTGCAATGATTCTGGGTTCAAAAGTGTCAATTATCATTTGATTATCGTCAAACAGTGATCAATATCACAAGAGGACAATAGGCTATTGTTGTCCTAAAGAGAGACGACAAGCACCAAGCTGATGTTTTGTCGTCGACCTCCCTTTGTTGTGGAATGGCACTGAAATGTATCCATAGCAGGGGATCATTGCGGGTGGATGGGCCATTCTTGGCTTCCCCCGGACTTTTCATCAGTCCCTCACAATACCACGGAAGTCGCGGGCCAGGGGCACAGAAACTAATACCTCAAACCTGAGTGGGATTGATTGAATATTGAGACTGCAATAAAGGAAGTATGGGTCGGGGTCGTTCAGGAAGTCTGAGTGCGAGAGTCAAGCAGCTAAAACTGCCCTGTGATTGCACATATAGGTTCAATAACTCTTTCAAGCTGAACCCCTCCAATGCTAAGGATGCAAAGATTTTTGAAAACCAACCTAACCCTGTCAAGTTGGTATTCATTGGATAGCTCTAGGACCTGGTTATACCTGCTCTATTATTGCACAAGTAGCCTCGATAACTCTTTCACGCTTAACCCCTCCAATGCTAAGTACGCAAATATTTTTGAAATCCATCTAAACCCTGTCAAGTTGGTATTCATTGGATAGCTCTAGGACCTGTGTTGTTTAGTCCAGTTTGAAAGCATTCGGGAAAGAATAGGGAAAATTAATCTCACGGAAAAATTACAGTACTTCTAGGACTTGTATATGTGTGTGCCCCACACACACAGGGGTAGGTCATAAAAGTTATTGCTGTACACATGACCTATAAAGGTCCATTGAACAATAAATCTAGGACCTGATTCTGGGAGGTCCTTTTTTTACAACTGACCTTTGAAGGTCTATTGCACAATAAATATGGGACCTGTGTGGGGGAGGTCCTGAGAGTCCTTGCTGTATACATGACCTTTAAAGGTCTATTGCACAATAAATATGGGACCCGTGTGGGGAGGTCCTGGGAGTCACTGCTGAACACAGGTGTCCGGAAGGTCCTGAAGGAGCTAGGACACTCTCAATGGTGTCCTTACTTCATGCAGGACCTGTGCAGGTCCCAGTGCTGCCATGGTGTCTGCTAGAAGCTGGCAGCCAGGGCAGGGTGAAGTCTTGGAGGTGATGCCCCAGGACAGCCCTGATGCAGGACCTGTGCGGGTCCCAGTGCTGCCATGGTGTCTGCTAGAAGCTGGCAGCCAGGGCAGGGTGAAGTCTTGGAGGTGATGCCCCAGGACAGCCCTGATGCAGGACCTGTGCGGGTCCCAGTGCTGCCATGGTGTCTGCTAGAAGCTGGCAGCCAGGGCAGGGTGAAGTCTTGGAGGTGATGCCCCAGGACAGCCCTGATGCAGGACCTGTGCAAGTCCCAGTGCTGCCATGGTGTCTGCTAGAAGCTGGCAGCCAGGGCAGGGTGAAGTCTTGGAGGTGATGCCCCAGGACAGCCCTGATGCAGGTCCCTGTGCAGGTCCCTGTGCAGCCATGGTGTCTGCTAGAAGCTGGCAGCCAGGGCAGGGTGAAGTCTTGGAGGTGATGCCCCAGGACAGCCCTGATGCAGGACCTGTGCGGGTCCCAGTGCTGCCATGGTGTCTGCTAGAAGCTGGCAGCCAGGGCAGGGTGAAGTCTTGGAGGTGATGCCCCAGGACAGCCCTGATGCAGGACCTGTGCGGGTCCCAGTGCTGCCATGGTGTCTGCTAGAAGCTGGCAGCCAGGGCAGGGTGAAGTCTTGGAGGTGATGCCTCAGGACAGCCCTGATGCAGGTCCCTGTGCAGGTCCCTGTGCAGCCATGGTGTCTGCTAGAAGCTGGCAGCCAGGGCAGGGTGAAGTCTTGGAGGTGATGCCCCAGGACAGCCCTGATGCAGGACCTGTGCGGGTCCCAGTGCTGCCATGGTGTCTGCTAGAAGCTGGCAGCCAGGGCAGGGTGAAGTCTTGGAGGTGATGCCCCAGGACAGCCCTGATGCAGGACCTGTGCGGGTCCCAGTGCTGCCATGGTGTCTGCTAGAAGCTGGCAGCCAGGGCAGGGTGAAGTCTTGGAGGTGATGCCCCAGGACAGCCCTGATGCAGGACCTGTGCAAGTCCCAGTGCTGCCATGGTGTCTGCTAGAAGCTGGCAGCCAGGGCAGGGTGAAGTCTTGGAGGTGATGCCCCAGGACAGCCCTGATGCAGGTCCCTGTGCAGGTCCCTGTGCAGCCATGGTGTCTGCTAGAAGCTGGCAGCCAGGGCAGGGTGAAGTCTTGGAGGTGATGCCCCAGGACAGCCCTGATGCAGGACCTGTGCGGGTCCCAGTGCTGCCATGGTGTCTGCTAGAAGCTGGCAGCCAGGGCAGGGTGAAGTCTTGGAGGTGATGCCCCAGGACAGCCCTGATGCAGGACCTGTGCGGGTCCCAGTGCTGCCATGGTGTCTGCTAGAAGCTGGCAGCCAGGGCAGGGTGAAGTCTTGGAGGTGATGCCTCAGGACAGCCCTGATGCAGGTCCCTGTGCAGGTCCCTGTGCAGCCATGGTGTCTGCTAGAAGCTGGCAGCCAGGGCAGGGTGAAGTCTTGGAGGTGATGCCCCAGGACAGCCCTGATGCAGGACCTGTGCGGGTCCCAGTGCTGCCATGGTGTCTGCTAGAAGCTGGCAGCCAGGGCAGGGTGAAGTCTTGGAGGTGATGCCCCAGGACAGCCCTGATGCAGGACCTGTGCGGGTCCCAGTGCTGCCATGGTGTCTGCTAGAAGCTGGCAGCCAGGGCAGGGTGAAGTCTTGGAGGTGATGCCTCAGGACAGCCCTGATGCAGGTCCCTGTGCAGGTCCCTGTGCAGCCATGGTGTCTGCTAGAAGCTGGCAGCCAGGGCAGGGTGAAGTCTTGGAGGTGATGCCCCAGGACAGCCCTGATGCAGGTCCCTGTGCAGGTCCCTGTGCAGCCATGGTGTCTGCTAGAAGCTGGCAGCCAGGGCAGGGTGAAGTCTTGGAGGTGATGCCCCAGGACAGCCCTGATGCAGGTCCCTGTGCAGGTCCCTGTGCTGCCATGGTGTCTGCTAGAAGCTGGCAGCCAGGGCAGGGTAAAGTCTTTGAGGTGATGCCTCAGGACAGCCCTGATGCAGGACCTGTGCGGGTCCCAGTGCTGCCATGGTGTCTGCTAGAAGCTGGCAGCCAGGGCAGGGTGAAGTCTTGGAGGTGATGCCCCAGGACAGCCCTGATGCAGGACCTGTGCAAGTCCCAGTGCTGCCATGGTGTCTGCTAGAAGCTGGCAGCCAGGGCAGGGTGAAGTCTTGGAGGTGATGCCTCAGGACAGCCCTGATGCAGGTCCCTGTGCAGGTCCCTGTGCAGCCATGGTGTCTGCTAGAAGCTGGCAGCCAGGGCAGGGTGAAGTCTTGGAGGTGATGCCCCAGGACAGCCCTGATGCAGGACCTGTGCGGGTCCCAGTGCTGCCATGGTGTCTGCTAGAAGCTGGCAGCCAGGGCAGGGTGAAGTCTTGGAGGTGATGCCCCAGGACAGCCCTGATGCAGGACCTGTGCGGGTCCCAGTGCTGCCATGGTGTCTGCTAGAAGCTGGCAGCCAGGGCAGGGTGAAGTCTTGGAGGTGATGCCCCAGGACAGCCCTGATGCAGGACCTGTGCGGGTCCCAGTGCTGCCATGGTGTCTGCTAGAAGCTGGCAGCCAGGGCAGGGTGAAGTCTTGGAGGTGATGCCCCAGGACAGCCCTGATGCAGGTCCCTGTGCAGGTCCCTGTGCTGCCATGGTGTCTGCTAGAAGCTGGCAGCCAGGGCAGGGTGAAGTCTTGGAGGTGATGCCTCAGGACAGCCCTGATGCAGGTCCCTGTGCAGGTCCCTGTGCAGGTCCCAGTGCTGCCATGGTGTCTGCTAGAAGCTGGCAGCCAGGGCAGGGTGAAGTCTTGGAGGTGATGCCTCAGGACAGCCCTGATGCAGGTCCCTGTGCAGGTCCCTGTGCTGCCATGGTGTCTGCTAGAAGCTGGCAGCCAGGGCAGGGTAAAGTCTTTGAGGTGATGCCTCAGGACAGCCCTGATGCAGGACCTGTGCGGGTCCCAGTGCTGCCATGGTGTCTGCTAGAAGCTGGCAGCCAGGGCAGGGTGAAGTCTTGGAGGTGATGCCCCAGGACAGCCCTGATGCAGGACCTGTGCAAGTCCCAGTGCTGCCATGGTGTCTGCTAGAAGCTGGCAGCCAGGGCAGGGTGAAGTCTTGGAGGTGATGCCTCAGGACAGCCCTGATGCAGGTCCCTGTGCAGGTCCCTGTGCAGCCATGGTGTCTGCTAGAAGCTGGCAGCCAGGGCAGGGTGAAGTCTTGGAGGTGATGCCCCAGGACAGCCCTGATGCAGGACCTGTGCGGGTCCCAGTGCTGCCATGGTGTCTGCTAGAAGCTGGCAGCCAGGGCAGGGTGAAGTCTTGGAGGTGATGCCCCAGGACAGCCCTGATGCAGGACCTGTGCGGGTCCCAGTGCTGCCATGGTGTCTGCTAGAAGCTGGCAGCCAGGGCAGGGTGAAGTCTTGGAGGTGATGCCCCAGGACAGCCCTGATGCAGGACCTGTGCGGGTCCCAGTGCTGCCATGGTGTCTGCTAGAAGCTGGCAGCCAGGGCAGGGTGAAGTCTTGGAGGTGATGCCCCAGGACAGCCCTGATGCAGGACCTGTGCAAGTCCCAGTGCTGCCATGGTGTCTGCTAGAAGCTGGCAGCCAGGGCAGGGTGAAGTCTTGGAGGTGATGCCCCAGGACAGCCCTGATGAATGAAGACCTGTACCTGACTCCTGGCATTACACCAACACTCACTCACACCGCTACTCTTCTTATTGAGACAAATATACCAGCACTCTGCTGCTCAGGCCAGCTAGCACTGTGCAATTGGGCTCATTTTTCAAGGTAGCAACCCTGGTTCTAGTAGAATAGTATTGCATCCTAAAGAGCAAATCAATTTTTAATCCATTAAGGTTGTGCAGTATGAATCAGTATGAATCTTTGACAGGGTACTTACTACTATTTGATAGTGGCCTGGGTCCTTCATATCTTATCATTTTAATCATCATTTTCATCGTCTTTCATTGTCATTAAAGTTGTCATAATGTGCATACATAATTAATTATCAGCAGTATACTTATCATCATCATCATCATCATCATCTTGATCATGATCATGATCATTATAATCATGATCATCATCATCATCATCTGACATCATCATTATCATCTGACATCATCATCATCCTCGTCATCATCATCATCATCATCATTCTTTCTCTCCTCTGCATCATCACCAGCTTCATCATCATCGTCATCATCATCATCATCATCATCATCATCATCATCATCATCTCCATAATCATATTTATTCGTCAGCATCATTTTCATCATCATCATCATCATCATCATCATCATCATCAGCCGCAGCAGCATCATTATAATCATCATCATCATCATTATCATCATCATCATGGTTTTTACCCTTTAATCATCATCAGAATCATTGTCGTCACAATCATTATGATGATCAACACCCTCTCTGCCAGGCAACACAATCTTAATCCCATCACAACCTTGGGTCTTCCGGAAGCTGAGTGATGTCAGTCTAGGTGAAGACGTAGTTGTTGTCTCACAGGAAGATGTGTTTCACAGTATCTCAATTATGACTTTTGTCTTGCCAGTCACAGAGTACATCTAAAAGGAAGCAGCATGGTTCTGTAGACAGAATGTCTGTACTATGAAGGTGACTTCAATTAGATGAATGATAACTTAATTAAGGAAAAGGAAACCATGGCCATTAGCAGTAGATGTACTGGAAGTTTCATAGCCATTGTCTATGTATCATGAGTGATTGTGGTTCGGAAAGTTACCATTGAAAAGCAGGAGAAAGTTATCTGTTTTGTAAATGCAATTTGTATAGTTTTGAAGAGATGAAAGTATTTTGTGGTTGGAAGGATATGTATAATATTTGGTGTAAGGTAATCCCCCATCCCTTACCCTAACCCCAACCCTTAAAATTACCCCAACCCTGACCCTGACCTTTCTCACAAGAAAACTCTTTTAAAAAATACTTATTTCCTGCTTAACATTTAAAAATGAATGTTATTTAATATCTATAAGCATTTCTTTTATTCAAGTGTCCTATTCACACCAGGAGAGCATACACAAGGTCTGGCACAAATGAAATCATTTTGATAACAAAACTATATTTTTTTAGATATTTAAATGAATGATGTTGTTGCTATTAGGTTTGACAGCTAATCCTCAAATATATTTCAAATATCGCTCTACTTGGAGAGTGATTTTTAAAGTTGTCAGACCATATGTACACTCCAGATACCAGTATCTTAATGGTGAAAGTACATTGAATGGAATTGCAATATTCATTTAGAAGATATATATTGATTTAACCCATCCAATGCTGAGGCTACTCTCAACCAAAATACAAGGATGCAACTATTTTTGAAAACCATCTAAACACTGGCATGTTGGTATTCATTGGATAGTTTTCACTGAGTACTCTCAGATGAGTACCCATTTGCCAGGGTTTCAGTCATTTTTCAGGTTTTTTGCATCATTGTGTATTGACCAAATTAGCCACCAACATCATAAGGTCAATTATCCATAGGGTACTAATCAAATATATACTAGTGATTTGCCTATGCTGATGGTCAAGTGATAAACAAGATGACAACAGGAGCAGATTCATAGTTTATGAGATACTGCTCAATAATATCTAAGGTTTTGAGGGATTTATTGAATATGAGGATCTAGCACTGCTTGAGTTGGAGAGTTGCAGAGGGAGGGAGTGGAGAGGTTGGAAGAGCCACTTGGGGATGTGATAAGAGTGGGATGGATTGTTTATTGTAGGAGATAAACAATAACAGTAGTGGGAGCAGCAGGGTTAGGATCTGAAAACACTTGTCTCATCTACAGGTCTTCTCTGAGGCTGGCTCTACAGGTCTAACTTAACCCTTATGCTGCTGGAGGCTAATTTGTCCAATACAAAATGATTCTCAAATACCTGAAAAATGGCTGAAACCCTGGCACATGGGTACCCATCTGAGAGTACTCAGTGAGAGCTTTCCAATGAATACCAACATGACAGGGTTTAGATGGTTTTCAAAAGATTTTGCAGCATTGTTCTTTGGATGAAAGTAGCCTCAGCATTGGAAGGATTAAAGGTACTTCCTGCCCATCCCCCCACTCTCCCAGCCCTAGTCCTTTCACTGCCCCTACTGGGAGATAAAAAAAACAGGGTTAGCTTCTGGAAACACTTGTCCCATCTACCAGTGTTATCTGAGGCATGCAGTACAGGTATGGCTTCAATCATACTTCCCGCCCCCTCCATAACCCCCTATTCCTACCCTAGCCCCCCACTGGAAGACGATACAAAATTTCCGACTTGAAGCTCCTACACATCCCCTTCCCTCAACCCCTCTCCTCACCCTCTCTACTTGGAGATAGGACAATAGTGTTAGGATCTGAAAACACTTGTCTCATCTACCAGTCTTCTCTGAGGCATGCTGTACAAGTCTGACTTCAAGGTACTTCCTGCCCCTCCCCCCCCCCCCCCCCCCCTCTCCCCCAGCCCTAGTTCTTTCCCAGCCCCTACTGGGAGATAAAAAAACAGGGTTAGCTTCTGGAACACTTGTCTCATCTACCAGTCTTCTCTGAGGCATGCTGTACAAGTCTGACTTCAAGGTACTTTCCAATCTTATTTCATGTTACTACAACACCTCCCTCATACCCAGTACCCACCCCTATTTGGAGATAGGACAATAGTGTTAGGATGTGAAAACAATAGTCTCATCTACCAGTCTTCACTGAGGTATCCTGTACAGGTCTGACACAAATATGCTACGGCACCAACCCCTCCTATATGTGCCAACCTGTTCCCCTATACCAGGATCTTCCCATTGTCAGATACTATGTTAGATTAGCTTAAGTAAGAAAGCAAATTGCCCAAGAATCTGACTGGCAGAATAAAGAAATATAATTTCAGGATACAGGACACTGTGAAAATAGCATACAGTTTCCACCTGTTTAGTGCAGTGTCTTGGTTGGTGGGGGACAACAGTAGGTCTACTGATCCTGCAACCCTACAACCCTTAATATGCTACTGGTGGCTAATTTGATCCATACAAAATAGTCCAAAAAAAACTGGAAAGTGACCTAAACCAAGACACATGGGTTCTCATTTGCGAGTACTCAGCGAGAACTTTCCAATGAATACCAACTTGACAGGGTTTGGATGGTTTTCAGAAATCTTTGTATTCTTGTGCTGTCGACGAAAGTAGCCTCTGCATTGGAAGGGTTTATACCTATCTACTACAAGGTTCTCCACACAGAAGGCTCAAAGGTGTGCTGGATCTCGGGTGAAGAAAGTTCAGGTAGTCAGTGGAAATAGCGGGGTGTTTATTTCAGCTCGTTGAAGGGTTGATTGTTGAAGTGGGTGTAATCTTTGTGCCCAGCCTGCAGCCTCCAGGTGCTCGCGACTGGTCACTGATCAAAGGCCGGCGGCCAAGTCGTGCATGACACACCTAGACAGGTGTCATCATCGTCAAGCTGTTTTTACCTGCCGCTCATCTGCGCAGGTGTGTTTGTTTTTTGCCGTTTCCCATAGGTGTTCAGCGACCATGCGAAAAGAGTCTCTTGAGGCAAAGCGCCTCACGTCCTCATCATTGTCATTGTCATCATCATTTTCATCATCATTGTCATTGTCATCATCATTTTCATCATCATCATCGTCATTGTCATCTTCATGGTCATCATTGTCATCATCATCGTCACTGTCATTGTCATTGTCGTCATCATCATCATCACTGTCATCCTCATCATTGTCATCATCATCATCGCTGTCATTGTCATTGTCATCCTCATCATCATCATTGTCATCATGATCGTCATCTTCATGGTCATCATCATCGTCATTGTCATCATCATTGTTGCTGAGGTGGTAGCCATCATTGATGCCATCAACAACATAATTGTCACAATAGCCATCCTTGTCACTTGTTCATTTCATCCAACATTCCCATACCCCTGGCCTAGCTATGAGGCAGACAATTGGAATCTTAATATCGTATCTCTCTTAGCTAATTCATTCATTTGCTTGTCAGACAACTCTCATCCCTCATGTATTCTTTAGAACTTCTCCTGGTCACTGTAAATACACACTTATATAAGAAAGGATTATAGATATGTACAGTTAGATACAGCTTATCATTTCTATACCAATACTTTTAAGAGCTCACTTGTATTGATACAACATCAGAATACATTCTTTATAAACTCATAGCAAATGGGAATCATAAGTTAAATTCCTGTAGACACTGAACATTTTTACTACCAAAACCAGAAGAGAGTGGAAGGGTATTATTTGTCATACATGAAGGGGGGTATTCCTTGTGTTGTATGAAAAGGGGTGTTCCTTATATCCTTTGTACCCCACCAGTATTCCTGAATGAGGGTGTTTGGGTATCATTCGGTACAGGCACATCCAGCACCCTGTATGTGATATGTACACTCTGGGTCATGTTTTATGCCCTAAACTTTGATATTAATGCCCCAACACCCCTGAATGAGGGTATTTGGGCATCATCCTGTAAGACCTCGCCCCAACCATGGAGACATCCAGGCACCCCACATTTATTATGTACAGCGGGTCATGCTCTATGGCTTAACTCTTGATATTAATGCCATAATAGCTTATTCTGTTTACCTGTGTGTGCCGGTATCATCATATTAATTGATAAGCAATAAAGGTGTGGATTATTGATGAGGTGCTGTAGTGTTATCAGTAATAAAACCCTTCATCATGACACACAGGTGCTGTTTGTGTTATTCAGCTGCCCCCCTTTTCCCCTTTAGTTCACCCCGATAAAATACACTACATGACTAGCTTGTTAGCTCATAATGCAAAACCAAACGCCTATACACCCCACCTCCCCCCACATAATACAAAACAAAACTATCCAACCCCCACCCCTTAATTTGCGCCCCCCAATAAATATACACTACATGACTTGCTAGTTAGCACAATAAATGCATTACATAACACCAATACAACCCTCCATGTCAACCTTCATAGGGATAATAATAGATATCTAGCTAGATCAATTGATAGGCAGTATCAGTAAATGGAGTTCAAAGGTTTTCTAGATGCAGTCTGTATTTTAAAAAACAAGTGAAACTTCTTGTAGACTCATTTGGTATTATGCTTCCTGAAAATTTCCTGAGTTAAGCAGTAATTAAAGGTTTTGTTTTGTCATGTCTCATGTTTTGAGAACACCCTAATACCAAATGAAGCTGAGACTTTCCAGGAAATCCTGTGAATTTCCTGTGAATTTCCTGGGAAAATCCTGGGAATTCCTTGGTATTCCATCCAAGTTGTATTTGTCAAAGGCTCTGTCGCAGGCTGGTGAGTCAATGCAACAGTTGGACACCCTTGATATCCATCTCAGATGAAGAAAAGAATAGACATGTAGAATTATTATATGCGCTATAGTGAAGGGCTGGACATGCCAGGGATCTCTGATCTGTCGTCAGGGAACAAGGACCATTCAGGGCTCTCATATCATTTACATTACAGAGAAACCTGTGCGCCAGCATGCGCAGAGCACAACTTTTAGGCTATTTGTTGAGGCTAGCCTGTTCAGGTTGACCAGCTGATTTCATATCCACTTGTTTTTATTTATCTAAGTATCCATGTACAGTGATTTTACCTGCAGATGACTGACAAGGTGGTAGCTGGTTTTAGTGTCAAGCACTCAGCCTATGGTTATGTCAGGATAACTTATACAATGTAAACTGTTATAAATTCCTCTTATGTGTTAATTGCTACCTCAACTCTGCCCATCCTTTGCACTCATTTGAAATGTTTTTCTCATATTTTTGAAGCATTCAGTCATACAAGTGTTTTGTAATTAGTTTATTCATGATCAAAGTTGTGCAATTAGTTATTTCTTTCATAAGCTGCCAATCCTTTCCTAGATCATGAGGACACTGCTTATGCAAGGTTCAGAAAAGGACATATTTTTTTAATTTAATGTTAATTTATACACTTTTGCATTATGGCTATATCAGGATAATGTATACAATGTAAACTGTTATAGATTCCTCTCATGTGTTAATTGCTACCTCAGCTCTGCCCATCCTTTTCCTTTGCACTCATTTGAAATATAATTCTCATGTTTTCGAAGCATTCAGTCAGACAAGTGTTTTGTAATTAGTTTATTCATGTTCAAAGTTGTGCTATTAGTTATTTCTTTTATAAACTGCCAATCCTTTCCTAGATCATAAGGACATGGCTTATGCAAGGTTCAGAAAAGGACAAATTAATCAATTAAGGTGGCTGTAAACGTTTCCGGTGGAGAGCAGACTTTCCCTCAAATAATGGCTGATTTCTCATTATTTGTACACTAAACCCCTAGCAAACTATATATTTTTAGAAAGCTGAGATTCTAAGGAATACATAGGATATGGATAGATTGTATGTGCTCCAAACATTTTGAAGAAATTGGGGTCAAAACTTTGACTAAACAATTTTCAGTATATATGTCACGGCTGACGCAAATCTAAGAGCAGGATATAAGATGATAACCTGATTTTTTAAAACATTGAAAAAAACCTTTGTCTCTACAAATCTAGACAAGGGTTTTGTAAAATATGGCCCCTAACTTTTTTTATGGCCATTTATCTAACAACATTTTAGGGAAAAAATGCTTTTTTGGTTTCTTGATTTTTGACTCACTATAAAAAATTAACCAGATAAGATATTGCAATATCCCCGTCTAGATTTGTAGAGAACATGTTTTAGAATCTATATACAAAGTTTGAAGCTAATTGATTAAGATTTGTGTCTAAATTCACGTCAGCCGTGAGAGTAAAACTATAGAAATCTAAGCTGAGAAAATGGCAGTTTTGCGTTTTACACAATAATTGTAACTGTGCAATAACTTGCTACTACTTTAATGTGTTTATTTTAGTCCAAGTGGAAAGATAAAGTAACCTTCCATTGTATTTCACAACTGTCAACATTTTTTTCTTCTGAATTACCTCAAAAATAAGTATAAATAAGCACGTTTCTGCTACTGCCTGTAGCCTGTCAAAATAGTTGGTATGCTAATGTTGAGTCCCTTCCATATATGGGCATCATGTGACCTCACCCTGGAATCTTGTTTGCATGCTAATGTAATCCATCATAGTTCTAGATTTCTTAATCATTCAAAGAACTGTGCCATCAAAATCAATTTTCGGCTATCTAGTTTGTTATGCTAGCAGCCTATTTGACTGCAAGTTTACTAATTTTGCAAATAAAAGCTTGAAATACTTTATCATTTATCTAAAATAAACATTTTGCAGGGCCAAAAGCTTAATACTTTGAAGCTATCACAAGCATAGTTTTCTAACAAAGTGGCTTGTTTTTGTTCATATTTTTGGGCCTTATTCATTGAAGGGGATATGTACCTCTTTCAATATTCCACTTGGTACCTGAGTAAATCATCTATCTGTTTATGTGGGTGCTGCTATTGAGAATAACTTAATGCTATGGAGTCATGAAGTAAAATAATTTTACAAACCTATTTTGCTGTATCTGCTTCTACTCTAGAGACAATCCAGTGATCCAAGTTGAATAATCTTGAATCAGATAGCTGCATAGTTTCTTAGATGAGCAACTTATGATCCAAGATAGTTTACAGAAGAATGGGCACTTTCCTTAAGATCCCACACAATATATTCCTGTGTCTTTACTGCTTGAAGTGCTCAGGGCAAATGACCTGTTCTACCCAGAGAGCAGTAAGTCCAATTGTTTGGTACTTCCTCTCAACTCCCAAAACCCTTGAGGGGATTATGTGTGACACTACACACTGAGCGGAGACCTGAGGGGATTATGTCCAATGGACACAACACAGATACCTGTATCTATTTCCACAAGACTGAAGCCACAGTGCTAATCAATCACCTACTGTAACCCAATTGTTCACCTGTAATTCCAATCGTTTTTGTTTCTCTAACTGACTGACAACATTGTTGTGAAAAATACAATCCAGGCTTCAATTAGTTGATAGCTGAATTATATGGATGTAATTGTACTTATATGGGTGTGATTGTCCCATTTTAGTATTGTTAATTACACAAAGAGCATGGAGTGTCTGTTCAAGATGGAGGTATGAGAAGGAATTACTCAGCATGCAAAGCCCAAGTTTTCCCATTAAATACACACATTGTATTACCTGTTGCCCAAAAACTGGTATGTTTCCTGTTTTTCTCAGACAGCCGGAGCCACATTTTGATTAAGACTAACCCCCAATACACTATTTTTTAATTAATCAAAACATCATTATCTGTGATGCCATTCCATTTCCTGCCTCATCTTCACTTGGCAGGTGGGAGGGGCTTATCAGCTAATTAGTCACATGACCAAAACATTGCAGCATGCTCTCTGATTCTCAGCTGTCACACAAACAAATTTCACAATTCATGCAGTTTGGAGTGGGGTAGAGGTATGGAGTTTTTTTCATATGGAGGGTAAGACCCGGTTCATTAACATAATAGATATATCTCAAAACAGGCCTTCCCTGAGGACGAAACGTTTACGGCCACCTTAATTGGTACACTTTTGCTTTGAATTCGCCTCAATATGAAATTCAGACATTGAATGGAAAAATCACGAAAATTTCAATTTCAATCCCTAAACTGCATGTATATTAGGTGTTAATATTGGTAGTTGAAAAGGACATATTTATTCAGTTAATTGGTACACTTTTGTTTTGAATTTCAAAAATTGCATGTGCATAATGATTTGGTGTTTCATATAGTTCTCTTGGTTTTAGTAGTACTGGTATCCAACATGAAATTCAGACATTGAATGGAAAAATCACGAACATTTCAAAAGGGCTAATCCCTAAACGGCACATATATTAGGTGTCAATATTGGTAGTTGAAAAGGACATATTTATTCAGTTAATTGGTACACTTTTGCTTTGAATTTCAAAAGTTACTTACTAATGATGTAGTGTTTCATATAGTTCCCTTGGGGTTAGTAGTACTGGTATTCAATATGAAATCCAGACATAGAAAGGTAAAATCACAAAAATTTCAAAGGTGCCAATCCCTAAACTGCACATACTGGTGTTAATATTTGTAGTTGCCACCCAACTGATATTCTTAAGAAGAGCCAGGATGACAGACAGACAGACATCCTGTGTCAGCTGAGGAGATGTCCCACTCGGGAAGTGAACATAATCATTTCATCAGGGGGAATATCATGTAATTATCAGGGTTTGTTATGTACAGAGGAATATATCAGCAGCCAACATCACAGGATTCTTGGAAAGCAGAAAGCAGATTATAATTTTTTCCAAATTTTCAGAAATATATATATATATTTTTTTTAATTTTTAGAGACAGATTTGTTTTCAAATTATTTTTCTCCAAAATGTACATGTACATTATAATATTTTACATTAGTAAATGCTGTTATATATGGTTTATTTCTAATGGCATCTCCTGTACAGATGGCATTTTCTGTCACAAAAGTCCATCCGTTTTTGGGATATGTGTTTTATACATGTAAATCAGTAATATTAAATGACTCTTCTCTGTGGTATTTGGTTCATATATGCAGGGACTAATGTCCATAAAGTATGTTATTGGAAGATTTTTCTGGATCATTTGATAAATCTTTCTTATTGTGAGAGATATGTGTCAAAATTTTGATTGTTTATTCCAGAGGCTTGTTCATCAAAATTAGTATGGGACATTATCTCATTTGATGGATTTATTTTTATTATGAGAGACATGTGTCTGATATATTGATGGCATATGGTATTCTCTGTGGTATGTGGTTCATTTCCCCGACAATTGCCCATTAAAAGTAGTGTAGAATATTTCCTTATCATTTGATTGATTTATTTCTATTGTGAGGTGTATGTGTCTAATATATTGGTGGTATTGATATATGGTACTTTCCAGTGTATGGTTCAATTCCATTGACTTGTCCAGTTAATGTGGCAGCATATTAGGCGTTTCCTATATCATTTGATGAATTTATTTCTATTGTGCAGGGTCTGTGTCTAATATATCAGTGGTATCAGTATATGGTGTTTCTCACTGTATGGTTCAATTCCATTGACTTGTCCAGTTAATGCAGTACCCAGTATCATTTGATGGATTTATTTCTATTGTGAGGGATATGTGTCTAATATATTGGTGGTATATGGTATTTTCTGTGCTGTATGGTTCATTTCCATTGCTGGCTGTTAGGAGGGTGGGTCACCTCTGTCTGTCATCAGCCACTAAATCTCCTCCGGGTCTCCTCCCCTCCCTCAGTCACAGTGACCCAGGCGGCTCCCAAAGCGACCCTTTACACCGGGCAACACATCCGGCTCTGAGCATCTTACAGTGCAGAGTATTTTTAAGAAAAATATAGATCATTGTCTTATTGATTTGATGCTTAATCAGTATGTTAAGAACAATATACATTATTTTCTCTTTTACTGACTTGTTGATTGTTGATAACAATATAGATAATTGTTTTATTGACTTGATAATCTATCAATTTGTTAAGAACAGTTTAGTTCAATTTTTATTGACTTAATATATCAATATATTAAGAGCAGTTTAAATCATAGTTTATTGATTTGATGGTCAATCAATATGTTAAGAACAATATTAATCATTCTTTTTTTGATTAAATTTTGACTACAAAAGTTGCAATTTTTCTCCATATTAGGGAGTTTATTTGAATCTCCTGACCCCTGCTGGCTGGTTGTGGCATGTCCTGGCTGCTGGGGGGTAGTTGATTATAGTGTTAGCGGCACCTGAACTATTGATCTCCTCCACCTCTTACAACAGGTAGAGAGTCTCTGTAGAGTGTGACCGTTCAATAATGGCACTTCCTTGCTCCACTGCCACGGTGTCAGGCACTGCACACTAGGACACAGAGCCAGGTGCATGTTTGCACAGAGTGGGAGGGGGTTGGAGGGAGATACTGAGGGGGGGGGGGGGGGGGGGGGGGGGGCATGTATGCACTGGGGTTGGGGGGGGGGGGGGCTACTGAGTGATAGGGGGTAACTGAAGGGTGAGATCATGCGTGCCCAGTGGGTGTACTGAAGGGAGAATGGGTAATAGTCCCCCCACTCAGTACCCCCTCTGTATGTAAATATTCCTGGCTTGTTTGACTAGCCTTCCTTTCCCATCTTATACTCACCAATTAACACATCATATAAATCTCATCAAAGGGAATTCTAGGGTCAGTAAGATGTGCTTGAGGTATATCTTAGTTATAGGTGGTCTTTTAAACTAGTGTAACAGTTCCAGTAACTTATATATTGCTGAAAAAAAATCCCACTGCAATGAAAAGCTGTCTCTTCACCCATGCTCCTCTGCATGCTGCCTACCCCCCCCCCCCCCTCCCCCCTCTCCCCCCTCACACTCTGAAGCACATGGAAATCCCTACTGGCAGCATCTTATGGTAACTAGGCTTGGGCAGGATAAAACTAATTGTGGTTAAAAACCACAGTCCTGCACTGTTCACTGTGCAGTGCATGGCCATGCACTTGAAACACAATTGATCAATTAGTATGGGGACGATCTATTGTAATACTGTATCATTCTTAATCGATCTCTTAGCTGAAGAGAGGTTACTGTTACTGCACAACAAGACCCCCCAAGGCTAAGTGGCCATACTCCGATACAGGATTTACAAGAAGGCATATTCCTTGTAAATGGAAGTTCATTTTACATATGTATACCCGTTGCAGATACAGAGGGAGTTTGAGGTTTTTTTTCGAACCTCCCCTTACAAATCAAAATGTTGATTTTTTGCTTAGAATTGTTACTTTTCTTTGGTTTTGCTAAAGACCAGATATATCCGTCTGTTAAAAATGAACACCTCCTAAAGTGAGGTATGTCTTAGAAGATGTTTTTTAATAAAAATATATGGTTGTTTGTCAAAGAAAGTAAAAATCCTAAATTCGTTGTATAAAATTTGTCTGTCTTATAGGACTTTATCAGGAAACTGCCTGTCCAAAAGACTGCCTGGACGGGTCCTGGCTAAGTACCTGGCAGTACAGGTAAGAGTGGGTCATCTCTCAAAATGGGAGAAAAATGGTCCTGCAGCTGCTAGATAACTCATACATGTGGAAGTGTTGACATTCTAAAGTAGGTATGAAATATTCAGTGTAGTATTTGAAGACCTAGGGCCCTCCTCTCTGATTACAGGGTTAGCCCTGCTATTTCTCACCTCTTTCTCTTGCAGGCTAGGTAGCTCTTTGTCACGACAGGTACTAAAATATACCACCAACCCCACAGACAGACACCTGCTTTACCTATTAATGCTTAACCTTTATGCTGCAGGTGGCTAATTTGGCCAATAGGAAATTATGCAAAAAATCCAAAAAAATGACTGAAACCATGGTATGTGGGTACTCATCTGAGAGTACTCAGTGAGAGCTTGCCAATGAATACCAACATGGTTTAGATGGTTTTCAAGAATCTTTGCATTTTTGTGTTTTTGACGAAAGTAGCCTTAGCATTGGAAGGAATGCTTAAAAGTTCTTCCAGAAGTAACCGTTAGTATCTTAATTACCTTTTGTTAATAACACTGGAATTACAAATGTGTTTACAAAATATTTGAAGGAGAGTTGTTGGTAGTGTTCTAATCAACAATACTCCTTCAGATATTTTCCCAATGATGTTTTCGCTTGAGAGATTTCATCAAAGGCATCAGGCATGTTTTGGCCACTGTGAGCACTAATGGGTTAACGACACAGAGGTTAATTAGTTTTACAGGTAAGAAAACACATCTTTTGTGGGCATAGCATCTTGATCGACACACCACAGGTGGGAACACCAAAAGAGCTGCTATTGAGTGGGACGAAAGTTTCATCACTATATCAATAGTGCTAAATGGGATATGATTATAGGTTAGGAGGTGGCTGAATAGCACTGGTATCGATATGCTCTTTGCAATCAACTCATGCAATAAACGCACCATGGCAATATTGAAATGTTGCCACTGCGGGAAGTGTGGGGTGAGAGGGGGAGATGTTTTTTTTATAAGTAAAGCAAATAGAGGATGAAAGACGGCAATCGATTGATTGCGGGTGTAGTTGTACAGGTTATGCCTGTGGCCTGCCAGGTGTTGACATAAGAAAAGCAGAAGTAATAGCAGTGGCAGTAGCAGTAGCAACAGCAAGAGCATTATTATTGTTATGTTATCGTTGTTATTGTTATTATTGTAATTATTGTAATTATTATTATTATTATTATTATTATTATTATTATTATTATTATTATTATTATTATTATTATTATTATTATTGTCATTATTATTATCAGTAGTAGTAGTAGTAGTAGTAGTAGTAGTAGTAGCAGCAGCAGCAGCAGGAGTTGAAGTAGTAGTAGTAGTAGTAGTAGTAGTAGTAGTAGTAGTAGTAGTAGTAGTAGTAGTAGTAGTAGTAGCAGCAGCAGCAGCAGTATTAGTAGTAGCAGCAGCAGCAGCAGCAGTAGCAGCAGCAGCAGCAGTAATAGTAGTAGTAGTAGCAGCAGCAGCAGCAGCAGCATTCTTTGAATGGACTTATTTTTTATCTAATTAACCTCTATCTGAAGTGCATTAGGTCACACATATCATTGCCATTCAAATGTGATAGTTTATATCATAGTAAAAACAGCAGAATGATACACCTTTTTGTAATTACCTAGGACTCTCATTTCAGGAATATAGGTGGGGGGTAAATTATCATTATAAGATGATACTACAGTAGGTTGTTTTTTTGTATGCCAACAGCTAAACTCATAGCCCCTTACCCATCCATAATGAGAAATGATCAGCTGAGTAATACAGGATCTGCTTATAGCTAGACTTGCCATTGTGATATATAGGCCAGAACTAACAGAGAAAGGACACTGGGAAATCAGCTGATTTTCAGCAGGAAGACCGGCAACATCAAGATTTTGTCTCACCATAGAGTGCAAACATAGCTGCCTGCATACCTAATTGGTTAAGTGGCAATACTGGTTCACCCTTTAACAACTGGCCATGCATGCATGAATGGCATTTATGATGACACCCTCTGCTGCCCAAATACTTCACATTCTTTGAGAATTGGTATTTCCAATCTGTATATATATATATATATATATATATATATATATATATATATATATATATATATATATATATATATATATATATATATATATATATATATATATATACATATATATATATATATATAGATATATATACATATATATATATATATATAGATATATATACATATATATATATATATATATATATATATATATATATATATATATATATATATATATATATATATATATATATATATTTATATATATATATGTATATATTTAATGTTTGCATTGCTATGATAGTTTGATTTCCCTTTTTTCTGGTAGGGGTAGTTTTACATTGTTGATGGGACAAAAAACAGCATGGCACCCAACAGTCGTTAACAAGAAGGAAAACATGACGAAACCAAGGCAAATAATCTGAGTGTTCTATCTGCTTTTAACTGTCCTCTCCATCCTCCTTGAGTTTACCCTTCCTTCTGGCTCCCATGGTCATGATCTGGCACACCCCTTCAGCTGACTGTTCTTCCGTGTACCCCCAACTCCGGCGAGAATCGACTAGCACTTGTTGGTGTTCGACAAGGTAAACACGAAACTCACAGGCTGAATAAGCGTCTAACTGACGCCCGACAGAACCTCTGTTTACAGAGGACTTCCCTTGGGCGGCCCGGGATCGCTGACTTCCCACAATGCACTGTTCAATAGGTGCGCAGTCAGGACTGGGTTATAGATCTCATGCCTTCTCCTACTGTTTCCACACTGCCTCCTATGAGGGTCCATAACACTTTTTCTCCTGTTTATTTGTTTTCCTTTTCAGATGGGTGGGTGGGTCCATTTTGTTGGTACGCTCCAACTCACTCTATATATAATTCAGGCTTTGCAAACTTGAGAGGGCACATTTTTGGTTGTACCTGTCTGTTTGTTTTATCTTGGATGAGTAAAAACAAGTGGATATGAAACCAGCCCATCAACCTGGATAAGTTGGCTGTGGTGAATAGCAAAAAAATTGCATTATGCGCATGTTGGTGCACAAGTTTCTTTACTATGTAAACAATACGAGAGGCCTCATTGGTCTTTGTATCCTAGTTAATTATCGCACTAAGGCCAGATTCAAGACCTTTGGAATTGCCAGGTTTTCACCATAGCGCATACTGTAAAGTTCGAAATATTGGCGTGGAACTATTATTGGCGACATTAGCGAGTGGGTTAGATTCGCTAATATTACGATCCGTTTATATTTGTTCCATTTTTCAACAATTTTTCATTTTGCATAGGCCTCCAGGCGCGTTTCTGTATTTTGAGGCCATGTGCACAAGCAGTCTGTCATGGCGGCGATATCGTCTTCCGTTGGATTGCTACACGACTAGTATCTCTGCTACTACCCTTTAAAAACGGTGTATAGATGTTAGCCCTGTGTATAGTGCGCACCCCCTTTTTGGTCCATGTCTCTAGCTATTTTGTGAACACGAACAAACTAGCAATGGATTCGGACAAACATTAAGTTGATTGTAATTTGAAGTCACGTATAATGCTACTCTATAGACAATAGGGGCTCGGACATTCATGCCGTCACGGTGTATTGGAATTAGTGTGCCTAAAATAGAACCGGCTGGACGGGCCTCAGGCTGGTAACACAAACAAATCACGGCTAGATAGGACTTTAAATGTTTAACCGATACTACTTAAGTTGAGACATGCTAAACATGTTAGAAACGCAATTAAAATGAAAACATACCAAAGGCTGTGCTCTGATACGGGGTGCGGTAATGGCGGGTCATCGATATCTGATCTCCATGTGGCCTGGGGACTCGATGTAAAACACCATGGATTTCTAGCTCTGTGTATAAGACACACCCCCGTATAATGGGAAAAAAATGTGTAAAAAGTGTGTCTTATACATGCAAAATTGCGGTAATCACAGGCTGCATGTTTTTTTAAGTTCCGTTCTGTTTCATTGTACGATTTAAAAAAGTGTACCAAATGTGAAGCTTCCGTGCATCTGTCGGCAGATGGCGCTTTTCGAGATGGTTCACACGCTAATATTACGATTCGCTAATATAGAAAATTGGATCAATTCGCTAAATTTAAGCACGCCAATATTTCGAACTTTACAGTATAGTAATTGATCTCTCGCCACATATCCATTCTTTTATTCATCTAAGCATTTACACACTCCTTGTTATGAGGGACCCTACCACTTTTCCTCTTGTTTATTTACTTTCCTTTTCAGATAGGTTAATGGGCCTTTACCATTTTGTCGGTTAAGCTCCAACTCACCCTATGAATTATTCAGGGTTTTTAATATGAAAGGGCACATTTTTGGTTGTAGCTGTTTGTTTGTTCTACTTAACAGGTAGGTCAAAGGGACACAACCGGAGAGTCAATACCAAGTATAAAATATCAAAGGAAATATTCTTGGGCATCTAGAAAATGATCGCCAATAGTGAAACAAAAGAATGACTTTTTTTCTATTTTTTTATTCAGTGTTGGCCAGGGACTTAGCCAGGATTTAGAAACAGGGTGCCTAAAATTGGCAATTGTTAAATTTTGGGGTGTCCAAATTTTAAGGGGGACCACAATATTCTCAGATTTCAACCATAAACATGTATAAATATATCAAAATAAGGCATGATATCCTTATAGAATGTCATGGGAATTACATAGAGATGAAAAAAGTCAAATTATATGCTTGAGATTGACATTTTAAGAAATTCCTCAAAAAAAATTGGGGTGTCCTGAGAGGTGCTTTTTAAGGGTTTGGGTGTCCAAAAAGACACCCAGACGCCCTGCTGGCTAACACCATGGTGTTGGCTGTGTCATTGAGTGCAGTCTTGCATAATTTATGTTTGTTTGTTTACCTGTGTAGATGTGCATAATTAATGCCTGTCTGTTTACCTTTTCTTTGCAGGTAGGTGAAGAGAGCTGCATGTTGTATTGATGTTCCACTTCAGAGGTTGGTGCCACAACAGGTAGGCAAATGCTGCCTTTTGAAGGCCGGGGGGGGGGGGGGGGGGGGGGGGGGGGGGGGGGATATCAATGATGGAGGTGTGGTATTGTGCTTGTGATGGGAGATAATATTCTTTTCTTATCAAATATCTGGTACTGTCCAATTTCAATTTAGTTCATTATTTTATCTTTTGTTGACAAATTCTTCTATAAAATTCCATAATGCAATTTATGTATGGATTAGATTAAATAAAACAACAACAGTATTCTGGTTGTACCTTTTAGAATTTTCTTTTAATTATCATCTTACAAAGAGCATCATCATCATCACTATCATTGTCGTCATTACCATCATCATCATCATCATCATCATCATCATCATCATCACCATCATCATCATCATCATCATCATCATCAGTGCTATCATCTTGCATTACTTGATCAGCTGGTCTTCATACTTTTCTCATTTTTTGAATATCAATATCATCATCTGCGATTCAGATTATTTACCATCCCGTCATACAATCTTTTCTTCTCATCCACTCTCCTCATCATACGCATATTACCCTCTTTTCATATCCATGTTCTCTAGGTCAGTCCCCCATTTCCCCCCGCTGTACCCCCCTTCCTGACGGGAACAGGAACGTGCCACAGGTCTGTGCGAGGGCGCCGTTACTCGTTACACCTGGTCGTGACGGGGTGACTAATCTATTGTCCAAGTCCTGTCATGCCAACGGGCCGGGGAGGAAAATGTCAAAGGAGAGAGGAAATTAGTTGGCAACACTGAACATGTTATGAAATAAATAGTATAATTTCCCCTGAATGCAATTTGTGGCTAGAAGTTGTGTGATTGTGATTATTACTGTAACACGTAGCATGATGCGCTATTGATCCTGTAAACAGGGTTTCATACAGGCCAGCGCGGCATTAATGAAAAGTCTTTTAGGGCCGCTGCAAGTCACTGCAGGTTGATATAAAGTCAAGTAATTGGCAAACAGGTCATCACCTAGTGCTCCGAGAAAATCTATAAGAGTGTGAAATATGATGAAAGCGCGAGGAGAAAGCCGGAAGATAACTTGCCTCCCATTTCCATGACATTGACATGCCATGCCCTTTGTGGGGAAAAAAAGCAGTTAGGATTGAGTGGGGGCTCGTCATCAGTAAGTGTGCATTAGTGGGGTAGTCAGCGGTGGATGGTCGCCAAGGTGGCATGTTGTGAGATGATTGTCACATCAAGAAATCACCTTCTTTCATGAAACAACTCGTTTGATTCTTTTGCTCGTTAACCTACCTCTGTATCATGCCCAATTGGCTGTACTCCCTGTTAACGAGCAGCCATGCTGTTGCCGTGGTACCCTGGTGATGCGGGGTCCAGGTAAATCACAGGTAGAGATAGCATTGAGGTGAGCGCAATACAGGTAGATTAACCCTTATGCTGTTGGTGGCTAATTTGCCAATACAAAATGATGCAAAAAGCTGAAAAATGACTGAAACCCTGGCATATGGGTACTCATCGGAGAGTACTCAGTGAGAGCTATCTAATGAATACCAACATGACAAGGTTTAGATTATTTTCAAAAATCTTTGGGTTCTTGTGCTTTGGATGAAAGTAGCCTCAGCATTGGAAGGGTTAAAGGTGGAGTTAACGCAAAGGTGAGCCGCATACAGGTAAATTAAAGGTAGCGCTTGCTAGAAAGTGATAGGGGTTGATTAGTATGTGCATCGCTGCACCGGGTAGCGACATCCTTTGACTTAGCACTACAGGTGAAGATCAAACAGCAAAGGTGAGAGATAGCAGGCCTCTTTAAGCGCCAAGGTGGAGCATTAATTTGACTGCAGTGCCTTTGATGGTAGGGCGATCTCAGCATTGAGAGGAACAAAGTCAAAAACAAATGTGGCTTTAAAGAGTATGTGAGGTATCATTAGTGAAATCTGGGAGGTAAATAACCTCAGGGCTGACTGACTTGTTCTTTGCAAGTCCGACTATTGAATTAGCTTTGTTAGTTAAATCAAAGTACACTGCTGGCTCTATCAGACTCTACGAGATTAGCATCTCTATTTTAGTGAAACCCATTCATGACTCTACTGACCTAAGATGACCCAACTGGTTTAGGGATATCTTTCCACAGATGGCAGCTTTAGGAAAATATTTGAAGGAAAAGAAATTCATCAGAACTCAACCAAAAGCATCCATTCAAATATTTGTCTCAATCCTTGCTCTTTTCTTCTTTGTAATGTATCATAAATATGATGATGATAATAATGATAATAATAATGATAATAATAATGATAATAATAATAATAATAATAATAATAATAATAATGATAATAATAATGATAATAATAATAATGATAATGATAATAATAATAATAATGATAATATGATAATGATAATAATAATAGTAATAATGATAATGATAATAATAATAATAATAATAATAATAATAATAATAATAATAATAATAATAATAATAATAATAATGATAAGAATAATAATGATATTGATGATGATGATTAGGAAATTGTGAGGAAAAATGTAAGGAATAGGAGCATTGGTGTACTATAGTATAGAAAGATGTGGAATGAAATGTGACTGTCTAAAAAATGAACTGTGTTTTTCATCAAGACTAGAACTGTGGCAGAACAGCAAAAACCTGGCTTGAAAGGGAGCAAGAGGGATTCTCTGGCTAAACTAAGTAGATGCCCCAAAGAGGAAAAAAGCAATTCTGAGGAAAAAAGTAAGGAATCGGAGAATTGAAGCAATATAATGTAGAAGGGTGAAAGTGAGAAGAATATGGGCGGCGTATGCAACATGTTAAGGCTGTGAATTAGGAGTGAGGTCAAAGGTCACTGTGAGGGAGTAAATGAAAAGAATGAGGAATGTGAAAATAACACACTGGAATGAGAAAAATTCATTCATTTGCGTTCCACTCAAGGGACAGGCAACCCTACACCTAGCAGTTTGTAAAATAAACTCACTTTTTCCATTGGGGAAAAATAAACTCTGGGTTGCGTGGTTCCAGACCAGTAGACTTTGCAATTTTGCGTGTTTCAGTCTTTCGTTGACACGGTGCGATGTGATGACATACTGAAATTATCCCCACTCGTGGCACATTCTTCGCTGCCACAGAGATCTACGGAGAACAGATGGAGACAATCTCCACGGCGATGGCAGCGCTCTCGCCGCATCCATCAGCTAGCCAATTCCTGCAAGTGTAGATCACTTGCTGCTGTACCAGGCATCACGGAGCAGTAGGAGAGAGCAAAGTTTTTCATGCCTAGCAGAGATGGGATCATCACCACTGGCCCTTTGATCTCAAATTGAACCCGAGATCAACTTTCACTTTTGCCGCTTTCATCTCTAGGTTTTTATCTTGAGTTTTCATTAGGCCAAAGGGGAGAGAGTTTCTGTACTGTTTCTTTCTCACCACCTGTCCTTTGGTTAACACTGGAAATTCATTGCTCCTTCCATCTCTTTGTTTTCTTCCTATTTCTTCTCTACTGATCGCCACATCAACCTCTTTTTCCTCCTCCTCCTCCTCCTCTTCTAGCACTTCTACCTTTACCTTCTCCTCATTATCTTCCTCCTCCCCCTCCTCTTCTTCATCCTCACCCCATTCTCCTCATCCATCTTCTCTTCCTATTCCTTCTCCCCCCTTTTTTTACTTCCTCACACTCCTTCCTCTTCTTATCCTCATCCTTTTCCATATCCTCCTCCTCTTCCTACTCCTCGTTTTCCTTTTTATCCTCCTTTCTCTTCCCCCCTTTTCAAACCTTATACTCACTAAACCTTCTCTCTCGACCTCTACAAGTAAGAATTGTTTAAGTCATTTCAGAGTTTTATTTCATTATTGAATATACAAAAATATGGTTTCCCTCCCCTGTAGTGATACCCCCTACTAGTACTGCCCCCTATATTCTGTCAAATATCCTTGGCCCCTATATCCTTCAGCCTTGACCCAGTATCAGAGAGGAGGGGGGGGGGGGGAAGGCCGCGGGAGATAGAGATAGCGATAAAAACCCTTGCTTGATAGCCCCATCTGGTGGTGCTTTATTTATGAAAGTTGTAAAGCAAAGCTGACTGTCATTTTCATACTCTGGAGCATCTTAAATCCAGCTGTCCTGATTTTATAGTTTTCATCACACCCTCCTAGATTTGATAAGGGCAAGTCTGCTGGGTTATAATCATACCCTCTGATGTGGGTTACTAGCTGCACAAGGGTAATTTGGGGGTAACGTGAGGGGGGGGGGGTGAGTTATTGTGAACAGCAGGTCTGTAGCTTAGCACAAGATCCCAGTATTCTTTGCTGTGTACTGAATGATGGGTTTTCAGTAAGAAAGAGGTTTTTATTGAGGTTTAAAATGTATTTCTGCGATGTTATCCAGTAAGATTAATTGCACCACTTTACCCCTCTCTGTTAATCACAGGGGTTTCAAGACATGTGTCCAGTCATTTGATCCTACTGGTCATATTTTAAAGTCAACTACATAAGATAGTTATAAAGCAGGTATGTACTTAATATTATGGACTTGTGAACACGAATACATAACACATACATTCATATAGAACCTGCACTACTGAAATGTCTTTTTCTCTAAAGGTTTGACCCAAAGCGAATCTTAACATTTCTATCCCAACTCCATTGCAATTTTGAGGACCTTATCTGTATAAGTTGCTGTACAACATAGGTTAATTATTATTTATTCTCAAATTAAGATTGTTTCTTTTGGCCAATCACTATCAATGGCTGAAATCCTATTTATGTTAATGTATTGTACCAACGCCTGTTTATTTCCCAGAATAAAATGCAACATCATAAGCAGTTATAATACTACATTAAGCAGTGCAACTTTATTTTTGTTTACTTAGATTTTGTACAATGTTTATCTGAAGGAGATAAGTTGTAATTATACATTTAATAAGTAGTATAACTAACTAAATAAGTTGTAATGCTATATTAGTTAGTGTTACTAAATGAAGAAATTGTAATGCTACATTAAGTAGTGTATTAAGTTATTAACTAAATTTATGAGTTGTAATTAATGCTGTATTTCATAGTGTAACTAAATAAATAAGTTGTAATGCTACATTAAGTAGTGTAAATAAATGAATAAGTTGTAATGCTACATTATTACATAGTGTAACTAACTAAACAAGTCGAATGCTACATTTAGTAGTGTAACTAAATAAATAAGTTGTAATTTTAAACTAAGTAATGAAACTTAATAAATTAGTTGTAATGCTACATTAAATAGTGTTACTAGATAGATAAGTTGTAATGCTACATTAATTAGTGTTACTAAATAAATAAGTTGTAATGCTACATTAAAAAGTGTTACTAAATAAATAAGTTGTAATGCTACATTAAAAAGTGTTACTAAATAAATAAGTTGTAATGCTAAATTAGGTAATGTAACTAAATAAATAAGTTGTGATGCTACATTAAAAAGTGTTACTGAATAAATAAGTTGTAATGCTACACCAAGTAGTGTAACTAAATGAATAAGTTTTAATGCTGCATTTCGTAGTGTAACTAACTAAATAAGTTGAAATGCTAGATTAAGAAATGTAACTAAATAGATAAGTTGTAATGCTACATTACATAGTGTAACTAACTAAGTAAATAAGCTGTAATACTACATTAAGTAGTGTAATTAAATAATTGAGTAGAATTGCTACATTAAGTAGTGTAACTTATGTTTGAATTACCAAATTCATCACTTTTTGTTGTTTTTATTTTCTTTAATCCCGTTAACGCAAAGGTCGGAGAATTCATCGAAAATGAACATGCCAGCTTCCTGCTCGCCTTACATAATTCAGCGCCTTTGTGAACTAGTAGCGCCACCAATCACGGGCCAGGGGAAGACGGAGTTTCCGAGGAACAAGGCGGAGGGGGTGTAAATAACTCGGGGTGTGACACGGAGTAAATCTCAGGTGAGCGGAGGAATGGTTTGATCTATCAGGGGGTGTCGTCAGTGGGCAGAGGTTTAAAGGCAGCATGCCCGTCTGGGGAACCTAGTACTTCCGCCATGGAATAAATATCAGACGCACGTTATTGGATTAGAATACAATGCCGTCAGTTGGGGGCGGAGGGGCAAGGCCTGATGGCACCAGGTGGCACCAGGGGGCAGCACTAACATTTCTCCCAATCTGACACAATCGCTTAATCTTAAAAGTATTGTCTGCTACTCTGATACTTTTGTAAATAACTCTGGAATAAAGCGAAAATTCACAAAATATTTGAAGAAAGGTTGTTGTTTGACTTTTAGATATCATTTCTTCTTAAAATATGTTCCAGGAAATGCTTTCGATAGTGAAATATTTCCAAAATTGTCAGGCCTGTTTTGGTCGCTTTGAGTGTAAATGGGTTAATATGCCTGAAAATATTAATCAGATCTCAACTTTCAACTACTTTTCTTCTAATAGTTGGTGATTCCTTGATTCACAGTAAAATTTATTTCCCAAAATTACCATTAATCCAGGTTAAGAAAATCTTAGCTTTTCGAACAAATGGTTTACCTAACGATTTTGTTCCCAAGGGCCCAAAAGGTACACTTCATATGTCAGAATGTTGGTTCCTATATTCCTCATAATGGAACCTCCGTAGGTCTGTCTTTTGCATTCCTTTAACAGATAAGTAAGACTCAAAGCTGCTGATACTGAGTAGCTATCATTATCAAGTTTTCCCAGATACAAGTTATAAGGTTCAAAGTGTTTAACAACCCCCATTTACACAGCAAATGTTCATTTTCTTTCTAAAAATGATCACTTTTCTTTAGTTTTGTCTTAAACCAATGAGATTTTCCTCTCTGTTTAAAGAAACGCATACAAATCACACCCCTTACATAGAAATTCTAGATCCACCTCTGTTTCCATGGTTAAATAACAGAATTTATAGTGCAGACTGAAGGTATAAACAGTGGCCTCACTAATATGCCTTAACTTTGTTTAGTTGCTAATATGTGTTCAAGTGTTGTAAGAAGTTGGCATCTATAATGAGATATCATTACCAGTTGCTAAATAATAAATATATAATATCCAAATACATAGTATGCTGTTTCATAGGCTTTTGAAATATGTATATAGAACACTGTTTAATATATGCTATATACATGTACAATCTTTCTAGTGAATAAACTTATCTAATGGATCTATGGTTGCCCATGCCTTTCCTTCATTGTAACAATACCACAGGATATATCATGAGCAAAATATTTATTTCACCATGAAATTTAGAGATTGTTCTTTGACTTTGAGATTTCAACAGGTTGTGTGGGGAAATGCTCATGCAGACATACTTGATGGGTGGGAATAATGTTGGCAGTAATTGTTAGCATTTTTACAAAACATATTTGCTCATCATTGTGGCGGTTGATGTCAGGTGATCCTTATCTACCCTTTGAAGTGTCTGCATGCAAAAAAACAAGTGAGAGGCCAAGTTCAAGGGTCACCCTCTCAAAAAAGGGGTATCTCCCCGCTCCATTGTTTAGCCGGTGTAATTGTGCTGATCTGCTGTCCAGGGTCCGATATTAATGGGCCCGTTTTTTCTCGCCTTCTCCCTGATTCGTGTCACGAAGAACAATATGCGTGTCGGAAAAAACTGCCGAAGATAGCAATCCCTCATTCCTGCAGACAGAGCAATTACCGCAATTTCAGTGTCAGTGGCCCGGTGAAAAGGATCGCGACAAAGGCGTAAAGATTCCGGCGATGATTTGGGTAGGGGCGCTAGGCAGGACCCCTCTACATGTGGTGGGGGTCAGAGACAGTGACGGTACTTGCATCACCAAAAGCATGGGCCGTACTCGGATCACGTTTCTGGGCCAGTCATCGATCAAATCAAACAGTCAACCCAACACAAACTTTAAACTCCTACTCCTCCCAGAGACAGAGTTTTTTAGTATTTGCTTGGGTTTGTGTCGAGGGTAATCAACTTTGGGGTTCTGGGTCGTTATGGGATGAGCATCTGCAATTATCAAACCACCCTGAGAAGTGGAGGTAACATTAACTGGCAAAAAGTTTCAACCGATTAGCATTTTGATATTCTACAGCGGTATGTAGGCTCTTCCCATATATGTCTGCAGTAGCTTAAAATCAACTGTTTTGGAAATGGTAATAGAAGATATATTTGCTAAAAAAACAAAACAAAACTAAAAAAAACAGGAACCGAACTAAAAATTCATCTTTGAATATTGTTTAAATTTTCACGTACAGGCAAAACTTTTTAAGGGAAACTGTGCATGAATGGGTTTAAGTATGTGAAATACCAAATTAATCCTTTCCTGTGAGAGGCAAAAAAAGAGTAGTCAAAGTTGCAAACCTTATAATTCTAATACTTTAATGTATCTTTAGGTTTCTTTATATGACTATTTAAAAATGTTAATGAAATCGTCTAATCTCTCCTAATTTTAAGTTTGACTTTCAAAAGAACTTTTCTCCAAGTGTGAACAAATGAAAGAAATGGTCATTATTGAGATGTAAACAACATATTATACAATATTGCACAGACTGCACTGACAACATTTTTGTATGTTTGCATAAAACCTTACTGAATCCACAACTTTTTGTATCGACTAAGAATAATTTGACAGATTTTTTGAAAAGAAAACTCCTAAGAATTCTCAAAAATATTTCCGTTTACTAAAAGTAACCAGTCACTTTGTGTTATCATATCATGATATCTTCTTTTATGACCCTTTTCTAATGAGGCTAAATTTCATGGCCACTTTTCATAGAATTGTCAAGCGAGAGCCAGATAAATGTTTCCACACAACAGCTGTGTCTCAAGCCACCCACGTTATTGTCTTCAAGGAGAAAGTGTGCAGCAGAGATTAATGATCAAGATTAGCAGCTTTTCTACATGCATAACCCTTCAAATGCTAAGGCTACTTTAGTCCAAAGCACAAGGACGCAAAGATTTTCCAAAATCATCCAAACCTTGTCATGTTGGTATTCATTTGATAGCTCTTGCTGAGTACTCTCAGATGAGTACCATGTGCCATGGTTAAATCAATCATTTTCAGGGTGTTTGCATCATTTTCTATTGACCAAATTAGCCACCAGCAGCAAAAGGTTTAATGGTCAAGAATAGCAGCTTTTCTTCATGCTTAACCCCTATGCTACTGGTGGCCAATACAAAATGATGAAAGAAACCTGAAAAAGACTGAAACCCTGGCATATGGGTACTCATCTGAGAATACTCAGTGCGAGCTTTCCAATGAATACCAACATGATACGATTTAGATGATTTTTCAGAAGTGTGTGCTTTGGGTGAAAGTAGCCTCATCATTGGAAGGGTTAATTCTAAGCAATAGTTGCACGTCCATGGTGGTGGAGGTGCTGGTCTGGTGGCGGCGGTGATGGTGGTGCAGGTGGTGTCAAATAGTTTCACGTTGGCTCACGGATCCGCTGCCACTGCTGTGACCTGGCGCGGACCTTGAGCCTCGACACGTGAGCTTGTTTGCCGTGAGCCCGTCTGGTCCTGCTTAGACCCCCAAAACCATTGACAAGCTCGCCTGTTTTTTTGTGTCCGATATTGGATGGCTACCGCCTGTCCAAGTGTGTCTGGCCTTGCCAAAAAAGTATGCCATCATTAATTCCTTCAGGTTCATGTCTGTAGCATCCAAAAACACCCTGACTATTTTGGAAATATCTAAGTGACCAGAGAATTTTTAGAAAAAAGTATTTGAATAAGAAATGTTGATCAGAATTTAAGCAAAAGCTCTCCTTCAAATATTTTATGAAATTTTGCACAATTCCATAGACTATTTTGTAAATATCTAACTGACCAGAGAATTTTTAGAAAAAAGTATTTGAATAAGAAATGTTGATAATAATTAAAACAAAAGCTCTCCTTCAAATATTTTGTTAACTTTTATTTAATTCCAAAGAAAATGTCAAAGTTATCATAGGTCCAGACGACACTGGTGCAAATTATCTACAGGCTTGAAAGGGTTAAGGGGTTAAATTGTTGCAATACCCTCTCATTTATAGTGTGAGGAAAACCTACATAAAATTTTGAAAATAAAGTTGAAGAAAAATGGTGATCAGAAAAAAAGCAAAAAACCCTCCAAATATTTTGTAGATTTTGTAGATTTTTGCTTAATTCCAGAGAAAATGTGTAAGCTATCATAGGTCCAGACGACGCTGGTTCAGATTATATCCAGGCAGGAAAGGTTTAAGGGGTTTACTTTTTGCAGTACCCTATCGTTCATAGTGTGAGGAAAACCTACATAAAGTTTTGAAAATAAAGTTGAAGAAAAATGTTGATCAGAAATAAAGCAAAAAACTCTCCATCAAATATTTTGTAGTTTTTTGCTTAATTCCAGAGAAAATGTGTAAGCTATCATAGGTCCAGACGACGCTGGTACAGATTATCTCCAGGAATGAAAGGTTTAAGGGGTTAACTTGTTGCAGTACCCTCTCATTCACAGTGTGAGGAAAACCTACATAAAGTTTAGGTATAGAACCTGTGTAAAGTACCACACCATCATTCTGTAAGTTTATCCTCCTGAAGTTTATTTACTATTATTAAAATATGAATAAAAAAGTGATTTCTGGGCATTTTTCTATCTTATATTTTAAAAGGATAGGGGGTGAATAAAGTTTGTAACTTTAGGAGAAAGTGTTAAGAAAATTCTTAATGTGGGGGGTAACTATACCTCCTTGTAATCTGAACAATTAGCAAATCAGTATTCTATATTTTTAAGCTTCTAGAATAAACTGTCAGTCAAATTTTTCTCCAGATGCTAGCAAATATGTATCTTGACTAACAATTGCTCTTTGAAAGATGCATTTTAAGGGATACATTTTCAGCATTTAGGTACAATTTTAAATAGAATCAATTTAACTGTCATGATGTATCTGAAAATCATAGTTCACTAGAAATGCTAATATTTTGGAGTTTTCTCTTTTCTAGTGCAGATTTTGATGGTAGATATATTTTATAGAGGAGAATGATACTGTCAGTCCACTCAACATTTAAATCTAAATTTGTTAATGGGTACAGGATGTTTTTCATTGAATTATTTTGATACTAGTTTAAAAAGTTTCTGCATTGTACTATTTCCAACACCGTTATTATTATTATTATTATTATTATTATTATTATTATTATTATTATTATTATTATTATTATTATCATTATTATTATTATTATTATTATTATTATTATTATTATTATTATTATTATTATTAACTATAATTACATTTCAATTGCAGAATATAGAGACAATCAACTTTATTCTTTATCTATAATGACCCCTCCCCTGTATCAGAAAAAAACCTATATCAAAATTGTTGAAGATGATGATGTTGAGGAGGAAAATTATAGTGACAATAGTAATGATAATAGTAATAATAATAATAATAATAATAATAATAATAATAATAATAATAATAATAATAATAATAATAATAATAATAATAATAATTATAATAATAATAATAATAATAATAATAATACCACTACAGTAACTACTACTAATGATAACAATGATAAGGGTAATGATAATAATAATAATAATAATAATAATAATAATAATAATAATGATAATGATAATAATAATGATAATAATAATAATAATAATAATAATAATAATAATAATAATAATAATGATAATAGTGATAAGAATAGTAACAGAAATAATATAATAATGATAGAGGTGATGATGACCATAACAATGATATAGATCTAAACAGAATAAGAAGGCAGATTCAAACCTAACCATTAACAACTCTGTCCTGTATCTGTTTGATTTGTAAGATATGTTCATACTTGTAAATGAAGAATGAATGTATTCTTAAGAATGAATACCTGTCTTATAGCATTTTGGGAGGTGGGTCTAATTGTGCATATTCTCTATATCTATCATATTTGCAATGATGTATCTATCATATTTGAAATGATGTATCTATCATATTTGAAATGATGTGAGTTCCTGTTTCCTGGTCTTTGTTCAAATCCGGATGTGGTTATATCTATCAATTCAGAATATCTTTTATTCAAAAAGTTGTTCATCTCAATTTTTCATGTCCGTGATTTTTTACCAAAGGGGAAGGGGGTGCACCTGATGGTAGTTGACAAATGCGTGCCCTAGGATGTTCGTTACAATAGAACAAGATAAATCCCTGATGTTAGGACAACCGCCGTGGGTTTATTGATTACCTTAGACCATCCCCATGCTTATTCTCCCCCTACATCTGTGACTCCAGCTGGAACACTAAAGGAAAAATCTGCCGCAACACTCGGTATTTTTATATCATTAATATCCCCACAATTGACATCACTTATAGAAATACTTAACTCCTGCCTTGAATAATCATTTTCAATTTGCATATTGATTCCGATTGTAGTTACATTAGTCGTGCACAGCTTGAGAGCGAGGATTTAAAGAATATAGGAATAAAAAACTATTTCAATTTGGGGACTGTATTCTGAGCTGATTAAAAGTCGATGTACTTGATGAAAGAAAAACAATGTGAAATATTAAGATTTGTCATTAAAATTGGCTGAAATAAATGAAAAAATAAGTGGACCAGATTGTCCACTTGTTAGTCTTTTTTACCAGTCTTTAATGATAAGTACTTCATTTGAAAATTTAAACAGATATAAATCATTTATTGTTGGATTGATTGTATTTTCAAAAAAAATTGTAGATAAAATCAAAAATTATTTATATATGAGAAAAAGTTCTGAACGCTTTTCTGATTTCAGCACTGCATTAGAAAAAACAAATTTTCAGACATCAATTGTTTATTGTGAGATTAAATTGAAATCAAATTTAATTTTAGATTTAATTGTAGACAAATTTTCATACAAATAACTCGATCCATTCATGTTGAACATTTCCCCCAGGAAAGATGATATGTTGATGAAGTTATATTTATGAGAATAAATTGGAAATAAAGAGAGAAATATTAAAATATTTTCAGAAGAGTATTTGATTAAATTCTTACTAACTTTCCAGATTTAGATATTCGCATGTCATGCCTTTATTTTAGAAAAATCTCCCCAGATTAATCAGTCCTTTAATGGGCGGTTTTGGGATATAAAGGGTTAAGAAACATTTGCAAGAGGCCTCAACAATATATTATTTTTATCATGCCTCTCACATGAAGTTTTGCTTGGTATTTATATTAAATGCAGTATGCTGTCTTTTACACCAAAAAATGGAGTAATAATTTTCTCTTTCAGTTACATATTTTAGTAAATATTGAGGATGAACATGCTTATATTCAAATGTAAAGAGCTGCTAGAAATAAGATGATATAAGCTATAAGATAAGCTGGGAGGAAGTGTCATTTTCTCACTATTTATAAAATTTCACCTATCTATATTTTAAATATCAAAAGTGTATAATTATGTATAATTCTTTTTTTTGCATGTGTCATTATAAAGTACTATCATGGTAGTAATATGATTGTATAATTTTTCCCTTTAAAATATCTGTCTCTTAAAAAAATAATTTGGATTGATTACTTCTTCCTTTTTCAAATATTTAATTTTTTTCTCTGTGAAGTATTTAATAATTGTGATCATCTTTGCTATTTTATCTCTTATGATAGCCATTGCTATAGAATGTAATAAATTGATTCCTCTCTTATCAAATACTTAATTTGTTCTTAGTGAAATATAATATCTACATTTTGGTTATATTTTCTTTTTATAATATCATATGTTGTTGAATATCATCAATATAATTGGATTGATTAATTTTTCCCTTTTTAAATATTTCATATTTTCCTCTGAAATATTTTATGATTGTGAGAATAATTTTGGCTATTTTTCTTTTTATAATATCTATTGCTGTGGAATATGTTATAGATACAGTTGGATCAGTTAGTTTTTCCCTTTTTTAATACCTACTGTGGAATGCTATAACTGTCATAGGATTGGTTAATTTTTCCTCCTTTCTCTGTTTATCTGTTCATAATGAGTGAGTTTGATATAAATATAATTGGATGGGTTAGTTATTCATATTTATAATAGCTTTTGATGTGGAATGCTATAATTGTTAAAGGATTGGTTGATTTTTCCTCCTATCTCGGTTTATGTGTTCGTAATGAGTGAGTTTGGCCTTGGAGGGTAGGTGTCAGCACCAGTGTCAGCCGCCTCTGCCATCGTTAACACACCATCGGCCTTCTGGTCACGACCTCCGTTACGTCACTCAAATGAGTGATGAGGTCACGCAGCGTATCCCTCCACACGCAAAGAAATAAACCCCATTTCAAAAGTCACGAAACCCTTCGAACTCCTGCGCTGATGTATGTCATCTTGAGCTGAACCCGTTTATTTTTTCCCCCTCTTTTTTCACATAAAGAGGGTGAAAAGGAACCGGAGCAGGCCTGGAGGTCCCTTTGTGTAGATTTGTTTCACTTGGGGGGTTTTCATTACCATCCTGACATGTGTTATTTATGGGCATTCTTTTAAAGTTGACACAGAGGCACTTTAAATACAAGTGTTTGCTTAAAGCCTGGAGAAAAGAGGGTGTGCAGCCCAGCGGAAACCCCAACCCGGGGCAGGCACCCCGTTAAGGGTATGCCTAGAATTATGCCACAGTTAGATAACAGTCTTTACAGGGCCGAGGAGGAAATATATTTTAGAAAAAGGAATGTGTCATCCCTTTCTACTTCTTATCAAGATCACTCAAATCCAGCTGGAATTAAACCTTTAAAAATCTTGAGAACCTAGTTTCTCTTTTGCATCATCATACCTGAAGTTGACTCACACGAATGTAAATACTTAATAAACCAAGCATATTTTGAAAATAATTGTACTTGTAAGTAAGTGTACTTCAAAAGAAATGTACTTGAAAGTGATTGCACTTGAAACTTTAATAAAATTCTTTAGGAAGTATTTTTCCAATTTTTAACACCTGTAAATGCATGTAATCAGGTTATTGATCTCTTATTTTGTAGATTAAATAGATTAGTGTAAAAAACCTTGGGAAAAAAATGCTTTTTTTTACAATCGTTCACAGTCCTTGGCGTGACTGTGACTCGCTAGGGTACGTATCATCTGATAAGAACGTGGTTGAGTATCGCCAGATCTAAAAGCTCCCAGATAGAACTAGGTTCAACAAAAACTCTGCCCTCTCAGTAATCACTTAATGTCACCCATGGCCCAGGAAGAGTTTTTGACTCCTTTTGAATATACATTATACATGTTCCCAAATAATGACTTATACGCATGGCCAGGGTCGGGGTATGCGATCATCATGGGGACCTTTTTGCCCTGATCGGCAACTTTTTCCACTTGGCATGTTCACAATGTATAGTGTGAATATGGTTTTGGTAAAAGTGCAGAGCTGTGAGGGCCGTCACCTTGACACCGGGCGACTGGAGCACTGACTTGAGGCATGTCACGGGGCCAGACCCATTAATCACTACATTGTGTGCACTCAAAAAACTTAAAGCCGCTGTGCTACCATGCTGGAAGACGAGAAGAAGGAGGAGGAGGAGGAGGAGGAGTGAAAAAGTGCAGACTTGACACACATGCAAAGTCTGAATGACTAATACTTTGAAATGATGCTGAAACCAGAATTGCTGGGTGTCCCACAAAGTCCCTATGAGTTCATCTTATATAAGAAGAAGAAGACGGCGAAGAAGAAGAGGAAGAAAAAGAAGAAGAATGAGGAGGAGGAGGAGGTGGAGTGAAAAAGTGAAGACTTGACAGTCATGCAAAGTCTGAATGACTAAAACTTTGAAACGATGCCGAAACTAAAATCGCTGCAGTGGATGTCCCACCAAGTCCCTATGAGTTCATCCTATATAGGTTTGGGGTCCCTAAATTGGGGGAAAGAACTTAACGAGAAGAAGGGGAAGGAGGAGGAGGAGGGAAAAAGTGCAGACTTGACACACATGCAAAGTCTGAATGACTAATACTTTCAAAAATGATGCTGATTACAGAATACTGGGTGTCCCACCGAGTCCTTATAAGTTCATCTTATATAGGTTTTGGGTCCTTTAATTGGGGGAAAGATTTTACCCCAGGCTTTCAAGTTTTAAAAGACAGCACTTGTGTTTTTTGCGCCAAGGGGGATTACTGTGAAACTGGGTCAGGGTCTCGGGAGGTCACGCGGGGTCGGCCTGTGCAAGGCAAAAAAGCCGAGGTCACATCACTTAGTGTACAGGTTGAAAGTGGTAGAAAATAGGGGTTAATGCCTTGCCTTATGCTTGATAGTCAAGTGTGTAGTTGATTGGAAGGCTCTAGTACCCTTAGTGAGAAACCACACGTCTTATGATCTTTAACCCTTATGCTGCTGGTGGTGGCTAATTTAGCCAATACAAAATGATGTAAAAATCCTGAAAAACGATTGAAACCATGGCAAATGGGTACTCATCTAAGAGTACTCAGCGAGTGCTATCCAATTAATACAAACATGACAGGGTTTAAATGTTTTTCAAAAATCTCTTCGTCCTTGTTTTTGGTTGAAAGTAGCCTCAGCATTGGAAGGGTTAATTAACATTACCTGGGCAGGTATATGTAAATCTGTAGCGGCTTTTTTATCGGTGAAATTTGGGTCATGGTACTAGAGTAGAAAGGACATAAATAAAATGTTATGAGTCGCCATGTCAGAGGTGTGGCAAGTTTTATGCCAGTAAATCAGGAATTGAGTGCCTTAAAGACTTCACAACTGTCGCAGAAAGGCCTCTTGACATTGTAGACATAGCTACCCCGCTATTTACACCCGCCTTATCCCCCAGCGCACAGCCTCAACAGGAGGCACACCGCCTCAATGTGTGAATTGCAGAAAATGGAGCTTTTACTGCCTCTAAATCATCAGCTCAACACCCCACAATCTAACTGGAATATTATCCCCACAGGGAGACAGACCTTATGCACCAGCTACCTCGCTACAGGCTCAATTGGTACTTAAGGGTCATACGGGAAAGTGGAAAGTTATCATCGGGATGAAAATGAAGAGGATCCTAGTGATGATGATGATGATGATGATGATGATGATGATGATGAGGAGGAGGATGGTGATAATGATGATGATGTTGAGGATGATGATGATGATGATGATGATGATGAGGATGAGGATGATGGTGATGGTGATGATGAGGATGATGATGATGATGATCGCGGTGGTGGTGGTGGTGGTGGTGATGATGATGATTATGATCAAGATCATACCAATGGTTATGATGAAATTGATGATGAGGAGGAGGACGAGGAGGATCATGATCATGGTGATATTGTAATGATTTAATTGAAGTCAAGTTGAAGTAAACTAAGAAAAGGGTCAACATCACTGCCTTGGGTCATACTCTCCTATTTTACAATAAACTTTTGCACTCTCTCCTCTCAACAATAGTATGAGCTTTCGTTCTGTCTGCGGTAATAGATATGTATAGTGCATTCTTGCTGATGAATAGTTTAAGCCCCCTAGATCCCTAGAACATAGAAAACTGGATGAGAGTGCATTTGGGCAGCTAGAATTCCAGTTAGAATGATTCATGTTTGTGTGATAATCATAAAATGCATATAAAACTGTTCTCAGTGTGTTGGCCATAAATTGCAAAGCACTACCGAATACTTAGCTCTGTGTTCATAACCAACATCATGTCAAGTGAATTAACAGTCAAAAAAGTATTTATTACCAAAAAGTAATACATTTTTGTGATAGGATTAATTTTTGTAATTAATTCAAAATAATTTAGATGGGCCAAAACTAATTCCACAAAACTTGATTATATTAAATTTGCCAGTTTGTATTCAAATTTATCATCGCTAGTTGAATATCATTTCTAAATAAAACTATTTGTTTCTACCTACCGTACTGCCCAATTCAGTCATATAGGAGCAGGTTTGGTTATCTTTTCAAGATTGAGAGAGAACGGGTATGATTCTACAATTATTCAATGTGTTTGTTTTGCAGAGTTTCTAGAGATATTCCTTAACCAAAATTTTGGAAATTTCCATGTGAATTTTTATATATATATATATATATATATATATATATATATATATATATATATATATATATATATATATATATATATATATATATATATATATATATATATATATATATATATGTATGTATGTATGTATGTATGTATAATTCAAAGTATTAGTGTATTATTCGTTCTGCATTAGATAATCCCCATGGATTAGCTAATGAATGTATAGTGAGTGACATAAGGTTACTCAGTGGGTGGTCCAGGGTTAATGGTTTATGTTTCACAGTCTGCTGGGATATTACTACCTCCTATTTACAGCAACAGACCATAGAGCCATAGAGCCGCAGCAGAGAACTGTGTGTGTATTTGCAATGGTTGTCGATATTGTGTATGATAAGTTCTCATGAGTATGATTTAATGATGCAGCGTTAATGCAGGCTGGCTGGATCTACTGTGCCGGGGTGAGCGGGTGACACTAACTTTACTAGTAATTGTGATTTACTTGATGCTTTTACGCGTGGTATCAATTGATTTCTAGCCATTCGGAGCCAGTTGACTGTATTGCCGGGCAGGCGCTGGTGGTGCAATAAATGATCTACGCCGTGCGTCGCCTGTGCCGGTGAGCGAGGCACGGTTCTTTACGGGCAGAGAGTGGCTAAAGGCCACAGGTAATGGGCCTAACCCTGCTCTAAGGTGAGACAGGTCAAATGGATCAGGGCTGCACAGGGCGTCATACATGTCACATGAAATTTGTTGGCCTGTATAGCAAATCATAGGAATTACCAATATGATCTACATTAGCTACTCAGCTGTCATCGTCTGCTAGGGAGGGGGGGGGGGGGGGGAGATACAGGTGTATGGGGGTCATAAACAGTACTCATTGCAATGCAGTTGTGTATAGTACTATTACTGTGTACTGTGTACGACTGAGGGGGTGGGGGGGGGGGGGGTTATGGGTAAACAGGTGTATTGTCATAAACAGTACTCACTGCACAGTCTTCTATTGCACTGTTACATTGTACTGCCACCTGACTGAAGTTGGGGGGGGGGGGGGGGGTTATGGGTAAAGCAGGTGTGCAGTTATAAACAGTACTCATTGCAGTACACTGCTGTATAGAATAGTTACTTTGCATTGCTGTCTGACTGGGGGAGGGGGTTATGGGAAAAGCAAATGTACTATCTTAACAGTACCCACTGCAGTGCAGTCCTCTATAATACTGTTACTGTGTACTGCCGCTGACTAGGGGGGGGGGGGGAGCAGGCTTGAGGCCACAAGATAAAACTCATCACAATGCAGCACTGTATAGTACTGTTACTCTGCACTGCCGTCTGACTGGGGGTATTGGTGAAAAAAGCAGACGTGCAGTCAGTCTGAATCTTTAAAAAACTGAAATTCTCAAATGTGAAAAATTCCTGACTTCATGCAAACTCTAGGTTTGATGCTATGTTTATTGAATAAAATATTTTTGATTCACTATTTCCAGAACCAAATAACTTTGAAACAACTTCTGCAGAATTCATATTGAGTTTTGTATCCTGTAATTGGTGCATACCCTCATTGAATTCTCAAAAAGATGGATTTTTTGTGACAAAATTCACCCCCTCCCCTCTCTCTCACACCAAACCCTCAATTATCATAATATCCCAGCTTTCATCTTTAAGTAATACATGCAGGATAAAAGCATTGAAGAAAGCATGAATTCCTTGCTTGATCCCTCTAAAGGGTACAGGTGTGAGTGGGTGTTTGAACCCTTTCATTATCTCCTCTGTGTGTTAACAGCTGCTTTCTAAACAGGAGTTATCATCAAAGGAAACCCTTTTTAAAGAACAACTTCCTATTGGTTGTGAAATAAGAAAATAACATACAGTTCATGGAACTAAAGATGTCAAAAATACCTCACCTGGTCTGTATTAACCCTTTTATGCTTGTAGCAACCACAATTTTCTTAACCCTTCCAATGCTGAGGCTACTTTTGCCCTAAGCATAAGAATTCAAAGATTTTGAAAAACATCTAAACCCTGTCGTGTGGGTATTCATTGGAAAGCTCTTGCCGAGTCCTTTCAGATGAGTACCCATTTGCCAGGGTTTCAGTTATTTTCCAGGTTTTTTGCCTCATTTTGTATTGGCCAAATTAGCCACCACCAGCATAATGGTTAACCCATTTATGCCTGTATATCTTTACAATTATAATTGTAGGCTACTTATGCTGAGGCTACTTTCGTCCAAATACAAGAACGCAAAGATTTTTGAAAACCATTTAAATCCTGTCATGTGATTTGTATTCATTGAAAAGCTCTCGTAGAGTACTCTCAGATGAATACCCATGTGCCAGGGTTTTGGTAATTTTTTCATGTTTTATTTTTTGCACAATCTTGTATTGACCAAATTACCTGAGTAGCCTCAGCATTGGGAGAATTAAGAAAGTAAAAAAGACATCGTTATCAGATACCCATCATCAATTTTCTTTCAATTTCTTGAAGTTATTGTCTTTTATCAAGTTATTATCATAGGTATTATTAAAAGTTGAAAGAGATTTGTTTTTAGGATATTACTAGTATCATAAGAACCACTGGAATGATACCCACAAAAAATTCTCCCTAACTTTTTAAAAACCTTTTGGGGAATTTATGATATTTTATCAAGTTATTATCATAAGTACCATTGCCTCCTGATGGCACTTATTTAGCGGGCTGTTATTATAGCAAAGATGGGTTTATTGAGGAGAGGTGTGAAACGTTTATTATAGGAATTAATGGCCTCTATTATAGGCAGGACCCAGGTGCAGGAATAATTACTGATTCACGTCACATATCCACACGGTCTTTAACAAACACCACCCTTTTATTATGATGCCCTGGTTTTTGCTCATCCTCTGTGTTGCTGAATGGCTAACAGGATGCGTGGATTCAATCGAAGGGAGACACAAAAGCGTAAGAGTGATGTACTTTATTGCTCCCCCCTTACAGCCCTTGTTGCTCCCGAGTGCAGGAAATAGCGCCCCTTTCACTCGTCCTTCTGTCGCCGCAGCAACCGTGAGAAATGACGAAGTGAGATAGTTCAAAAATATTTTCTTTCAATTATCAAGTCCAGATGTTTGTGCAGCCCTCACCTGTTTGTACAGGGCTTCTTCGGTTACCCTAGGTGTGACAAACCTACAGCGAGCAGCTCCCTGATTAATCATAACCCTATGCCCTCCTGCAGCCTCCCACTGTGGAAAACTTAAAGCTTAAAGCTTAAAGCTGCACCTTTAAATCATGACCACTTAAAGACATGTTAAGTTCAGATGATGAATATTTGTAAGTGTAAATATACTGGTGATAGAAGTTTAAAGCTTAAAGCTGCACCTTTAAATCATGACCACTTAACCCTTCCAATGCTGAAGCTATTTTCATCTAAAGCACAAGGATGCAAAGATTTTTGAAAATCATCCAAACCCTGTCATAATGGTTTTCATTGGATAGCTCTTGCTGAATACTCTCAGATAAATACCCATTTGCCAGGGTTTCAATCATTTTTCAGGATTTTTGCCTCATTTTGTACAGGCCAAATTAGCCATCAGCAGCATAAGGGTTAAAGACATGTTAAGTTCAGATGAATTTTTGTAAGTGTAAATATACTGGTGATGGAAGCTTAAAGCTTAAAGCTGCACCTTTAAATCATGATCACTTAAAGACATGTTAAGTTCGGATGAATATTTGTAAGTGTAAAGATACTGGTGATTGGGAGTTTAAAGCTTAAAGCTGCACCTTTAAATCATGACCACTTAAAGACATGTTAAATTTGGATGAATATTTGTAAGTGTAAATATACTGGTGATGGAAGTTTAAAGCTTAAAGCTGCACCTTTAAATCATGATCACTTAAAGACATGTTAAGTTCAGATGAATATTTGTAAGTGTAAAGATACTGGTGATGGAAGTAGTTTAAAGCTTAAAGCTGCACCTTTAAATCATGACCACTTAAAGACATGTTAAGTTCGGATGAATATTTGTAAGTGTAAAGATACTGGTGATGGAAGTAGTTTAAAGCTTAAAGATGAACCTTTAAATCATGACCACTTAAGGTGGCTGTAAACGTTTCCTGTGGAGAGCAGACTTTCCCTCAAATAATGGCTGATTTCTCATTATTTGTACACTAAACCCCTAGCAAACTATATATTTTTAGAAAGCTGAGATTCTAAGGAATACATAGGATATGGATAGGTTGTATGTGCTCCAAATATTTTAAAGAAATTGGGGTCAAAACTTTGACTAATCAATTTTCAGTACATATGTCGCGGCTGACGCAAATCTTAGAGCAGGATCTAAGATAATAACCTGATTTTTTAAAACATTGAAAAAAACCTTTGTCTCTTCAAAACTAGACAAGGGTTTTGTAAAATATGGCCCCTAACTTTTTTTATGGCTATTTATCTAACAACATTTTAGGAAAAAAATGCTTTTTTGGTTTCTTGATTTTTGACTCACTATAAAAAATTAACCAGATAAGATATTGCAATATCCCCGTCTAGATTTGTAGAGAACATGTTTTAGAATCTATATACAAAGTTTGAAGCTAATTGATTAAGATTTGTGTCTAAATTCACGTCAGCCGTGAGAGTAAAACTATAGTAAACTAAGCTGAGAAAATGGCAGTTTTGTGTATTTCACAGTTAAAGTTACTGTGCAACTTTTTGCTACTACTTTAATGTATTTATTTTTGTCCAAGTGGAAAGATAAAGTAACCTTCCATTGTATTTCACAACTGTCAACATTTTTTCTTCTCAATTACCTCAAAAAAAGTATAAATGAGTACATTTCTGCAACCTGCCTAACATCCCTGTCAACTGGATTCCATATATGGGCATATGACATCACCCAAGCCCCGCCTACTTAGTAGCCTGGCATCTTGTTTGCATGCTAATGTATATGTATTATAGCTCTTGAATTCTTAATAATTCAAAGAACTTTGCCATCAAAATCAATTTTCAGCTATCTAGTGTGTTATGCTGGCAGACTCTTTGACTGCAAGTATATTGATTTGGCAAATAAAAGCTTGTAATGCTCTATATGGGGTTTTTAGCTTCATTTATCTAAGACAAACATGTTGCAGGGCCAATTCTGAAGCTATCCAAACTTCCAAAGCATAGCTTTCTGACAAGGTGGCTTTTAGATTCTGGGCCTTGAGAGAAAGATAATTTCACAAACCTCTATTGCTGTATCTCCATTCCAGTGATCCAAGTTACATAATCCAGAATGAGTAATCCATACATATTTTGCAGCAGAAATGGCAACTTTCCCTGAGGTCTGACACAGAATTCCTTTGTCTAGTGATTCCCATATGAGTAGACTGTCCACATTAACTACTACACTGCTTGAAACGCTTAGAGGAAGTGATCTTCCTATTACCCATAGCAAATCTTATTTTTAGACATTGGTTCCTGACTCCCATAATCCTTGAGGGGATTATGAGTGACACCACACTCATTGTTCTAGAATGGGGAGTCCTGAGGGGATTATGACACCACACATACCTGTATCTATTTCCTCAGAACTGAAGCCACAGTGCTAATCTATCAATAAACCCAATTATTCACCTGCAATTTCAATCTCCTTTGTGTCTCCAACTGAATTGACGACAATTGTTGTGTAAAATACAATCCAGGTTTCAATTAGTTAATAGCCAAATTATATTGGTGTTATTGTACTTTGGGTAACTATATCATGATTGCTGTATTATTGTTTGAGAAAAACTTGTGTTTGAAGATGAAACCAAGTTGATAAATACTATAGTATTGTTAGTTATCCATAGAGCATAGAGTGTCTGTTCCAGCTGAAGGTATGAGACGGATTGACCCAACATCCTCCCAAAAGTCCAGGTTTTCCCATCAAATACACACATTATTTTACTTGAAGCCCCAAAACTGGGATGTTTCCTGTTTTTCTCAGACAGCCGGAGCCACATTTTGATTAAGACTAATCCCTAATACACTATTTTTGAATTGATTAAAACATCATTGTCTGTGGTGCTAAAGTGGCCCACCTTACCCAACAGACATCCTTTCTAACCAACACCTGCATACAAAGAAAAGACTGGCTGACCATAATAGATGCCAGCTCTTATCAGTTACCAATCTAATACACATCCAATTCCTGTAGCTTTGATAAGGAGGTGGGAGGGGCTTATCAGCTAACTGGGGTCACATGACCATAACATTGAAGCATGCAGTCTTTTCTGTCGGTCTGTTCATGCCTGTCAAATCAAGCTTTTTCACAAATTATGAACTTAGGGGTGGAGTAGAGCTATGGGGTTTTTTTCATAAGGAGGGTAAGACCCGGTTCATGAACATAATACATAAATCTCAAAACAGGCTTCCCTGAGGACGAAACGTTTACGGCCACCTTAAAGACATCTTAACGTTATATATCAGTCGCATATTTGCACCAATTGTGAAGTTCAGATGAATTTTTGTGAGTGTAAAGATAATGGTGATAGGAGTAGTTTAACCCTTATGCTGGTGGTGGCTAATATGGCCAATACAAAATAATGCGAAAAACCTGAAAAATGACTGAAACCCTGGCACATGGATACTCATCTGAGAATTCTCAGTGAGAGCTATCCAAAGAATACCAACATGACAGGGTTGAGATGGTTTTCAAAAATCTTTGCATCCTTGGACAAAAGTAGCCTCAGCATTGGAAGGGTTAAAGCTGTAAGCTGAACCTTTAAATCATGACTACTTAAAGACATGTTAACATTATATGTCAATCACACATTTGCACCAATTGTAAAGTTCAGTTGAATTTTTGTGAGGAACTTTGGGTCGTCAAACATGGTTGTTTTATTTTCTCATGAGTTCATAGGGTTAAGAGAGCAATTCCGCTGCACAATATTTGCGGTTGGGCTGTTGTGGGTTTTGTGTTCTAGCAGTTAGTGTTTTCGTTATCTGATCTTTAAGCCCCGGTCAGGAACCTTCGACATGGCACTTCCAGCCTGATTAAGTTTGAAATTTCATACAGTTGAATAATCGGAAATCTGCCTGGGTGGTAATTGGAAAAGATGGAGGCTGAGGATTGTGAATATACAGCCACTGCTGTCGATAATGCTACCCTCTTAAAGCAGGGTTTCTATTTCTCTCATTAGCGTGCAAGAGATTGAGTTCCAATACATTAGATTTCTAGATTCCATGAAAGTGGTTGTTTTCGATATTTGTAATATTGGAGAAATAGCTTTAATGTTGTTAACATTAGAGAAATAGTTTTGATATTGTTAATATCAGAGAAATAGTTCAAACATCATCCAATATTGTACACTGTCTCTAAACAAGAGTGAAATATTTTGGAAAGGTATGAATAATTTTAAGTGTATTAAAGTGATTTTTCACGTTATTTATCACTGATCTCCAACTTTAAAGGAAAATAGTACTAAGTAAATGGTAGTGAACTGCATAGGGCACAAGATGTTCAAAACTTACCAAAAAGTATCTTAAATATGTTGATTTTTCAAAGTGACATTTACTATTGTTTTTTCTATAAATTACCCCCCCCCCCCCCCCCGCCCCCTTCATAGGTAATTAACCTCTTACACTCAAAGCATATGTTCCTCAGGAAGAGGATAATGGATTTAATGAATATACTTGTCCTGATTTCTGGTCTTACGTTTGTGAATTTTCCCCCCATCATTGAGTACACCTGTAAAACGTCTATCTATGTCTACAGTGTGTTTGTTTGCCCACCCACTTCTTTCTAGACAGAATAGCTGTCTCTTTAGCAAACTATGTCTGGCATAGTTGTGGTTTCTTGAATGACCCATTCATGATGAAAATAATCTTAGAAAATTGTCATCTGGAGCTATGAGTAAAGCATAGATATACACAACATAACTACCAGTGGTGGTTAATCTGTCCAAAACAGAGAAGCTGATAAAAGGTGATAAATGACTGAAACCCTGCCATATTGGTATTCATCTAATAGTACTGAGCGAGAGCTTTTGAATGAATACCACCTTAACAGGGTTACGATAGTTTTTCTTTATTTTGTATTCTTTTGCCTAAGATAAATGTAGCCTCAGCACTAAAATAAGTTGGCTAATACAAAATAATGCAAAAGCCCTAGAAAATCACTGAAACCCTGGCATATGGGTACTCATTTTAGAGTACTCCGTGAGGGCCATCCAATGAATACCAACATGACAGGGTTTAGATGATTTTCAAAAATATTTGCATTCTTTTGCATTGGACGAAAATAATCTTAGCACTGGAAGGGCTAAGGTAGTTTTTCTACATTTTGCACTCTTTTGTCTATGATAGATGTAGCCTGAGCAGTAAAAGGGTTAAGGGTTGGCATACCTGTGCCCTAGAGTGAGTCAGGGTAGCCTGTATTATTATAACTTACAGGTGGGCTCGTTATGTGCAGGTGCATCCTCAATAGCAAAGGTGTGAGCATTGTGCTGCGGAATTTTATTAGATTTTGTTGAAAACAGCTTCTCAAAAAAATATTCAAATCTTTACCTTATTGACAATATATCAGGACCATAAAAGCATGATTGTGTGAAAATGAGGAGCATAAAATGCTGGCTATCCAGATGGGTATCTGTCATATTGTGGGATAACCAAAGACAAATCTTCTTTTGTCTAGTGGCTAATCCATTAATGCTCAGGGTGGTCTAAAGCAGCTTGACAGTTTTGATGAAATTTTTGAGAGAAGGCATATAAGTAAGAATCGAGAGAAATGTTAATTTTAGTACACAAACAACAACTCTCAATGTATATATATATATATATATATATATATATATATATATATATATATATATATATATATGTATATATATATATATATATATATATATATATATATATATATATATATATATATATATATATATATATATATATATATATATATATATGTATATATATACATACATACATACATACATACATAAATACATACATACATACATACATACATACATACATACATACATACATACATACATATATTTATATAGAGATAGAATAGATAGACTTGAAACAAAGGATTCATTGGTGTGGTGATATATTGTTTTCCCAAAGTCTCAGGCCAATGGGGACACGGCTTATGTCAGTGTCAAATACATCACCCTCTTTGTTGTGTACGGTATCTGCAATCTATGCATGGACATGCTTCATACATAAAACGCTTCTTTTTTCTTCACAATGACACATTTATTTTTCACACTCAGTCAAATCATGCCCTAGATAAAAGACACACCTGTAAACAGCCAATCCAAAGCTTGGGATGGATGCAAAATATACATTCTTTGCCAAATCCTGTGAATCATGTCATTTCATTATTCGTATAATTCACAAGTATTCTCATCTATAGTTCATAAAAAATAGGTAGTGGTCATGTTGGGATTTGGTTACTTTTATCGACCCAAATATTCATCTTGCATTTTTGATACTACCAAAACCTGAATAGTATACCCATTGATCAGTTATTGATTGTGGCTATCCACATTGATTAGTTATTGATTCACCTACCCTTATTGATCATTTATTGATTATAGCTATCCTCATTGATTAATTATTGATTGTACCTACCCCTATTGATCAGTTATTGATTATGGCTATCCTCATTGACTAGTTATTGATTCACCTACCCTTATTGATCATTTATTGATCATAGCTATCCTCATTGTTTAGTTATTGATTTTACCTACCCCTATTGATCAGTTATTGATTGTGAATATCCTCATTGATCAGTTATTGATTCTACCTACCCCTATTGATCAATTAGAAATTGTGGCTAACTCTATTGATTGGTGATTTATTGTGAATATCCCTATTGATTAGTTAATGATTGTGACAATCTCTATCGATCTCTCATTAATTATGGCTATAACCATTGGATCAGTTATTGATTATGACCAATCATTAATCTGCTATTGGTTGTTACTATCTCTGTTGATCAATTAATGGTTGTGACTATGTTGATCATTGATTGATTGTGAACTTTTCTATTGATCAGTTATTGATTGTGACGATCTCTATTGATCAGTTATTTATTGTGACTATCGCCATTGATCAGTTATATGTATTTATCTTTATTGATCAGTTATAGATTATGAACAATCATATTGATCTGGCATTGATTGTGACTATCCCTGTTGATCAGATATTGATTGTGATCTTTCATATTGATCAGTTATTGATGAGACAGACCTAATTGATTAGTTATTACCTAAGTCAAACCAAAGAGGTAGACTGCCATTGGGTAGACATGGAGGAGATTTATAGAGTTCCGGCAAACCCCTTTATATGTTTATAAACTCTTAAAACTTAAATGATCAAAAGTCCATTTTTCTTAGTTTTTAGCTTGAATATAAATTGTCCCCCTTTCATAAGTGTGAACTCCCTACTTAATAGATATTTAGTACAATAGTGAAAATGCCTTTTTTTCTCTGATTTTACCTTGAATATAACTCCATTTTCTTTTTTCCCTACATAGAGTAGCTTTTTTCTTTGTTTTTAGCTTGAATTTGTCCCCCTTTCTTAAAAGCTGAACTCCCTACTACTAGCTCCAGTGCTGCCTGCTGCCCCCTGTTGAGGGCAGGAATGTGGCTGGTATGTTGTTTTCTGTCCTCCTCCCACTGATGGCGGCCCTATCACACACACACACACACACACACACACACACACACACACAGCCAGCTGATCAGTGAAAGTCTTCTCATTCCCATCATCATCATCTCCTGCTGCAGGATTCCCAGCAGCATGTGTTATCATACAACCCCTCCTACTCCTCCTGCATGGACCGAGAACGCCCCCTAGCACCCCTGGTGGACAGCATGCAAACAGAGCCTGTCATGACACCCTGTTCCCATAGCTAGCTAACTCTGGCTAGCTAGCTGATCACCCTTCTGTGGCACTACCCTACTACCCCTCCTCCTCATCCTCCTCCTGCTTCACAGACCGAGAACGCCCCCTAGCACCCCTGGTGGACAGCATGCAAACAGAGCCTGTCATGACACCCTGTTTCTATAGCTAGCTAACTCTGGCTAGCTAGCTGATCACCCTTCTGTGGCACTACCCTACTACCCCTCCTCCTCATCCTCCTCCTGCTTCACAGACTGAGAACGCCCCCTAGCACCCCTGGTGGACAGCATGCAAACAGAGCCTGTCATGACACCCTGTTCCCCTAGCTAGCTAACTCTGGCTAGCTCGCTGATCACCCTTCTGTGGCACTACCCTACTACCCCTCCTCCTCATCCTCCTCCTGCTTCACAGACTGAGAACGCCCCCTAGCACCCCTGGTGGACAGCATGCAAACAGAGCCTGTCATGACACCCTGTTTCTATAGCTAGCTAACTCTGGCTAGCTCGCTGATCACCCTTCTGTGGCACTACCCTACTACCCTTCCTCCTCATCCTGCTCCTGCTTCACAGACTGAGAACGCCCCCTAGCACCCCTGGTGGACAGCATGCAAACAGAGCCTGTCATGACACCCTGTTTCTATAGCTAGCTAACTCTGGCTAGCTCGCTGATCACCCTTCTGTGGCACTACCCTACTACCCTTCCTCCTCATCCTCCTCCTGCTTCACAGACTGAGAACGCCCCCTAGCACCCCTGGTGGACAGCATGCAAACAGAGCCTGTCATGACACCCTGTTCCCATAGCTAGCTAACTCTGGCTAGCTCGCTGATCACCCTTCTGTGGCACTACCCTACTACCCCTCCTCCTCATCCTCCTCCTGCTTCACAGACTGAGAACGCCCCCTAGCACCCCTGGTGGACAGCGTGCAAACAGAGCCTGTCATGACACCCTGTTCCCCTAGCTAGCTAACTCTGGCTAGCTAGCTGATCACCCTTCTGTGGCACTACCCTACTACCCCTCCTCCTCATCCTCCTCCTGCTTCACAGACTGAGAACGCCCCCTAGCACCCCTGGTGGACAGCGTGCAAACAGAGCCTGTCATGACACCCTGTTTCTATAGCTAGCTAACTCTGGCTAGCTAGATGATCACCCTTCTGTGGCACTACCCTACTACCCCTCCTCCTCATCCTCCTCCTGCTTCACAGACTGAGAACGCCCCCTAGCACCCCTGGTGGACAGCATGCAAACAGAGCCTGTCATGACACCCTGTTTCTATAGCTAGCTAACTCTGGCTAGCTAGATGATCACCCTTCTGTGGCACTACCCTACTACCCCTCCTCCTCATCCTCCTCCTGCTTCACAGACTGAGAACGCCCCCTAGCACCCCTGGTGGACAGCATGCAAACAGAGCCTGTCATGACACCCTGTTTCTATAGCTAGCTAACTCTGGCTAGCTAGCTGATCACCCTTCTGTGGCACTACCCTACTACCCCTCCTCCTCATCCTCCTCCTGCATGGACCGAGAACGCCCCCTAGCACCCCTGGTGGACAGCATGCAAACAGAGCCTGTCATGACACCCTGTTCCCCTAGCTAGCTAACTCTGGCTAGCTCGCTGATCACCCTTCTGTGGCACTACCCTACTACCCCTCCTCCTCATCCTCCTCCTGCTTCACAGACTGAGAACGCCCCCTAGCACCCCTGGTGGACAGCATGCAAACAGAGCCTGTCATGACACCCTGTTTCTATAGCTAGCTAACTCTGGCTAGCTCGCTGATCACCCTTCTGTGGCACTACCCTACTACCCTTCCTCCTCATCCTCCTCCTGCTTCACAGACTGAGAACGCCCCCTAGCACCCCTGGTGGACAGCATGCAAACAGAGCCTGTCATGACACCCTGTTCCCATAGCTAGCTAACTCTGGCTAGCTCGCTGATCACCCTTCTGTGGCACTACCCTACTACCCCTCCTCCTCATCCTCCTCCTGCTTCACAGACTGAGAACGCCCCCTAGCACCCCTGGTGGACAGCGTGCAAACAGAGCCTGTCATGACACCCTGTTCCCCTAGCTAGCTAACTCTGGCTAGCTAGCTGATCACCCTTCTGTGGCACTACCCTACTACCCCTCCTCCTCATCCTCCTCCTGCTTCACAGACTGAGAACGCCCCCTAGCACCCCTGGTGGACAGCGTGCAAACAGAGCCTGTCATGACACCCTGTTTCTATAGCTAGCTAACTCTGGCTAGCTAGATGATCACCCTTCTGTGGCACTACCCTACTACCCCTCCTCCTCATCCTCCTCCTGCTTCACAGACTGAGAACGCCCCCTAGCACCCCTGGTGGACAGCATGCAAACAGAGCCTGTCATGACACCCTGTTTCTATAGCTAGCTAACTCTGGCTAGCTAGATGATCACCCTTCTGTGGCACTACCCTACTACCCCTCCTCCTCATCCTCCTCCTGCTTCACAGACTGAGAACGCCCCCTAGCACCCCTGGTGGACAGCATGCAAACAGAGCCTGTCATGACACCCTGTTTCTATAGCTAGCTAACTCTGGCTAGCTAGCTGATCACCCTTCTGTGGCACTACCCTACTACCCCTCCTCCTCATCCTCCTCCTGCATGGACCGAGAACGCCCCCTAGCACCCCTGGTGGACAGCATGCAAACAGAGCCTGTCATGACACCCTGTTCCCCTAGCTAGCTAACTCTGGCTAGCTCGCTGATCACCCTTCTGTGGCACTACCCTACTACCCCTCCTCCTCATCCTCCTCCTGCTTCACAGACTGAGAACGCCCCCTAGCACCCCTGGTGGACAGCATGCAAACAGAGCCTGTCATGACACCCTGTTCCCATAGCTAGCTAACTCTGGCTAGCTAGCTGATCACCCTTCTGTGGCACTACCCTACTACCCTTCCTCCTCATCCTCCTCCTGCTTCACAGACTGAGAACGCCCCCTAGCACCCCTGGTGGACAGCATGCAAACAGAGCCTGTCATGACACCCTGTTTCTATAGCTAGCTAACTCTGGCTAGCTAGCTGATCACCCTTCTGTGGCACTACCCTACTACCCTTCCTCCTCATCCTCCTCCTGCTTCACAGACTGAGAACGCCCCCTAGCACCCCTGGTGGACAGCATGCAAACAGAGCCTGTCATGACACCCTGTTCCCATAGCTAGCTAACTCTGGCTAGCTAGCTGATCACCCTTCTGTGGCACTACCCTACTACCCCTCCTCCTCATCCTCCTCCTGCTTCACAGACTGAGAACGCCCCCTAGCACCCCTGGTGGACAGCATGCAAACAGAGCCTGTCATGACACCCTGTTTCTATAGCTAGCTAACTCTGGCTAGCTAGCTGATCACCCTTCTGTGGCACTACCCTACTACCCTTCCTCCTCATCCTCCTCCTGCTTCACAGACTGAGAACGCCCCCTAGCACCCCTGGTGGACAGCATGCAAACAGAGCCTGTCATGACACCCTGTTTCTATAGCTAGCTAACTCTGGCTAGCTAGCTGATCACCCTTCTGTGGCACTACCCTACTACCCCTCCTCCTCATCCTCCTCCTGCTTCACAGACTGAGAACGCCCCCTAGCACCCCTGGTGGACAGCATGCAAACAGAGCCTGTCATGACACCCTGTTTCTATAGCTAGCTAACTCTGGCTAGCTCGCTGATCACCCTTCTGTGGCACTACCCTACTACCCCTCCTCCTCATCCTCCTCCTGCTTCACAGACTGAGAACGCCCCCTAGCACCCCTGGTGGACAGCATGCAAACAGAGCCTGTCATGACACCCTGTTCCCATAGCTAGCTAACTCTGGCTAGCTAGCTGATCACCCTTCTGTGGCACTACCCTACTACCCTTCCTCCTCATCCTCCTCCTGCTTCACAGACTGAGAACGCCCCCTAGCACCCCTGGTGGACAGCATGCAAACAGAGCCTGTCATGACACCCTGTTTCTATAGCTAGCTAACTCTGGCTAGCTCGCTGATCACCCTTCTGTGGCACTACCCTACTACCCCTCCTCCTCATCCTCCTCCTGCTTCACAGACTGAGAACGCCCCCTAGCACCCCTGGTGGACAGCGTGCAAACAGAGCCTGTCATGACACCCTGTTTCTATAGCTAGCTAACTCTGGCTAGCTAGATGATCACCCTTCTGTGGCACTACCCTACTACCCCTCCTCCTCATCCTCCTCCTGCTTCACAGACTGAGAACGCCCCCTAGCACCCCTGGTGGACAGCATGCAAACAGAGCCTGTCATGACACCCTGTTCCCCTAGCTAGCTAACTCTGGCTAGCTCGCTGATCACCCTTCTGTGGCACTACCCTACTACCCCTCCTCCTCATCCTCCTCCTGCATGGACCGAGAACGCCCCCTAGCACCCCTGGTGGACAGCATGCAAACAGAGCCTGTCATGACACCCTGTTCCCCTAGCTAGCTAACTCTGGCTAGCTAGCTGATCACCCTTCTGTGGCACTACCCTACTACCCCTCCTCCTCATCCTCCTCCTGCTTCACAGACTGAGAACGCCCCCTAGCACCCCTGGTGGACAGCGTGCAAACAGAGCCTGTCATGACACCCTGTTCCCATAGCTAGCTAACTCTGGCTAGCTAGCTGATCACCCTTCTGTGGCACTACCCTACTACCCCTCCTCCTCATCCTCCTCCTGCTTCACAGACCGAGAACGCCCCCTAGCACCCCTGGTGGACAGCATGCAAACAGAGCCTGTCATGACACCCTGTTCCCATAGCTAGCTAACTCTGGCTAGCTAGCTGATCACCCTTCTGTGGCACTACCCTACTACCCCTCCTCCTCATCCTCCTCCTGCTTCACAGACCGAGAACGCCCCCTAGCACCCCTGGTGGACAGCATGCAAACAGAGCCTGTCATGACACCCTGTTCCCATAGCTAGCTAACTCTGGCTAGCTAGCTGATCACCCTTCTGTGGCACTACCCTACTACCCTTCCTCCTCATCCTGCTCCTGCTTCACAGACTGAGAACGCCCCCTAGCACCCCTGGTGGACAGCGTGCAAACAGAGCCTGTCATGACACCCAGTTTCTATAGCTAGCTAACTCTGGCTAGCTAGATGATCACCCTTCTGTGGCACTACCCTACTACCCCTCCTCCTCATCCTCCTCCTGCTTCACAGACTGAGAACGCCCCCTAGCACCCCTGGTGGACAGCATGCAAACAGAGCCTGTTATGACACCCTGTTCCCATAGCTAGCTCACTCTGGCTAGCTAGCTGATCACCCTTCTGTGGCACTACCCTACTACCCCTCCTCCTCATCCTCCTCCTGCTTCACAGACTGAGAACGCCCCCTAGCACCCCTGGTGGACAGCATGCAAACAGAGCCTGTCATGACACCCTGTTTCTATAGCTAGCTAACTCTGGCTAGCTAGCTGATCACCCTTCTGTGGCACTACCCTACTACCCCTCCTCCTCATCCTCCTCCTGCTTCACAGACTGAGAACGCCCCCTAGCACCCCTGGTGGACAGCATGCAAACAGAGCCTGTCATGACACCCTGTTCCCATAGCTAGCTAACTCTGGCTAGCTAGCTGATCACCCTTCTGTGGCACTACCCTACTACCCCTCCTCCTCATCCTCCTCCTGCTTCACAGACTGAGAACGCCCCCTAGCACCCCTGGTGGACAGCATGCAAACAGAGCCTGTCATGACACCCTGTTTCTATAGCTAGCTAACTCTGGCTAGCTAGCTGATCACCCTTCTGTGGCACTACCCTACTACCCCTCCTCCTCATCCTCCTCCTGCTTCACAGACTGAGAACGCCCCCTAGCACCCCTGGTGGACAGCGTGCAAACAGAGCCTGTCATGACACCCTGTTCCCATAGCTAGCTAACTCTGGCTAGCTCGCTGATCACCCTTCTGTGGCACTACCCTACTACCCTTCCTCCTCATCCTCCTCCTGCTTCACAGACTGAGAACGCCCCCTAGCACCCCTGGTGGACAGCATCCAAATCAACCCTTCTGCTGCCCTGTCGTGATACACTGTTCCCATAGCTAACTAACTCCTCTGTAATGCTATAGTTGGTCACAGTACTCATAAAGAGTGCAGCACAGCAAGGGGACTCAAAGTTATTTCAGAGTTATTGGAATTTGAATCAACATCGTTTTCATCATGGTCATATTTTTCACCATCATTCATGGTCATGGTCATCATCATCATCATCATCATCATCATCATCATCATCTTCATTATCATCATCATCATTATCATCATCATCGTATTCTTTTTCTTCTTATTATTATTATATTATCATTATTATTATCATCATCATTATTGTTATTATTATCATCATTAATATTATCATCATTATTATCATTATTATCATTTTTTTATTGTTATTATTATTAGTAGTACATGTAGTAGTACTGTTATAATTATTATCATTATTATTATCATTATTATCATCATCATCATCATCATCATCATCATCATCATCATCATCATCATCATCATCATCATCATAGCCAGCACTATGATGCAGCAACCATTACCTCTATCAATGAAACCATTCATCAGTAGTTAGCTTGACTGTGAGGTGACAGGAGATATGCTATGTTTATTTTCTGGAGGAGAAGAAGGAGGAGGATGAGAAGGAGGATAAGGGGTAGGAAGGGAGGAGAAGGAGAGCAGTGTGACTATTACCTACAGACCAGCACTGTATGTCCATCCACTACGATCAGTGCTGTCTGGAGGCCAAATGCTACCAATTGATAAGTCCATAACTAGGCTTTAAGAATGTTTACTAACATGTCTGTTAATGTCACGATATTGACCCGTGGATGACCCATGCTGCCACTGGTCAGTCCTGAGGGGGAGGGGCCTAAGTGGTTGTGAGTGGACGCTGGTAGTTGAGGTGTCATAAGTTCCTGGTTACACGTGTACGTTTCCGTCGTCACTATGGAGAGGGTCACGAGGTCTGGCACACACTGCTGACCCTACTAAGAGAAAAAACTCAACATGATACATTTATATTAGTATCTTAACCATGATCTAGTGTAAGAGTATGTGTGTTGATTACTTTGCCAAATATTCAAATATTTTCCAAGAGAAAATAATCAGTTAAATTAATTTCAAATCACAATTTACGTTAAAGGTAACTTAAATGCGCAATATCTTATGCATAAGTTTCTCATCTATCTTCCACCTCCCCACCCCACCCCATCTCTGTCTGTCTGACTGTCTCTCTCTCTCTTTCTCTCTCTGTCTCTCTCTCTGTCTCTGTCTCTCTGTCTCTGTCTCTCTGTCTCTCTGTCTCTCTGTCTCTCTCTCTCTCTCTCTCTCTCTCTCTCTCTCTCTCTCTCTCTCTCTCTCTCTCTCTCTCTCTCTCTCTGTCCTCTCTCTCTCTGTCTCTCTGTCTCTCTCTGTCTCTCTCTGTCTCTCTCTGTCTCTCTCTGTCTCTCTCTCTCTCTCTCTCTCTCTCTCTCTCTCTCTCTCTCTCTCTCTCTCTCTCTCTCTCTCTCTCTCTCTCTCTCTCTCTCTCTCTCTCTCTCTCTACATATATATATATATATATATATATATATATATATATATATATATATATATATATATATATATATATATATATATATATATATATATATATATTTCTTTATTTGAAAAAGTCTTTTTCCCTGCATGTCAGCTATGACCACCACATACATACTATATTTTGACATCTCCTCTGACTTGTTTTCTTAGCAGCGGCCTGTGTAATGGACACTTATCTGTGACAATAGGTGAGGTGTGTTGAAGAGGGGCGGCAGTTGAATGGGCCTTAAGACAGTGTGAAGGCTGGCCGACACCCAGGATGTGTATCCCCTCATCCGTGGACTCAGCGCTGGATGGAGCCCTTTATCCTGTGCTAGCACAGTATGTCAAATGTCAAGCTGTCCACCCTGTTGTCTATTGGCCTGTCAGCCCCTCCAGCTAGGCCCAGGCAGCAGGCAGGGGGGGGGTGGGGCGCAGGGTCTCCTACCTAGCTCACTTCCCATTCTAGTCCCCTTTTTAGATCACCCAGATAGATTGAATGGATTTTACAGCTAGGCCCAGCAGGCAAGAGGGGGGGGGGGGGGGGGGGTTGAGTCTCCTACCTAGCTCACTTCCCCTTCTAGTCCCCCTTTTAGATACCCCAGATAGATTGAATGGATTTTACAGCTAGGCCCAGGCAGGCAAGAGGGGGGGGGGGTTGAGTCTCCTACCTAGCTCACTTCCCCTTCTAGTCCCCTTTTTAGATCCCCCAGATAGATGAATGGATTTTACAGGATAGGCCCAGGCAGGCAGGGGGGGGGGGGGGGGGGGGTATGGAGTCTGCGTCCTACCTGCAAATTCTGAGTTATATGCAAATATATACAATTAATATGA
>OZ012692.1:43947301-43972301 GCA_963942565.1 Maea johnstoni | reverse complement strand
TAGGTCTCCCCCCTCCTCTCAAATCACCTATGCCCAAGGTGCATCCCCTTGATACTATTTGCCTGTGTGGCAACTGAAAAGGGGAGCCCCCTTTCACCTTTTGGCTTTCTTATACCTCACTAAGGTCAGTGATCCAAACTTTGGGTTTCTAGGTGGGTTCCCCCCCCCCCCCCCCCCCCCCTTTGCCCCTTCCCTCCAACATCTACCCCCTGTGCCTGAACTGCTGCGTGATTAACAGTTTAAGCTGCACCCTCACACTCTAAGATAATCAACTATGTTCTTTGGAGCAGACCTGGGGTGACTGCTTCCAACCTTTGTGGCCAGTGCGTGTCTGTTCTTGAGAAATGGGTTCACTGTGGGGTACCCTCCATGTCACTCTTGTGCTGCCACCTATAGCTTAGCTCCCCTTGGAGACCTTTGAGAGTAAGTTGTCTTATCCCAGAGACATTCTAAGGTAACTTGTCTAAACCCCAGAATGTTTTTTGGGCTAGAACTCAAATTATGAGTTCAGTGTGGGATCCCCCTTTGACACTCTGGTGGTGCCCCCTATGAGTTAGCTGTCCTTGGAGACATTCTAAGGTAACTTTTCTAAACCCCAGAATGTTTTTTTGGCTAGAACTCAAATTATGTGTTCATTGGTAGATCCCCTTTGCCACTCCGGTGGTGCCCCTATAAGTTAGCTCCCCCTGGAGATGTGGTAGGGTAGGTTGTCTTAACCCCAGAATGTTTTTTTCTGGAGCTTAGATTATGGGTTCAGGGTAAGACTCCCATTGTCACTGCAGCCCTGCCCTCTGTTGACTGTTGGCTTTCTTGACACCCTTTTCCCCTTTTTTCCCAAAGTTCCTTTTATGGTGCAAGATTATAACCCTTTATTTTTATTCTTTGTTGATGTGGTTACAAAGAGTCTTCCCCTTGTAAAACCTGGTCAATTTTGCCCCCCTCCCCCCCCCCATGCCCTCCCCTTCTCCTTTGCCCCCTCAGCCATGCAGAAGAATCTTGTTGGAGCCTGTCCAACTTTGCCCTCCCCCTTTACCTGCTCTCTATGCCCCCTCTTTGCTCTCCTCTTCTCCTTTGCCCCCATATACATATTTTTAGTTCCCCTCTCAGTCATGCAGGAGAATCTTGTTGGACCCCTGTCCAACTTTGCCCCCCTATTTGCTCTCCCCCTCTCCTTTGCCCCCATTTCTAGTTCTATGTATCCCCCCTCACCCATGTACCAGCACCTTGCGGGGGACCCCGATGCATGATGTATGTGTTGGCTGAGGGAGGGTTGACACTGATGTATCTGGGGGGCTAGACGGCAGGACCTCGCCTACTCTATCTACATGCCTGATGGATGGCCCCACTTAGACACACGCCCCAACATACTAACTGGTCAGCCAAAAGACAAATACAACACAAGAGTTTGTAAATAAACTCCCTTGGCTAGGACTTTCTGGGTGGTCTAAAATACACACTTAAAACCCACACAACCAGCAGTTCAATGCTGGTCTCTCAGAGCTTTTTGATTTAATGTAAAATAGGCATATTAGTGAAAATCTCAATTTAATAGATTATTTGAAATTACTGAGTGTTTTACTTAAGAGGTAATAAATCTGCATTGTTTGTAAGCTAAAATTTGATTTCCTCACCAGCTCAGGTGGGAAAATTGCCCTTACCAAATGTAGCTGAGACTAATGAATTGATAATCTTTCCAGTTATTTATTCAAGGTAAAAATATGCATGTGAACACTCCATAAGAGATTTCAATACATTATACCAGTAAATTCCTGATAATTAAGGTATTTATTTATTATGATAAAATAAGTTTCGTATTTGAGTATGCAGTATTTGAGTGATTGTCAAGTGATGATGCCCCTTTCCTAATCATGATCTTAACCCTTCCAATGCTGAGGGTACCTTCATCCAAAGCACAATGATGCAAAAAAAAATAGAAAACGGTCTGAACCCTGTCATGTTGGTATTCATTAAATAGCTCTTGCTGAACACTTTCAGATGTGCCAGGGTTTCGGTATTTTTTAACAGTTTTTCCTATCATTTTGTATTGGCCAAATTAACTACCAGCAGCATAAGGGTTAACCCATTCACAATTACTTTCCAATAAAGAGAATTGTATGCTTCTCTCATACTTCGAAAAAAAAAAGAATAACCTGGGAATAAAGCAAAAGTCACAAAATATTTGGAGGAGAGTTGTTGTCTGACTTATGTTTAACATTTCTCCTTCAAATATTTTCCAAGAATGCTTTCTGTTTGAAAAATATTTCAAAAATTATCAGACCTGTTTTTTGGCTGCTGTGAGTGTGAATAATAATAATCTTTATTTAATAATAATAATCTTTATTTAAAGAGGGTAACTCAGTCCAATGGTAAGGATCTTCCCTGAGGCCCTCTGAATGGGTTAAGGTTTTTTTCAAGAGGAGAAGAGAAAGTTTCGCACAAGGGGAGATAGAAGAACCAGCTGTAAATTGGACATGCCAACAGTGTGCTGAGACAATGGGAGGGGATACAAATTAAACAACGGATGGGAGTGACAGAGCGAGTGATTGATGGGAGAACAAATGAAGGGAAGGAAAGATTGCTGTTTGTGACGGTAGGATTGATGGTCTTGGAATGTCCCTACAAACGGTTAACAGGAAAAACACATGGTTCACTGAGAGATGGGTGCTATGATGAAGAAGGTGTGAAGATACAAATGATGGAGGAGATGAATGAAAGGAATGAGTGAGCGTTAGAATTGTGTGGAGAGATTTTGAGAAGTGCGTCTCATGATCATTCATTGTGTCACATGACGGTTGAGATTTTGAGGGTAATGAGCGAAGGATGATTTGACCTAACCTTCTTAATCCTTCAAATGTTGAGGCTACTTTTGTACAAAGTACAAGGATGTAAAGATTTTTGAAAATCATCTAAACCCTGTCATGTTGGTATCCATTGAATAGCTCTTGCTAAATATACTCTCACATGAGTACCCATCTGCCAGGATTTCGGTAATTTTTCAGGTTTTTGACAGTCATGTTGTATCGGCCAAATTAGCCACTAACAGCATAAGAGTTAACCCTTCCAATGCTGAGGCTAATTTCAGCCAAAGCACAAGGTTGCAACATCTTTTGATAAGTCATCATTGGATAATGATGAGTGCCCATTTCCCGGGGTTTCAGTCATTTTTCAGTCTTTTGTATCATTTTGTATTGGCCAAATTAGCCACCAGCAGCATAAGAGTTAAAGATGACCACAGCCCTGGGAGTTTGGTATGGCGACCTCTGAACTCTGCTCGCTTCAATGAAAATGCAATTGGCAAAACGGAGGAATGTGGTTTCTTTGACATTGAGACGATCGGGTTCTGACCCCAGGGGGGTGTAGATTCAAGAGTTAAGGCGCGAACAATCCACACTCTCTCATTTGCACCATGCTGCAGAAATAATTCAATCATTCCAGTTGGATGACAGCATTTCCTAGAAAAACATATTAACAAATAAATTCTCCTACCAGTCAGCTATGATAATGGGAGCAATAATAATGGTAATAGTACTATTATTACTACTACTACTATTACTTCTATTGCTTCTGCTACCAATTCTACTATTACTACTGCCAAAGGTTTATCATACTAGTATGATAAACCTTTGCTACTGCTAATACTACTGCTGCTGTTACTACTACTACTACTACTACTACTACTACTACTACTACTACTACTACTACTACTACTACTGCTGCTGCTGCTGCTGCTGCTGCTGCTGCTACCACTACTACTATCCTACTGTTTCTACCTAACTACTTTTACCTACTACTACTACTACTACTACTACTACTACTACTACTCCTACTACTACTACTCCTACTACTACTACTCCTACTACTACTACTACTACTACTACTACTACTACTACTACTACTACTACTACTACTACTTCTACTACTACTACTACTACTACTACTACTACTACTACTACTACTACTCCTACTACTACTACTCCTACTACTACTACTACTACTACTACTACTACTACTACTACTCCTACTACTACTACTCCTACTACTACTACTACTCCTACTACTACTACTACTACTACTACTACTACTACTACTACTACTACTACTACTACTACTACTCCTACTACTACTACTCCTACTACTACTACTCCTACTACTACTACTACTACTACTACTACTACTACTACTACTACTACTTCTACTACTACTAGTCTACTACTACTAGTCTACTACTACTAGTCTACTACTACTACTACTACTACTACTACTACTACTACTACTACTACAACTACTACTACTACAACAACAACTACTACTACTACTACTACTACTACTACTACTACTACTACTACTACTACTACTACTACTACTGCTGCTGCTGCTGCTGCTGCTACTACTACTACTACTTCTACTTGTACTACTTCTACCACTACTATGGCCATGTATTCATAGTGGCACTTATTGAGTTTGGACAGTGGTTTTAGATTGTTTTACTATGTTCTTTAGAAATGGGTGATTTCATGTGTTACAAGGGTCTCATTCCTTGAGAGTTGTTTGTGTTTTTGTACTAAAAGTGACATTATTTGTACAGGCTGGACTATAGTGGTCTGACTGGATCCACCAAATGAATGGATCCCTCAGGACATGACAAGACAGGTCATGTTGTTTCAGTTGTCCCCCCCCCCCCCTCTCTTGGTGGACGAGGCAAAATGCTGCTGAACTTTCTCCAGAGTTGAATGTTATCCCTCAAGTGTTGGCTTTCCTCCCAAACACATTTGCCATCATTTATATAAGTCACTCTATTATTGAAATCATTTTTTGCTATTAGAAATCTGCACAACTTTAGTCGGCCAAGAGCCCTGGCAGCTCGTGTTTACTATGTAAAATTATTACCGACTTGAAATAAAGATTATCTATCTATCTATCTATCTATACAACTTTTTTTTGTGTTTTTAAAGAATTTTTGGTTAATTCAGTACTTATAATTGTATTATTAGTGAACCTCATATCCATCACAGTAGAAGTTTGTTGAGGAATTTATTTAGCTAAAAGTTAGTAAAACAATTATTTGAAATAATGCTGTGATAAAATAGATATACAGTACAACATAATAAACTGGAGAAATTTTAAAGGGAACCATACTCTTTGTCAAATTTAGCAATGCATATTATGATGGATTTGGAATGCAGCCTTGGAGTGAAATCTGATGCTGTAGATGATTAGTGGATTAATTAGGGGGCAGAGTCCGTCATCAAATTGGACACCAAATTGTGCATGAGTTGATGATGATCTTCGCTGCTATTAATTAATGGATGGGGTTTAGTGTTGATAGGGCACTGGGTGGGGGTCCTTAGTTATCATGTACCCATTATGTAACACCCTATGCCAGGCATGCCTGCACCCCAGCCATACACATGCATGCAGATACCCCTCATGATCCATTCTAGAGTCATCAATGGAATTTTGCTATGTAGCAGGGGATACGTGCCGTATGTATACACATGCACACACACACACACACACACACACACACACACACATATATAACTATATATATATAACTATATAACTATATATATATATATATATATATATATATATATATATATATATATATATATATATATATATATTTATATATATATATATATATATATATATATATATATATATATATATATATATATATATATATATATATATATATATATATATAATAAACCATGTGCAGTATTCAAGCTTTCACCCTTCACGATAGGGTTCTTTGGCATTTGCACCCACTAACCACAATTGTGCACCCTCCCAGCAGGGTCTTGCCAGTGTGATCAGAGTTCAAGGATAGTCACCCGAAACACCACAAATATTGTTTGCATGCTCAAAATATGACTCAGCTGGGTATGACAGGTTAAATGGTTAAACGCCCTCTAACCACAACCCTCTAAGCTCAGAGCAGGGGTCCAGTGGGCACACATCATATCAAATAACCAGAAAAAACCCTGTTGAGGTACACTAACCATCAACCACTCTTACAGTTTCTAACCTGCAGGATGACCACAACATTTTGCTGCCCACCCTCCCCAGAAGGGAGTGATATGTAGCCAAATTTACTACCCTCCCCAGTAGTATTTGATGTGTAGCCAAATTTGCTACCCTCCCAAGTAGGTTTTGATATGTAATCAAATTTGCTACCCTCCCCATTAGGGGTTTCATATGTCGCTAAATCTAATTCAGTGAAACCCCTCTAAAGTGACGATCTGTGGGACTGGCCATGACTGGTCTACTTAAGCCCCTTTCACACCAACTGGCGACGTCTGGCGATGCACTGGCAACGTCTTCACGACTGCTAAATCATCAAAAATCGCCAGTGCATCGCCAGTACATCGCCAAATGATTTGCTTGACGACGTATTGACGACCTATTGACGCCCCAGTGGCAACACATAAACGTACATATGACGATCTGCTGACAACTCGGTCACGACCGCTGGCGATCGCTGACAACTTCCTGACGATGCACTGACGACCACTGGCAACATCATGACGACCACTGGCGTCTTCTTGGCGCATTGGTGAAGACATATTGGCAACATGGCGATGTGTTGAAGACGTTGTGGCGACCGAGTTGTCACGTGATCAAAAAGGTATACAAGGAGAGCAAAACTTGTCCCTCTATCATAATAATTGATATTGCACTCACCCAAGTGCCATCTTTGTAGAATATTCACCCCCTGATAATAATATGTTGAAAATGGAAGTATTTGATCTTGAAAGTATACATAACCTTTTTATGATATTTTCTCTGTGTTTTTCATAACTGTGAATATATCAGCTTTATGAAATAAAAGTTACTTCATTAATATATGTGTATGGTTATCAACTTGCAAACTCCTGTGAAATATAATAACCCATTCCTAAGCTAAACTTATAACCTGACTTCGGTTGCCAGGATTGGTATTAAACAAAATCCCACCAAATAGGCCCCAATAGTGAACCGCGTGAAATCTCCGGATTGTGGATGGTTGAATGTTGACAGGTATGCCATTCAGATGATTCTTTAGTCATAGTCCAGCAATTTAAACACTCGTACACTTATGAAGGCATAGTAATGTGAATTCCTAATCATTAGATATGAAAATGGCACCCTCTCTTTCATCATTCAAGAAAATATACCTTGAAGAACAACTTTCACAGAAAAGCAATGATCTTCTAACTCTATTTCATCATAGAGATAGGCTATTATCAAAGTATGTTAAATCACTAGTGTCCCTCCCCTTTTATCAAAGATGACACCAATGACATTCTTCATTTACTCTTGTAAATGGACCTCCAAAGGCTGATGAGGCCTGAACAAAAATATGTTTGTCTTCTATTACATGCTAGAAAAAGTAGGGTAGATAGGTGGGGAATTTATCTTATTTTATATCATTTCTTTTCTCTCCTCCATGCTGCATTAGATGTAAATGCAAAGTAAAATAGCAGCATCTAAAGTAGTGGGGTATGTAGATCTATTTAAATCCACAGAACTAGTAATATATGCTGATATTTGATTTTTCTTCTTTCTTCTTTCAATTTCTTTTGTATGCCATGCATGGAGAGAGAGAGGGTCCATTTATCAAATCTTCAAGTATAATTTTGACAATTTAATATTATCTCAATATTTCCTATTAAAATATCTATTGAGATTCACCTTTGGAGGTCCAAAAACACTGACGATCTGTTAACGACGCATTGGCAAGCTGCTGGCGTAGCTTGGCGATGGTTGGCGTGGCGCTGACGACCGATTGACGACGCTTTATTCACTGGCGACCGTTGGCGAGGCTTGGCGATTTTTTTGAACATTCCAAAAAAATCGCCAAGCTTGACGAAGCGTTGACGACGGCTGACGAGCGCTGGCGATGTGATGGCAATGTACTGACGTTGTCTGGCGATGCATTGGCGATGTGTCCAAAATTGTTAGTCGCCAGTGCATCGCCAGACGTCGCCAGTTGGTGTGAAAGGGGCTTTAGAGGGGCTCCCTTTTCTATTTTCTATAAAACTTACAGGGAAATGTAAGTTTGGGACTTGCAAAATGTGTCACGTGTTACAGTAGTGGATGGCCGCATACAGTGTGCCTTTTTATCCTTAGTGTATTTACAAAGCTGCTCATTAATGCATGATAGATTATTGCTATCAATATCATTGGTTGCTGTGTCATGACAATCAAAGTTGCCCCCCCCCCCCCCTCTCACCTTAGCCAGGTAAAGGTCAACCCTCATGAAGGCACTGATGTCTGAGTGCCTCCCACATGGTGAATCGATGCCACACTGTAGAATGAGAGGGGGGAGAGATCAGATGGGGGGGGGGGGGGGATCAGAGGGGGCATATTGATATCTGAGTGCCCCCCACCTAGAGAACCAAAGCCGCACTGTGGAATGAAGAGGAGGGGGGGGGGGTGGTCAGAGGGGGAACTGAACTGAACTGATGTCTGAGTGCCCCCCCCCTCACCTGGAGTATGATTGCCACACTGTAGAATGAGAGGGGGAGAGATCAGAGGGGGGGGGGGGGGATCAGAGGGGGCAAGGCACTGATATCTGAGTGCCCCCCACCTAGAGAACCAAAGCCGCACTGTGGAATGAAGAGGAGGGGGGGGGGGGGGGTGGTCAGAGGGGGAACTGAACTGAACTGATGTCTGAGTGCCCCCCCCCCCCCTCCCCTCACCTGGAGTATGATTGCCACACTGTAGAATGAGAGGGGGAGAGATCAGAGGGGGGGGGGGGGGGGGATCAGAGGGGGCAAGGCACTGATATCTGAGTGCCCCCCACCTAGAGAACCAAAGCCGCACTGTGGAATGAAGAGGAGGGGGGGGGGGGGGGGGGTGGTCAGAGGGGGAACTGAACTGAACTGATGTCTGAGTGCCCCCCCCCCCCTCCCCTCACCTGGAGTATGATTGCCACACTGTGGAATGAGGGGGGGGGGGGGGGGGGATCATAGGGGCACTGAACGGGGTGAAGTACTCTGTCAACATCATATGCTCCCCAATCAACCTAATCAATAATCATAAGCCCTGTCAGTGTGGACCTAAAATACTCCTAATCACCTTCTCTGCGGGAGATGAACGAGAGATTGAGAGGGCCAAAGAGAGCGATTGCCCTTGGAGTTGAAGAGGTAAAACCTCTTTAACCTTAAATGTGCACCTACCCAACCGAATTGGCAATGAGTAAATTGTGTACATATTTGTATATGTGGTTGTGTGGTAAAACTGATATTAACCCATTAGGCCACTCCAATTTAATCACTTGTCTTACAAGCTTTTTTTGGAAAAAAAATCCTGTCAGACTCCAAAAAAAAAAAAAAAAGAAAAGTCGACTTTGGTGTCTTACGGACGAAAGTGGTTTTTAGAAATTTTCTCTCAGACTCAAAAAAAAAAGAAAAAAAAGTGTTCTCAGCATTGAGAAGAAGTTTTAAGGAGTTTTATGAGTTGTCAAGAGTAAGTACTATTAATTCACAGACTGATATTGATATGATCATGTTGAGAATAGGCTGTTAGAAACATCTTGCTACCAGTCCTAGTCGGCAGACTCTAAAACATTTTAATAAATTAAAAACAACAACATTTTTCAATTTTTTTTTTAAGTTTCAAAATGGCTCATTTCCTGCCTCCGGAGCTCGTAAGACAAGTAATTAAATTGGTGTGGCCTTCAAGTTCTTGAACAACTCTGAATTTGGTGCTATGGTACTTTGAAAATAACTTGGTTGATTAATTGGGATTAAAATAAATATCTCCTTTAAATGTTTTTTGAAAGATTCTATCATCATCGTCATTTTCATCATCGTCATTTTCGTCATCATCATCATCATCATCATCATCATTACCATCATCATCATTACCATCATCATCATCATCATCATCATCATCATCATCATCATCATCATCATCATCACCTCCTCTTAGTCATATAGTCAATCTTTTGGGCTATGTTCAGATTGTGATTAATTTGAGAGACTTCCATAGAAATATATTTATGCAGCACTGAGTAACAATTGGACCACCATCAGAGTGTCAAGGACTCACTATAAATAGTGCTATATTAAGTATGTAAAAACTGAGGGCAATCCATATATAAACCCCTTAGGTATATACAGGTGCCTGTTAATTAACCCATCCAGTACTGAGCCTACTTTCTTCCTAAGCACAAGAACACAAAGACTTTTTAAAAACAGCATAACCCTGTCATATTGGTATTCATTGGATTAAGCTCTCGCTGAGTACTCTTAGATGAGTACCCATGTGCCAGGGTTTCAGTCATATTTCAGGGTTTTTTGCATCATTTTGTATTGGCAAAATTGGCCACCAGTAGCATAAGGGTTAAAGCAGCAGCCACCCTAGGAGGTATCAATGAAGCTGTAATCATGACTACTACACCATTGAGTGTCGTGCATTGGTTGTAGGGGCACAAGCCTTAGGCCAATGGTCCTCTCCATGCATACAGCTCAATGAGTCCACATATATAGTACATGCTTTGCTGTAAGCCTTCCAATTTACTGCTGATAATTTAATCATTTATATACTTGTCTGGGAAAGAAGTTGGAGCAAATGTCAGCAAAGAGCCATTATACTTTTCCCAGGGTCAACCGCAGCGCCACTAACCTTATCCTCTGATAAATATTAGATGAGGAAATTAATCCACTATTGGATTTTGGACACACCCTGGCATTTATTCGGTGTAATATCGATATCTATGTATTGTTTCGCAGCGGGGGAAATTGATGCAATGATGTTCATAAAAAAGGCCTGATTAGTTGTCTAATGGTAGCGTAGGGTATGCGGTATGCGCCTACTGGCGTCCGCGCTGCGAGTATTGTGATGGATGGCCATGTGACACGAGGCCTGGGTCATACATACAGGGAACTTGATCCCATCAGGTAATTTGATAATAATACATAGAGAATATGTCCTGTGTAACACACAAATAGGCACATTATGAGCTGGGCCAGGTCAATAGCATGAGGCCACATAAAAACACACATTAACCCCTTCACCTCTCAGGGCAACCCCGGCAATCAGGCAGAATGGGATCAAACGATACTCAATCAATTGATACTTAACTGGATATATATAATGTATATTGGGATCGAACTCTACCCTGCTCAATTGGTACTTGACTGTATATATAAAGTATTTATTGAGATCAAATGCTACCAAATTAGTACTTAAATGTTTATATATAGTGTATATATATATATATATATATATATAAATATATATATATATATATATATATATATATATATATATATATATATATAATATATATATATATATATATATATATATATATATATATATATATATATATATATATATATATATATATATATATATATATATAGTGTATATTGAAAACAAATGCTACACACTCTGTTAGGTCTCAACTGTATATATATATTTATATATAATTTATATATATATATATATATATATATATATATATATATATATATATATATATATATATATATATATATATATATATATATATATATATATATATATATATATATATATATACAAACTCCTGCAGATTTTGCATCATGTTTTAGACGGTTATTACTTGTCAGGACGAAAGGGTGGTGATAAATAGAGTTTAGGGTTATAACCTTGGGTATGCGATGAGAGCTTTGGGTCAAGTAGGGGCATTTCAGGGTAGATCACATGTTGACAACTGGATTGCTCTTCTCAATTGATATGCTTAGGGTCATCTCAAATGAGGTTCGTAAAGCAATGCATATTGTAGTGATCTTGCGTGTAGTGTAGTTTTGTTTAGGGTAAGTTTTGTATAGATTTCTGGTTGTAGATTGATGGTATCTTAGTTCCTCATGTATTGCAGGGTCAATAATCTCTCTGTACAGAGTAGATGTTTTTGATCTTTAATAAATATATATATATATATATATATATATATATATATATATATATATATATATATATATATATATATATATATATATATATATATATATATATATATATAGGTATGTCCTGTGTGTATTTAGGGTACATCAGGGTGTTGAAAGGATCAATAGGAATACATGATTAACCCATTGATGCATAGATAAGAGACCAGAGACCTCTTTAGGTGTTGCCTGGATTTGTGACATTGAAAATTACCATAGAATTAAGCAAAAATTCACTAAATATTGATAGGAGAGTTGTTGATTATGTTCTCATCAACATTTCTCTTTAGATAATTCTAAAAAATGCACTAGTTAAAAAGATATTATCAAAATTGTCAGGTTGTTTCTGGCTGCTGCTGTAGGCTTGAAAGGGTTCATAAGATGCATGGTTACATGTGTGTGTATTCATGCTTACACATATATACATATATGCATATGCATATACACATGTACATATGTATGTATATTTAGTTTTGGCGATGGTCTTGTTATAGTCTATGGGTATTTCAGTGCATCAGAGCTATCACTTTACTCCTCTGTATAAGAGATTTATGAATATTTGTTTAACTTATTGATGCTCACATTGGCCAAAACAGCCTGACAATTTTGATGAAATCTTGCAGGCAAAAACACAGTCAGAAAAATATTAGAAGGAGGATTATTAATCATGATATTACCAACAACCCTCTTTCATATATTTCATAAAATCATTGTCAAAAATTCCAAAGTTATTGTCAAAAGTATCATGGATCCAGACAACCATTGCTGGAGGAACCTTTAAGCATTAATGGGTTAAAAGGGTCTTCTTTCTGTATTGATTTGTCCTGTGTGAGACCTTGAGTTGAGGTTATTGTTGATGTCCTAAGAGGGTGTTTGGGGTAGCAGTGGGTATCTGTGAACAGGCCATGCTTTGTTCTCCGCTGGGATGGATTTGTGTTAGAGTTGAGTGTGAGAAGGTGTGAGTAGAGAGAGGCAGCACTGGAGGAGGAGGCATTGATCTCTTGTAGAGTCGTAGTAGTACTCCAAGACGGTGCAGCGCGTAGCTCATTGACTGTTAGGACCAGTCTGATCTGGCGCCTCCACCACTACTACTGCGGCTGCTGCTGCTACTGCAAGCGCCACTAGGCTGTGGAGATAGGACTCTTGCCAGACAGACACCCATCAATGATAATAGTAGTAGTAGTAGTAGTAGTAGTAGTAGTAGTAGTAGTAGTAGTAGTAGTAGTAGTGACAGCAGCAGCAGAAATAGTAGAAGCAGGAGTAGCAGCATCTCTAATTGTAGTAGTAGTAGTAGTAGTAGTAGTAGTAGTAGTAGTAGTAGTAGTAGAAGTAGTAGTAGTAGTAGTAGTAGTAGTAGTAGTAGTAGTAGTAGTAGTAGTTAAAGTACTAGTAGAAACAGTAGCAGTAGTAGTGACAGCAGTAGCAGTAGTAGTAGAAGTAGTAGCAGTATTAGAAGCAGCAGTAGACTGTAGCAGTAGTAGTATCAGGAGTAGCAGCAGCGGGTATGATAAAGTGCGACCTAGAGGGCGCTAGAGGGCAGAGCTGCAGGCTGTGTATTGACAGCCTTTACCACAAGGTCGGACCCTGCGCCACAGCCACTGCTCCTCCTCGCTTGCCGCTCATCGGCAGACACAGATGCCCTCTGGGATTGACGGAGGATATCAGCTGCAGCGGGAATCGTCAGCAGCAGCAGCATTCTGCCCGACTGAGCTATGTGGCAGATAATGTTGTAAACAGCACCCGTGTTGTAGGCGCGTAACCTTGCCACGGGACCCCTACGACCCGAGAAGACCCCCTCGTGCTGCCCCCTGGTGGCGGCCGTATCTGAGAGCTACTAGAGGAGTCCTCTTGAGGGCAAGAAGCATATGGCTGGCTGGCTGAACCCCGACTGGTGATTGGGTGACAGCCAGCCAGTTCTTTAGTATTTACACAGCTCAACTCTGATGCTCCCAGGATTTAGCACCTGTCAAAGCACATCTACTGGGGGAGACAAGGAGGAGGAGGAGGAGGAGAAGGAGGGGGGCAGTTATAATAATTTTTATGAGGATAGAGCTATTCATACTAGGCGAGAATGATGGTTGTTATGATGCTGATAGAAAGGTGATGATGACAATGATGATGATACTGATGATGATGACAAAATCGGTGACTGCAACAGCAATGATAATGACTATAACAATGGAGATCATGGTGATGATGATGACAATAATTGGGACTACAGCTATGATGATGATAATGATGATGACAATGGAAATTTAAGTAAAGCCCACTTAAAAAGCTGCCTGTTATTTTGAAATGATCTTGCATACAATGCCAAGACCTTTGTAAGAGTCAATAGAAAATTCAGATGGGGACATGTCGTTCAATTTGTTGAGAGGTTTTGGGTGAATTTCTGGCCCTGTGTGCATTGTTGTGCCTGCGTATACCCGATCCATAACGTATTTCGCTCCTAGACAAACCCCAGCGTGGTGCTGGGCCAGATTTAAGTGGTTCATTCAGACTTTCTCATCTTTCTGATCTGCCCATTGATAAGCTCCATCTGTATTTGTGCAACAGGGATAGGGATTCCAGGTATCCCGTTGTCATGGCAACAGCACTGCCTGGAGATTGGGTTACATCATTTTAGGCCATCTTGCCACATGCTGAGAGTGATACCTGACCTTAGCACTTCATGGCCAAATCTACACATCCGAAATGAATACCATTCTGGTGTGATCCGCACAAAAATACCCATGCCAGGGCCATGGTGCTCAAGCATGTCTCCCAGAACCTGTATATTGAGTATTTTGGCATTGTTTTTCCTCGTTTTCTTGCAATGTGATGCTGTACAGCCGGAGAGAGGGATTTTTCATCAGCTATCGATACTGGAGGTCAGCTAAGAGGGCGCTATCAGGCTTGTCCCATCTGACCCCTTCTAGTTAAATTTTCATAGGGCACGATGAAAGGGAAGGGGGTTTCATTCATTGATAGTAGAATTTACTACGGGTTGGTGTGATTCACAGAGATAGAGTGAGCTCAGAAAGAGATTGAGCATTGAGCTCCGCGAGAGAGAGAGAGAGAGAGAGAGAGAGAGAGAGAGGGAGAGATGAGAGAGAAGAGAGAGAGAGAGAAGAGAGAGAGGAGAGAGAGAGAGAGACAGAGAGAGACAGAGTCAGAGAGACAGAGACAGAGAGAGAAAGTCAGATAGAGAGTCAGATAGAGAAAGAGAGAGAGAGAAAGAGAGAGAGACAGAGACAGAGAGACAGAGACAGAAAGTCAGATAGAGAGTCAGATAGATAGAGAGAGAGAGAGAAGAGAGAGAGAGAGAGAGAGAGAGAGAGAGGAGAGAGAGAGAGAGAGAGAGAGAGAGTGAGATTCAGAGAGAGAGAGTCAGAGAGAGACAGGAGACAGAGAGAGAAAGTCAGATCGAGAGTCAGATAGAGAGAGAGAGAGAGAGATTGAGATGAGAGAGATAGAGAGAGAGTGTGAGCGAGTCAGATAGATAGATAGATAGAGAGAGATAGAGAGAGACAGACAGAGAGACAGACAGAGAGAGCGTAGAGAGAGAGACAGACAGAGAAGACAGAGAGAGCGTAGAGAGGAGGAGAGACAGAGACAGACAGACAGATAGAGAGAGCGTAGAGAGCTGCCTTGCTGTCTGAGGAACAGTGAGTGTGTAGTGGCACTGGGAGCTGCCTTGTTAGGTAAGTAGCAGTGCTGGGGGTCACCAGCAGGCAAAGGGTAATATGTGGAGAGTAGTCATGTCTACAACCTGCTGATAGGATTATTGGTGTAACCGCTACAGGCACTGACACTTAGTACTGCAACACGGAATCCACCCACATCCCCCCCTTCGTAACACCAGAGATTCTCACTGACTCAGTACACATGCCATTCACCATAACTCCAAGTGCTACAAGTCTCTGACTGGCTAATACGTAGGCTAAATCACCCCTTCACTCTAGTTATCTATGATGGCTGTTTAAGAAAGCAGCAGGAACTGAAATGCTCCTCTGCTGAAATTGAGCTTGCCCCCACCTACTGAAGGTAATTAAGGGGAATTTTGAATTCAAACACGTCGAATGCCTTTGTGGAGTGCCTTGGATTGTTTCATTAGAGAAAACTTGGTTCTTCCAGTTATGTATGATAGCGTCCACTCTGTTTTGGTCAAACAGCATGGCTACATTCAATGGACTAATTGTACTAAGAATACAATTTTAGGAAATTAAATAACCTTTTTTAAATCAGTGAAATTAGCGATTTTACAGTTTTGATGACGTCACAAGTAATTGGAAGCGACGCGTAGCGGGCGTTCACTTACACTACAGACCTGTAGTGTAAATGAACGCCGTCACGAACACGCTACAGTCAACCTCCCCCCCCCCCCCCCCCTACTACACCCATTCTACTGCCGACACATGGCATCCAACCCTAGTTCCGAAAAACTCTGGATTTTGACTAGTAAGTTGTAAGTGGTGGAGGAAACCAGATTATCTGGGAAAAAGCACTGCCTAGCCCCAAGTCACCGGAAACCTTGATGCATGCCCTGACTGGGATTTGAACCCATCGGGGTTGGCCTGCAGTGGTGAGAGACAGCTAGCAATAAATGGCAACACCTTAGACCACTGGGCCATCAGGGTTGGCCTGCAGTGGTGAGAGACAGCTAGCAATCAATGGCAACACCTTAGACCACTTGGCCATCAGGGCTGGCCTGCAGTGGTGAGAGACAGCTAGCAACCAATAGCAACACCTTAGACCACTTGGCCATCAGGGCTGGCCTGCAGTGGTGAGAGACAGCTAGCAATCAATGGCAACACCTTAGACCACCCGGCCATTGGGGCTTGCCTGAAATGGTGAGAGACAGCTAGCAGTCAGTGGCAATACCTAACACCACCCGGCCATCGGGGCTGGCCTGGAGTGGTGAGAGACAGCTAGCAGTCAGTGGCAATACTTTATACCACCCGGCCAACGGGTCAGGCCTGCAGTTTTGAGAGACTGAGCAGTCAATGGCAACACCTTAGACCACTTGGCCATCAGGGCTGGCCTGCAGTGGTGAGAGACAGCTAGCAACCAATGGCAACACCTTAGACCACTTGGCCATCAGGGCTGGCCTGCAGTGGTGAGAGACAGCTAGCAACCAATGGCAACACCTTAGACCACTTGGCCATCAGGGCTGGCCTGCAGTGGTGAGAGACAGCTAGCAATCAATGGCAACACCTTAGACCACTTGGCCATCAGGGCTGGCCTGCAGTGGTGAGAGACAGCTAGCAATCAATGGCAACACCTTAGACCACCCGGCCTTTGGGGCTGGCCTGGAGTGGTGAGAGACAGCTAGCAGTCAGTGGCAACACCTTAGACCACTTGGCCATCAGGGCTGGCCTGCAGTGGTGAGAGACAGCTAGCAATCAATGGCAACACCTTAGACCACTTGGCCATCAGGGCTGGCCTGCAGTGGTGAGAGACAGCTAGCAATCAATGGCAACACCTTAGACCACCCGGCAATCGGGGCTGGCCTGCAGTGGTGAGAGACAGCTAGCAGTCAGTGGCAATACCTAACACCACCCGGCCATCGGGGCTGGCCTGGAGTGGTGAGAGACAGCTAGCAGTCAATGGCAATACCTCATACCACCCGGCCATCGGGTCAGGCCTGCAGTTTTGAGAGACAGTGAGCAGTCAATGGCAATACCCTCAGACCACCCGGCCATCGGGGGCTGGCCTGCAGTGGTGAGGGACAGCTAGCAGTCAATGGCAATACCTCATACCACCCGGCCATAGGGTCAGGCCTGCAGTGGTGAGAGACAGCTAGCAGTCAGTAGCAATACCTCATACCACCCGGCCATAGGGTCAGGCCTGCAGTTTTGAGAGACAGTGAGCAGTCAATGGCAATACCTCAGACCACCCGGCCATCTGGGCTGGCCTGCATTGGTGAGAGACAGCTAGCAGTAAATGGCAACACCTCAGACAACCTGACCATTGGGGTTGGCCTGCAGTGTGGTGAGAGACAGTGAGCAGTCAGTGGCAACACCTCAGACCACCCGGCCAGTGGGGCTGGCCCGCTAGGAGTGAGCTGATATTAAACACACTAATCTAACTTGTCTCTCTCGGCCTGACACTCCAAGGCGATAAACTCTCCATTGTACAAATTTGCTCTGTCTATCTCCAGGCAATGCATGTTGAACTTGCTACTAGGTTTCCGGACCTGATACTGACCTGAAACAATTGATGTAACAGCTAATAGTCAGGCGTTGCTTTTACCAGTGTTGTGTAGTAGTTGCTATTTTCTTTGATAAGGGGGGGGGGGGGGTGCTTCTGATTTTTCCTAACCCATAAAACTCTGCTAAGCCATGATATTGTCTCCTTGTATCTTCTTTAGCAATGTAAACTGAACTTGCTAGTAGGTTCCTGGACCAAATACAAACCTAAGAAAATAAATAACAGCTTATAGCCAGGTTTTATTGTGTGTGTGTGTGTGTTGTGTGTGTCAGTGTGTGTGTGGGGGGGGGGGGGGGGGGTAATGGGACAGATATTCAGAATTGTTCTTGTCTCTCTGAATTAGAACAGGTCCTTGTGTTGTTTCCTTATATGTTGGTTATCACAATCTTAGTTACTCTATTCTGGCTTAGTTTTCACTGCTCTTAAACTTAACAACATATCAATTCAGACATCAGTGTCAAACCTCGCTCACTGCCCATTGTCCAGTTGACTTGATGACAGACTTCATTCTACCGACTCTGTTCACAATTTTCTTGACCAGTGATTCCTGCTTGTCAAAGGTCAATATGTGATTCTTATGCCTCATGTCTGTGCTTGACCGGTGTCCAAACATCTTTTACATCAAGAGTGCTGTAACAAAATGGTACCATTATGTCCTGGACATGCTGTTCCTAGGATAGGCCCTTGTGTATAGGGTATGGGTGCTGGAGCAGAACGTCCACTCTGGCTGCTGGTCATCAACTTGACCACTGGTCACTCACACCTCTTAGTAGTGATATTAAAGGCGATCCTTGACTTGGAGTGGCACGCTAAGGGCATAGATGCACAAGCTTTTGCAAGGACATTGGTGTTCAGTTCAAAAACTTTTAAACATTAGTATGAGTAAGATATTATTATATTCAATGAATAGATATATAATGATTCGAAGAATCAACTGTTTTTTTCATATGGTGGTATTAACCAGTGTCCATCTAGGCAGTGCTGTGGTGTCTGTCCTGGTCTGAGGTCCATGGACTGGCTTGACCAGTGTCCACCTCAGCAGTAGTGTGGTCATCCCAGTGATGCCTATCCTGGTCCGAGGTCCTTGGACTAGCTGTCACACCTAGTCAAGCTCATCGTCCCGAGCAGGCCGTAATGAATGATACACCACTTGAGTCCCCCAATTAAAATTTCATCATAATTAGTTTTATAGATGCCAGAGGAGCAGCCACTGGCTGCCCCCTGCAGCAGCAGCAGTTATTTTCCTGGCCTCGCCCCTCTGTTTACTTTCCACTACCTGTGCGCCCAGCCAGAACCCGCTATTGTCCAAAAGCGAGGACTATGTCCACTATAATGGGGCGTCACATCATTGCCTCTAATGATAATGGTGGCGGCACAATAGCCACTCTCCATGGACCACAACTAGGCAAGCTAGCAGTTAACTTTTATGCCGATTATTTCCCCGGCTAATGAATTTTGCAGGAGGAAGTGGAATAAAAGAATATGGCCCGTTTCTCACCTTAATGTAGGGAAGGTTGATGCCGCTGCCCATTCATTTCAACCATCTGAGCACCAATAAACCATATCCCCATATCCCAGCAGCCGATCCCTCGCCCACATCCCACCTAGATGTAGAATGAACTACACTTCTGTTTGCAAGATTTTAGAATTTACCGTTTCGCCTGCTAGTACAGTGAAACCTCGGAGATGTGTGCACTCCTTAGGACCAGGGCAAAAGCATTCACATTAGAAGGTGTTCACATCTCGTCTCTTTATAATGTAAAAAATACAAATGGGACTGGGAAAAGGTGATGACCATATTAGGAGTACACATCTCTGGGATGTTTATGGTGCACAGATAATAATAATTATGATAATAATAATAATAATAATAATAATAATAATAATTATAATAATAATAATAATAATAATAATAATAATAATAATAATATTAATAATAATAATGATAATAATAATAATGATGATAATAATAATAATAATTATAATAATAATAATAATAATAATAATATAATAATAATAATAACAATAATAATAATAATGATAATAATAATAATAGTAATGATAAAGATGATAATATCAATACCAATTACAAGAGGGTAACACCACTAAATCATTGGAAACACCTACATATACATTGAACACTTTGTTGCCTGAAGTAGTACAATTTATGCATGTTTTTGTTATTCATTTTAGCATTTCACCTAGACTTGGTGAGCTGTTCAATATCCAGGAGATGGGTTTGGAGCCATAGGGGATGTTTTAATGAGCCGGGTGTGTAGTGAAGCGTGGGACCATAAACTTGTCACTGCAATCAAATACCCCCATCGCACCCCTCTTCCTCAATGATTGGCTTTTGATTGGCGAAGAATAGTCCTCCGTGAGGGTTGGGGGATCGCTCACATTGCGGGACAATGTGCGACATTTAGGGGAACGCAAGCATGAAGACTGGGTGTAAGGGCCAATTTCATCTACCCCCATCTTTTTCAATTACTCCATTGTACTGCTCGAGTGCATCGCTATACCAGGGGTCCAGCCCAGTCTGCGGTTAAGAAACAGGCCCCGGGGTCAAAAGTCACGGATGCTACAGCCCTAAACATGTAACAATACAGAGTGGGCATTGAGGGCGGCTATTTACTGTTTGTTATGGGGGTCTGTCCCAGTGGGGGGAAGGCGTCCTGGAACGCATGTCCGTCCTAGCGCTATTTATGTAGTGGACAGCTCTATAACAATACAGTGAAGCGCCACTGGTCAAGTTGGCCAACGATAAAGCCTGGGGACCGCCCTAGCAAGTTCCTTTGATACCTCTTATCCTATGGCAAACAGTGTGAGTAAATGTTGATGGTTTATACAGTGACAGGCATTTGTCCCCCAATGCCAGAATGGATAGTAGTATTTGAGGAGAAATATTTGCTCGATTGTCTAGTGTGAGAGCTGTGCTTGTTTAGTGATTGACCTCCTAACTCCCAGAGCAGACCTTTTGCTCAAACTCATATGCTACTACAAATATATTTATATAGTAGTTAGAATAATGTATTACTGCAATAATTTTTTCAAATGTCATTTTATGAGGAATTCCTTTTGTTATTATTTTAAATATTTATGATTTTTTGGTTGTCGTTTTTTAATTTTTTCTTTTAGTGATACTAAATATTTCCAACTTTTCAATTGTAAAAGTCCACTGACTATTCTGGAAAATAGAATGTACCTTTCTTGCTTTGAATGATTTAGATATTGAGACATAGATAACCATAAGGGAAATAGTAAAATTGCAACTTTGATGTTATTTTTTTCATAATTGAAAGAGATCAAACGCCGACCAGTAATCTTTGAATAAAAACGTTTCTGAATGCCTGAGACAGCATTGATAACATGATAAAAACCATTCTCTATTCTCACCGCCTGCTAATTCCACGATGAAGCTCCTCGAGTCAATACGCTCGGCCGTGAGGATTTTGCTTAAGGGAAAAGACCTTTCTCTCTGATTACCGTCATTGGGGGGCTTGATCATTATAGTGGAGTAGCTCCACAGACGCCAGCACTGCTCCACTGCATTTAGAAATTGACATAAAACACAGGAGATCAAAGAGTAAATGGCCCGCTATAGGGAAGGCCGGGATGGTGGAAGCGGATAAAATATACAGATTTCATGGGTCGCAATCAAACTGGTAAAATTCAGTGGCGGTAACGTGATCTGTCACTACTGGCTGTTTGTAGGCTGAGGACCACTGTGTCAAACACACGGCACACACTATAATGAGACTCACTGTGATCCAGGCTCTCAGATATATTCCCCTGCAGCAGATGCAGTAGTAGCAGTAGTCACAGAAGCAGCAGCAGTAGTAGTAGTAGGAGCAGCAGCAGCTAGTAGTAGTCTCAGAAGTAGCAACAGCAGTAGTAGTTCATATGCAGCAACTGCAGAAGCAGCAGCAATAGTCACAGAAGCAGCAGCAAGCAGCAGTAGCAGAAGCAGTTGAGTAGTAGAAGTAGCAGTAGCAGTAGCAGTAGTGGTAGTACATGTAGTTGTAGTAGTAGTAGTAGTAGTAGTAGTTGTAGTAGTTAGTAGTAGTAGTAGTAGTAGTAGTAGGTAGTAGTAGTAGTAGTGGTAATGTAGTAGTAGTAGTAGTAGTAGTAGTAGTAGTAGTAGTTTAGTAGTAGTAAGTTAGTAGTGTAGCAATAGTTAGTAGTAGTAGTAATAGTAGTAGTAGGTAGTAGTAGTAGTAGTGAGTAGTAGTAGTTAGTAGTAGTAGTAGTAGTAGTAGTTAGTAGTAATAGTAATAGTAGTAGTAATAGCAGTAGTTAGAAGTAGTTGCAGCAGCAGTAGCAGTGATAGCAGCAGCATACTAGCAGCAGTATCAGTAGCAGACTAGCAGCAGTATCAGTAGTAGTGGTAGCAGCAGCAACTTGGCAGTCAGGCAAACAGCATAATTTAGGATTTTGTCGCTCTATGTAGCATTTTTGTAGTTGAGGGCCAAGGTCGAGGCCAAGGCCAGTGATTTTGTAGCTAGGACTGGGACAGGACTGGGGGCAAAGAAAGGGGCAGGAATGAGGCCAGGATTCGGGGCCAGGGATTTGGGCCAGAATCTTGGTAGTAGGACTGGGGGCAGGATGGGGGGTCAAGAACGGAGCAAGGGATTGGGTCAGGTCGGGGCAGGAGTGAGACCGGGAATGGGGGTCAAGGGCAGGGAATTAGGTCAGGACTGAGGGCAGGATTGAGGCTAGGAATGAGGGCTAGGACTCAGGATTGGGGCAATGATTGGGGTCTGTGACATAAAAAACCCACAAACCTTCTCTTTCTGCAATTTTACCATATTACCCTCCCAGACCAAGTGAGGAAAAGACTGTTTCAAATGGTGATATTCTACCTATCTACGTCCATCCCCTCCACTCCCGGGTAGGTGGAAATAGCGACTTTTCACTTGTGAGACCCCCCACCCCCTCCTGGAACAGGGGGAAGAAGAGACATTTCACTTGTGATTTGCCCACACTCATCAGTCCGTCCCCGCTGCACCACGGTGGTCTTTGAGGCGGCTGATGAAGAGTGGTCGGGTAGTATCCAACGGCCATTCTCTGCCAATAGGCATCAACTCTACATGTTAATTTCTCTCCGGGTCCGCCGCCTGCGACGGTGCCAGTCTAAAGCAGGTCAGAGAATAGCCAACTATTACTTTAGTCAGTCCTGTTTTCATAAATTCCTACTCCCTGGGGACCGCAGCGACATCTCCGCATCGGGACCCTGGGGATGGAAATTGCAATATGCAAGATTAGCCCCGAAGCCTGCGCTCTGTGGGAAAATTAGGCAGATTTGAGTGTGCTTGGAGGAAAACCCTGTGTGCCCACTTGTCATAGCTGCATTATAGTGACTAAGTCCTGACACTGCTCACAATCCAAGGCTCAAAAGGCAATTTAATACAAAATCTTGACATTATAATGTTCGTAGCCGATGCGTTGGGATGAATTCATTAGGACGATGTGGCCAGAATCGGCGATAATGAATCGTCCAGATGAGTGGATGCGCGGAGATTGTCTCCGTGTAAATCATCACACAGATTCTCCACACGCTACATTGTCACAGACTAATTTTCCTTAATTCCGACGCCCAACCGCAAAATACGAAACGCTATATTATTTGACGACCAATAACACAATTTCTGACACCTTTTCTCATTTGCTGTCCAACAGAGTTCTTAATGGGGTTGAGGATTCTTACTTCTGTCAGGATCTATATACGAATTAACAGCAAGACCTGGCACAATGACCCCCTCTGATTTACCACCTCAATTTTAACCACCCAATTGAGGAAACAGTCTCATGTTCTTTTTGCAAAATTCATATTAGAAAACCTCTGGGATGTGAACATTATAAGATATCCTCTCAAAATGAGATTTTCCACTATACAATGATATTTTGATGAATACAAAGATGTGCAATGTCATTTTGATGAATACGAAGATGGTGCCATATTGCATTATAACATGAGTATCCTCACTAAATGAGGTTTTTTATGAAAAATGTGCAATATTATTTTGATGAATACAAAAATTGGGTGATGCAGCATTATGATTTGGGAGTCCTAACCAAAATGAGTTTTTTTATGAATACAAAGACGTGCAATATTATTTGATGAATATAAAGACTGTGCGATAAGGCATTATAACATGAGTGTCTTCACTAAATGAGAATTTTTATGAATACAGAGATGTGCAATATCATTTTGATGAATACAAAGATGTACAATATCATTTTGATGAATACAAAGACTGAGCGATACGGCATTATAACATGCATGTCCTCGCTAAACGAGGAGGTGACTTAAAACAAGATGGGTGATCCCTAAGGTGAAGCCATGACCTTTGACCTCATAGAGGTAATTACACGAGCAAGTCTGACCCTGCACATTGCCGGGTAACTTGCAGGGACACTTATGGCATAGGAATTCTGTCCAGTTTTATCCTTAATTGAAGTTAATTAAATGAAAATTTCACAAGTGTATCACACACAGGGTAATCTGGCCTGTTTCCTGCATGAGCAGAGCCATGTTCCGATGGTCATCCGCGATACGCCTAATCTGATGGTGGTCGTAGGCACAAAAATGCAAATGTCCGGATCGCTGATTGGGAAAAATCTGTCCGTCGCTAAGTAGTTGGTGAAGTGTGAGAAACCTGGGGCTGTGGTGAGAAAACATGAGTAATGTGAGCAGTCATGAGACTGTGTTGGTGGGATGGGGTCCGAGGAGGGAGGGGGGGGGGGCAATTTAATCTAGCTGCCGATTCCGATATTATTTCTTTGCGGTAATGGGATTAAATGATGAACACAACCATGGCAAGATGACATGATTAGTTCATAGGAAGGCACAGGTTTAATTCTTTGAAACGTCTCAATGA
>OZ012692.1:43917079-43947101 GCA_963942565.1 Maea johnstoni | reverse complement strand
GATACCTAATCTTATTATTATCTTTATATATATCTGGTTTGTAAGCAAAATGATTGATGTAGATTTAATTTATTGGTGGTGATTAGTAGCAATTACTTCACACCCCAGCCATGCCTGGGTCTGACTGTGGGTGCTTGGGTATGGGGTGCTGTGCCTAATGGGGTTCACACAGCTGGGGGTGCTTAATGATACCCAGCCTCAGCCACTGAGTCCCTCTAGTATACCATGTGAGTTTTAATGTATATTGACCTTTCTTAACATATCATCCCTATGTATTTTCTCAAAGATTTTCCGTCACCATAGAGATATGTAAACTATACATCCCACATGAATTCATTAGACAAAAAGCCTTCTTGTCACATCCCAGATGTTCCAGGGGCTTTCGAAAGTCTTAAGATAAGATTTGAAGACGTGTGTTTTCTTAGGGTAAATAGGTGTTAGTGTGGGCTAGTGACCCTCTTTGTTGGTCATTTGCGGCACTTGGCATTCTGTGGTAGTCTAGTGGGAGTGGCAGGTGTTTTGTTTGTACAAGTGAGATTAACCCCTTAACCCTGTCACCTGCAGCTCCACCTAGGGCAGCATGGAGGAAACTAGCCTGATCAGCATCTGGGCTGGTTTTACCTAAATGTATGATATCTAATCCTGTGTTCAGGTTTGTGTATGTGTGTATGTGTGCATTTGTGTGTGTGAGTATAGGATATTAGGTACTGTTTATGTATGTTTGTATGTATGTATGTATGTATGTATGTATGCATGTATGTATGTATGTATGTATGTGTGTATGTATATTCGTATGTATGTATGTATATATGTATCTATGCACGTATTTATCTATGCATGTATGTAACTATGCATGTATGTATGTGTTTTTGTACATATGTATAAGTTTAAATGTTTGTGTACATGTGCACAAGTGGGAGTGAGTGTGTGTGTGCAGAGTAAGCATTTGATTGATGGGCAAACCTAGAGGGGGCAGGAAGGGGTGGGGGGGGGTATTGAAGGCTCCCCCCACCCCTCCTGCCCCATGGGGTATGTCATAAAGCATCATACTGTGTGACATCAGGCCCAGGCCCCAGACTGATGGGGGGTGGGGGGGGGGGGGGGGAAGCGTGTGGCAGCTATTGGCTTGAGGAGGAAGTGAAGGAGGAAGTGAGACTGATAGATGTATAGGTGTATTTTGACAGAGTAAGGAAATGATCACCGGTCAATCATTGGCTTTACAGTCAGCTCAGACTGTGCTGTGAATATTGATACATGACAGTCTACCCTCAACTACCGTCACCATGACATTTAACAGCAAATAGCACCACAAATAAGAATATTTCTTACAAATAATTTAATATTCGGAAAAAAAATCGTTTGACAGGTATTTTTGAATAAATATATTGTCCATTTGGTTCTGATATGCTTAGTACAACCAAATAGGATAAAGAGAATCTGGAGTTAGAAACCACCTTTCTATTAAGACCAATATTCTCTTAATTGTAAAATGTATTTTACCTGCAATCAAAGACCACCTGCCCCCAAAGTCCATTCTCGATCAATTCTCAGTGGAACCCTTATCAGTTTGACATTATGTACATATTTGCTAGATATTAGAACTTCAAAAAGCTGCCTATGAAATTGAGGAACTCCTCCGGACCAGTATTTTGATACCAAATACTCATCCCTGTATTTGGTTTAAGTCATAGATGTTTTAGGGTGTCTTTCCTACCCCTTACACCTATTATTTTGACCATTTTTGAGCTTCTTTACTGATAATGGGGTGTGTAAGACATTACCCCATAAAAAGATGTGCACCACTTCTTAAGTCCATGTCAATCCTGGTATGATTCCCCAACGAGGGCCTCTAAACATGATACTGACTGAAATTGGCTAGTTCTTAGGTTGACCTAACTCCTGAAATAAAGCCCTTTTCTTGATCTGGCTACTGAACAATTAGTGATAACACTTATAGACTGTGAGCTTAGAGGTTTAGGAACTGTTATTAAGTGAGAGTAGCTTATTTTTACTAAAAAGAGATAGAAATTGGTATTAAGTGTTAACTGTTTTTAGTTTTAAAGGGGGATGGTAGAGTTCTTCAAGCTCCAGTCCCCTAAAATGGCCCTGCAACCATTCATAATTAAAATCTCTCTGACAGGCAATATGAGAAAGATTATGTCAGGACCAATTCCCAAAACCAACAGTGAGCGTATACCAGTTATCATGGCCACCCATTCTCATTCAATTGGTATTAGTTATCACTTTTGGTATGGTAAGCCCTTCATACATAGGGCCCCTCAGGCCATGCCACTTATGTAAATACTATCTAAACAGATTAACAATATGCAAACTTGTTTAAATCAAATATGCTAAAATTGGCGCTGTTCAGTATTTAAGTATATTACATAGAGTTACAGTTTTGTACATAGAACTATTAATTTAATTCTTGATTGTGTTTTGATTGTAAGAGTTACTTCTCACGTTATGGAATATCTAAGTAATTTGTTTGCATTATATAGGAAAATATTGGCTTTGAATACCATACATGGAAATTACTTAATAAGGACCTTTAATCCCTTGACCGATATATGGTACCCTATAACAATTGTGGCGTTTTAATTAAAATTCAAATTAAAGTTTCGGGAGTGGTCACCAAGACTTACCCTGACCACGGTCTATTATTTAGGGTAGTTTCCATGTGCATATGTATTACATCCATCTATTCAACTCTAATTTTCTCACAGGAAAATACAGCTCTGCTCACATGCGAGGTGTAGTAATAATCTACAGTGTATGGACACGGCCTAAGCTGTAACAACATGTATTCTTCTACTGAGATAATCCTCTCATAATATTTACCCTCGCTGCTGAATTTGCTCCATCTGGTCTCTCTCTCAGGGCCGAGGTGGGGGCGGCCGTGTGCTCTGACACTGACCACTGTCCACTGGAGGCCACTCTTGACCGCCTGCAGTGGACGGGAGTTTACTGAAAGGATTAGTGCGTTAAGAGTGTTGGTATGACACCTGCTTACAGAGAAAGGGAAACGCATGTATCCATCAATAAGGGTATACAAACATGAGGCACAAGGAGAAGGTGGGATGATTTGGGGGGGGGGGGGGGGGGGGGGGGTGTAACGGCCAGAATAATAGACTAAGGGGTTTTGAAAGGTGGCCGCAGGATACAAAGAGATGATTTTCTGCTTTTCCCCTATAGGTTTAATCTTATGTTTGTATATGTTTATATATATGTAAGGAAAGACCTAATGCTTTTCCCAAAAAGGTGAATATATATATATGTATATATATATATGTATATATATATATATATATATATATATATATATATATAATATATATATATATATATATATATATATATATATATATATATATATATATATATATATATATATATATGTGTGTGTGTGTGCAGAAAAGCTCACTTTACCCCCAAATAGGGAGTTTTTGAGCTATGCTGGGATGTATCTGACACGCTGAAAAAAACCCACTCATTAAGAATTATGATATAATGGATTTTTACATTTGTTGGCAAAATCAACATTGTTAACATTTGACTGCAGTATAAACAAAGGAGAAAATCAAAGTGAAAGATTTGGTTAACTAGATTCAGTAAAAAGAATTAAGAGAAACATTGAAATGGTAAATTTAGCTTATTTGCAACAAAGCAAATTTGCGATTCTCTGATATTAACTAGATTCAGTAAAAAGAAAAAACACAGGAAAATCATAAAAATGGTAAATTAAGTAAATTTGCAACAAAGTAAATCCTTTATTCTACATTACAACTAGGACATATCCTATCTGGGACAGCTAGGTGAAATTGCACCAACACGCCACGACATACCATAAAGAGGACTTTGAAACTGAAATAAAAGTTGATTTACCTCCCACTTTTACACACACCAAGTAAAGTATCAAGTGAACCAAGTTACGGGTAGTGTTTCATTGTATTTCAGTGTCGGGAGAGCTGTACATGTGGGGGAAGAACAGTCATGTGATCTCGCCAGAACTCTCCAGCAATCACAAGTTCTGGACGCCGGTCAAGGTGGACACTGGCGGTCATCAGTTGGCTCAACTGGCATGCGGAGCCTGGCACATGGCAGCCACTACTGGAAAACCAGGTACACCTCTTCTCAACCTTGTTAATTTCAACTCTTGTGCTAATGGTGGCTAATTTTGGCCAATATGAAATAATGCAAGAAACCTAAAAAAAAATACTTAAACCCTGGCGCATGGGTACTCATCTGAGAGTACTCAGCGAGAGCTATACAATGAATACCAACAAGACAGGGCTAAAATCTTTGCATCCTTGTGCTTTGGACAAAAATAGCCTTGGCATTGGAAGGGTTAATTTTAACAATTCATGCTAGTAGATCTCCTTGACAGGTTTCGTCTGGATCTATGGTACTTTTAGGAATAACTTCAGAAATTAATCATAATAATAATAATAATAATAATAATAATAATAATAATAATATTAATAATAATAATAATAATAATAATAATAATAATAATAATAATAATAATAATAATAATAATAATAATAATCATCTTTATTTAAACAGGGTAACTCAGTCCACTGGTAAGGATCTTCCCTGAGGCCCTCTGGCATGTTTACATTAGTAGCCCGAGGACCCCAGGCCCCATAATTTAAGAAAATATTTGAAGGATATTTGTGGGATGAGTTCTGTATGATATTTTTTTTTTCTTTAAATATTTTCGTAGTTGTGATTTGGCAGAAAGTTATCACAAAAAAACGTCAGGTGGTTTTCGCTGCTACAGGCATGAATAGGTTAACCCATTCATGCTTGCAGCGGTCAAAAACAGCCTGACAATTTTTCAATCAAAACAGATTTGTGAAAGGATTTGAAGGAATTTTTTTAATCGGAACGATACTAACAATTCTTAATTCTGAAGTTATTGTCAAAGATATCATAGTTCTGAAACATCTGGAGGTACTAAATTCCCTAGGGGAGCTGTGCAATTTGTGACCTAGAAAATAAAACAAAACAAAAAAACTATTTTCTTATATCAAAGTGCAGCATAAAAGTTGTATGAAGGTTGTATAATAATTCTGTGAAATTTTCATGTACATTTTCTATCGTTTTTTATTCAAATAATTCGCTTTTTTATTTAGTTTTATCTTATAGATTTTAAGCCAATCACAATGGTTCAGCCTATAGTGTGCACGTGGTGATGACCTCGCTACTTTCCCAGTATTTAAGATCAGTGTGTGATTATGTAATCAGGTTTCATTCATGTTTTTTGAATTACCTGTTCTTGTGACCTAATTTCATGTGTGCGATGATTTATTCGCAAATTACCTCGTTAAAGGTCATGACCTTGATCAACTGTTTTGACCAATCATCTCACTTGTCACATGTCATCCTCTCCCCTAACCTTTCTCACCTTTTGGCCTTCCTTTTTTAACCTGTTCATGCCCGAAAGCTACTCAAAATTGACTATTCTGGAGATTTTCTTAATGCATGCAGCATTCATAGAATGTTTGAAGGTGAAGTGCTTATTAGAACCAAAGCAATAAGGTTTTTTTGGCAATTCAATCCTAATTTATTTTCAGAAGTGTTTATAGCTTTGAGTCAAAATTCCCTTGTACATAGCTCATCAAATAGTGATATTTGAAAACATTTGAACAGACAGCTAGTTTATGTCAAACTACTATTTTGATGTATAATTCTTATGAAAGCAGACTTAGACAGAATTTGAGGTGACACACACACACACACACACACAATGTGTCACTCAGTGTTCAGAGGTCTGTTTAAAAGATGAGTGGCTGCATGGTAATAACCTTTGAAATACATTTGAAATGACAATAAAGCAATAACTGCAAAATAATTCATCATTTGGTTTCTGATTATTCTTTTCCCAAAATTAGCATTTTTCGCTGGAAATATTTCAGCAAAATAGCTGATATATTTGTTTAGATTTCGGTAACGATTGGGTCATGACCACCTATTTGCGGCCTCAGCCTGCCTGTACACTTACCACATACCTCCCCTGCTCCCCAGACTGCCATCCACGGCCACATCATAAAGTTCCCCTTATTAGGTCAATTGTATTGTTTTGGTGTTAGATTGGCCGGGCTTTATGAGTGTTTTATGATGAGTTTGCCCTAATTAAAGCAAATTGTTGCAATAAACGCCACCAGGCATACTCCCATTTTTCATTTGCGCATAATCTATTGATATGCGCCTGCCGCAGTCACTCTCTGCCGTGACCCCAGCCGGCGCTGACCTCTGGGGTCAGGGGTCAAGGTCGTCTTCAGCCTCATTTAGCACTAGTGATCATGTGACCTCATTAAAACAGAATTATTGTGAATTTGTTTATCAACCCATAACAGCTGAATTGATAATTACTCTTAAGAGATGTGTTGACCAATATCGCCCCGTGTTGATTGAGGTTACTGGAGGTCAAAACCAGTAAGTGGGGTTTATTCCTATTATTAACCATTATGCTGCTGTTGGCTAATTTTGCCAATACAAAATGATGCAAAAAAGCTGGAAAATGACTGAAACCCTGGCACATGTGTACTCATCTGAGAGTGCTCAGTGGGCCTTTCTAATGAATACCAACAAGACAGGGTTTGGAAGGTTATTAAAAACCTTTGCATCCTTGTGCTTTAGACGAAAGTAGCCTCAGCATTGAAAGGGTTGAGACCAATTTTCTTGCTTAGGAGTGTGGATAAAGGGAGGAAAATACACTAATAAAAGATTATTTTATAATGATAGATTTTCTAGCCTGTGATGGTGAATATGAGGAAGATACAAACATAAAAAATCTAATGTCAGTGTATATGTTTATATTTATCCATAGTTATTTCTGTTATCATTTATAAAATTTGTGTTTTTTATGTCTTGTATTTCACCTCTACAGTCAATAAATATACAATACAATACAAAGATGATTTTGTGCCCACATTAGTTAATATCCTACACTTGTTTATATGACTGAACAGAACATGCTGTGAACAGAGAGTTGAATCCTTAAAGGATGAAAACCATTGAATGCTAATTTTCTAAATTTTATATCTTTTCAGAGTGGACAGAAAATGATGGGACCAGTGAAGGAGAATCTGAGGATGAGGAGGAGGAGGTGGTGGGAAACACAATAAATAAAGAATTAGCAACAAGGAGAAAAGTCTCTCTCTCCTTCAAAGAGCTCTCTGCTGAGGCAAGTTCTGCAGCACCATTGTGTGGCCTCCCTTTCTCTGGCTTGTCTTCTTGAGGACTTTCCTTTCCACCATCTGGTATTTCCCTATCTAAAGCCCCTTTCACACCAACTGGCAATGCACTGGCGACCAACAATTTTGGACACATCGCCAATGCATCGCCAGACGTTGCCAGACATCGTCAGTGAATTGCCATTACATCGTCAGCGCTCGTCAGCCGTCGTGAACGCTTCATCAAGCTTGGCGATTTTTTTGGAATGTTCAAAAAAATCGCCAAGCATCGCCAACCGTCGCCAGTGAATATAGCGTCGTCAATCGGTCGTCAGCGCTTCGCCAATCATCGCCACGCTATTCCAGCAGCTCGCCAATGCGTCGTTAACAGATCGTCAGTGTTTTTGTTGGTGACGATTGATTTGATTTGATTTTATTGGGTCTAGTAAGATGTGTATTACATAGCATTTGGCACATAAAAATCATATATAAAGGTGACTAGATGGAGAGTCATTAACTGCTATGCAATAGAATTCTAACCAGCCACAGGATATATACACTAAAAGTTAGACACTTATTTCCATAGTGGTCCCAGTCTGCCCAGAGTACAATGGCATCACATGTAATGATCAACTCCACTGCTCAAGATTGACATAACAACAATATCATATAATATAATACAAACTTTCGGACTAGAATTGATGAATTTCTTCTTATGACTCAGAGAGGACTGACATGAAATGTTTTTTGCATCTCACTTTAAAAAGAGATTTACTGAGCGTTGTCTGGATCTCGTCTGGCAAAGAGTTCCAGAGCTTGTGCGCTATATGCTGCCAGCTGCTTAGGAATATTCCACGTGGGATTAAAATGGTTTCCGTGTGTACAGGCCTGCTAGGGGAGGAAGGTCATGTGAGCACTTCGGTGGATACCGAATACCTTAACCTTAAGTACCTAATCAGGATTATTATTTATCCATACGATTAAGAACAGACCAATTAGGGTTTTTTGATTGTCCGAAAATTTTTATAAAAATTCCTTACATCAATGGCATTGATCAACAGCTTCACCAGCTGTATAAGAACTGGTGTTGATGCTTGTCATTATTTTAATCTGGTGTACAAATTTAAAGGACAATTTCACCATGAATAAAACATGGGCCCAAATAGTGTCAGGTATACTCTACTCATATCCAAGACCCCACAACTACCCATCTCCATATTATAAGTTCATTGCTGATTAAAGTCATGTTTTGCCATGTATCTGGGGGCGGCCATTTTGAAGTCGCCACAACGTCTTCAACACATCGCAATGTTGCCAATATGTCTTCACCAATTCGCCAAGAAGACGCCAGTGGTCATCAGTGCATGACGTCATTAAGTTGTCAGCGATCGCTAGCGGTCGTGACCGAGTTGTTAGCACATCATCATATGTACGTTTATGTGTTGCCACTGGGGCGTCAATAGGTCGTCAATAAGTCGTCAATCAAATCATTTGGCGATGTACTGGCGATTTTTGATGAATTAGCAGTCGTGAAGACAGCGCCAGTGCATCGCCAGACGTTGCCAGTTGGTGTGAAAGGGGCTTAATGGTCAATTAATTCCCGGTTTGATGCCAATATTCTTAGTTAGTCTTTTTTCCTTTCTTTGCATTAACAGTCCAATAATTCTCTTTATGTTCTTCCTCATGTGATCCTCACCTCGTTTTTAGATTATTCAGTAAAATATTTCTCTGAATGTTCTATCGTAGTTTGTCCTCACTCCTATTTCAGATTACACAGTTGAATAATTCTGTGCATATGCTATCTTAGTTAGATCTCATTTCGCAAGCAATCCTTTGTATGTTCTGGTCTGTTTTTCCTAAAGGGTTCAATATATATTCACCATCAGTCCACTTTTTCTATCCTGTGGACTTCCTTTTCTCCTTGATATGTCTTTCATTATTTATTTTCTTTTAATGTTCTTGATGTAATTAGCACTGCAAAGATGGCACATTAGATTGAATTGAATCCAAGGAGCAGAGGTTGGTCAACCTGAACGGGCTGGTTGCAACGAATAGCCCAAAAGTTGTGTTCTGCGCATGTTTGGCGCGCAAGTTTCTCTGTAGTGTTAACGATACGAGAGCCCTCATTGGTTTTTTGTCTCCTAGTGACGTCACACTTAGGCTAGATTCGAGAGCCCTGGCATGGCCATGCTTTCACTATAGCGCGTATAGTACTTGGTCTCTCGCTACATATCCATTCTTTTATTCATCCAAGGTTCTCCTGTTATCACACAGGGCCGTCATAAGATAACTCCTCCCCTGTTAGCCCCGGTGCCAGAGGTCAGGGCTTGGTCATTGATCTTTTGACCGATATGTCATCGAGAGGCTCTCCCTCGCCCAGTGGTCAGTTGAGAAATGACCGATGGCCTGCCCGTAGATGATGGCCACAAGTGTGTGCCGTGATGAGTGCTGGAGATGACCGCACTGTCGCTGTTAAAGAGGCGAGGAAATATCGAAAGGAAAACCGATTAATCGGACTTAAGAGGAATTTGACCGTCAATCTATCTTACCTTACGCCATGCCTAACATTATAAACCACACACTGACTCAAGTAAGGGGTCAGACGTTTCACTAGCTTTTGCAGGAAGGTGCTGAATGCCTCAAACTCCTATAACACCTTTATTTGAATATATATATATATATATATATATATATATACATATATAATTTTTAGAATTTATAGTTTTTATAGCTTTTCATGATTTTCAATGGGAAAATGTTATTATGAGCCTGGGTTTGCATGATCATCTACTATATCTATAGTTCATCCAAAATCCCTTACTCTCATGAATTATAAACTTTTAATGTTTGGTCTGTTAATCTTAATAAAAGATTTTCATAGAGAAATGTCACTGAAAGTCACTGCCAAACTTTTATTTATTTTTGTGTCTACCAGGTTATGCCTGTTTAGGTATACAGTCAAACCTGCCATAGTGACCACCGCTATTAAGAGACCACCTCTTTTAAGAGACCACATTTTCATTTCCCCTGGTCTAACATTCTAGTTTAAATGACATTCTATTAAGAGACCACCTGTCTTAAGAGACTATATTTTGGTCTTCTTTTGGGTGGTCTCTTAATACAGGTTTGACTGTATCTTTTTATCTTTTTATCAAAAAATAGATTATTTATTTTATTATGGTTAGGAATCTGTAATGATGCTGCATTTTATTATTTGTGTGACTGTACACTTTTGTGCATTATTTCATCATTTGAATAACTTAAGGCAACTAGGGGATGTCTTTCTGAGGAAAGAATATTTTTGAGAAATGTTTCTCAACAACAGATGACAACTTTCCTTGAGTTATTTTTTTAATTCTTGCAAATTCCTTCAAACTTATTGTGAATCATGCTTTATCATTTTCACTTAAAACGTATCAATGATACAAATGATACAAATGTTATACCTCATCTTTAGTGGAACAAAGTCTTGCGCCGGGTCCAGTTTTAGGATTGACTGTGATTTCTGCTGAAGGAATCTCCTGATGACAGGCCATCAGAGCAACGGAAACAAAAAACCTGACCTAGATTTCTTTGCAGTGTTCCCAGTGTTCGGCAGCCAGGGGGCTTGGTACTGGTCGTGATTTGTTGGAGACAGGTGTATAGAGAACAGGCTCGCCCCCAGCTTTTACCCTTCACAAGCCCCCCTTTTCCCCCCTCTTCCAACAACTCCCCCGAAACCCCTCCATAGAATCGCCCTGATTTAGTTGTAGGGTACAGCGACGACAACAATGCTGACTTGATAGGGGGCTAGGCGGTTCCGTCATATTTCTTGGTCCATACGTTTTGCACTGACTCGGGGACAAAGAAGGGGTCTCTTTGAGTCGGCACCGACAAGGGGTACAAAGAGGCACCGTCAAGTACCGAGAACTTGAAAAACTTGCAATGAATTTCCCCCGCTGTTGAAATAAGGAAATGCAATAAAAATGGACCTGGCAGTTCCGATGCCCTCACCTGCTTTTTTAGAGGGTTTTTTGACATGTGGGGATGGATGATCAGACTCTGTAAAGAGGGAATCAGACCATCATTCAACTTAATGTCACTTTGATAGGCATTTCAGGACAAATGCTCATGTATTCCTAGTATCATTATGTGCGGTGGTCCCATTTGAAAAAAGTTCCAAAAAGACTACCCTCTCCAAGGGTATATGGAGCATGTTCTCAGGACTGGCGAAATAGCACATGCATCACATGGCTACCTTTTAACCCTTATGCTGCTGCTGACTAATGATGACAAAATGATGCAAAAAAGCTGAAAAATTGCGGAAACCCTTCTACATGAGTATTCATCTGAGAGTACTCAGCGAGAGCTTTCCAATGAATACCAACACGATAGGGTCTGTATGGTAATACATAATCTTTGCACCCTTGTGCTTTGGACAAGAATAGTCTCAGCATATGTCGGGTATTACTATGGACGTTGGTCCTTTTCAAAAAAAAAGTAAAAAAAATCACCTCTGCAGAGGAATATGGACCATGTTTTCTAGACTGTTAAAAAGCACACACATCACATTTGTGCAACTTTTTATGCTAATGTATTCTCAGTATTAGTGTGGCCGTTGGTCTATTACCTCTATATAGAGTCATGTGTAGAGCAGTTAGTGAATAATACACATTCAAATGGGAACAGTTTTGGGTTGGGCTTTTTTATTTTAGATTTCAAGAATCCTGTTCAAGGGTCTATTGCTGGTAAAAGTACTTTTGTACCAGTTTCAGTCAAAAAGGCCTGACTAATAAGGAAATATCTTTAAAACAAAATTATATTTATGTCTGTAGCAGCAAAAATGCCCAACTATTATTTTATCCTACACACAAGAGTACATTTGAAAAAGCCTTTGAGCTGTAATGTCAATCAGATTTCATCATGTAATTCTCTTTAGAAATATGTGAATTTATGTTTTGATCCTAAGTTATTTCAAAATATCATACATCCATACATATTAAAAGAAGTTTGATGACAGTTACTACCCTGAAAATCAAGCTAGTTTCATGAAGGTTGTTTTAAGGGGAATGTGAAAAGTAGTTGTCTAAAGATTAATTTGTCTTAAATTCAGATCAAGGATGCCATTATGTTGTATAACACAAATTTGTTTATGGCGTGTTATTGTTACTATGATATTATCACAGGAAATAGGTACCACATGAAAACAAAAGGTTATGCAATAAACATCCTTTCCTTTATCAGGCCTCTATTGTATGAATGGGTGCACCCTAGGAGATGCTGCTATCTCGTCTATCTTAGCTATACTATCTGTCACGCTTTTATTGCTCATGTATTGTAACTATTGTTACTAAGTAAAGTTACTAAGAAAGGATTCAGATGGGAAGTTTTACCTCAAGCTCTGAGAGAAAAATTGAACACTCCTTATGTACTTGATATGTGATACATTTAAAATACATTTGAATAACTTATTTGTGTACGCCAGTTTATGTGTTTAGGTTGAATTGAAAAATAGATATTGAATTATCAGATTTACTCAAGACACTTACGATAATGAAAAGGTATATGATGGACTTGCATAATATGTCTAATATTAGATAGCAGGTAACCATTGGATATACTATAGAATCACCTGTAATCAGGTAGCACCTGCTCCATATGGGCTTAGCTACCTTATAATGCCATGCATTCTCTGTACTGATAAATGCTATCCTTATGTTTATCATACAGAGGTACCTGTATTGAACACCTACCAGTCAGAAAGAAGTATCAAATATACAGATTTTCAACACTATATTTAGGTTTCCATATGTAGAATATATCATTTGTGCTTGTAGAAAAAAACAATTTGTGCATGTAGGATATACAATTTGTGCATGTAGAAAATACAATTTGTGCATGTAGAAAATACAATTTGTGCATGTAGAATATACAATTTGTGCACTGAACATGGAAGTGTTTCACTCATATACAGGTCCCTAAATTTTAAAGATGATCAATTTAACATATTACATACTATATTTTCTGCTAGGGTAATGGGTCAACTGTTGATTTGTTAGGTTTAACCATCCCTCTTCTAATATTTTTTGAATATTGTCGTCCTTGATGAATTATGTTCAAAGATTTTCCCCTAGTCACTGTTGTTGTGTTCTTGCTAGACATGTTCAGACTGTATCGGGGATGTCCAACTGTCACATTGTCGCACCAGTGTGTGACAGGGTCTTCAAAACGTGTGACAGGCCAAATCCAACAAGTACTGCTAAACTATAGCCAAATTAGCAGACAGAATGGCCAGTAAGAGCCCTTTATATATTCTTAATTGTATCAGCTTTTGCAGACTGCGTTAAACATGTGAACTTCCGTCCCTATAATGGTGTTATCTTTATCTGATCAATTTAGCCCAAATTTTAGGTCTCCATTATTTATATAAAGCTAATATTATAGTGCCAACTAATGAAAAGTTTGTGAACCATCTGTCCTACTATGAATGCTGTACTATAGGACTTTTAAGATCTTGGACACCGGTGCTGTACTATTGGTGACCCTGTAGATGCTCTGGCCGGGTTGTAGATAGCCTATCTAGAAGCACAACAGCTGAACATGATGCCTCGTCATGGCTGGCTTATCATGGCAATGTTTCAAATCATTTTTAGATAAAACTGGCCTTCTCAATTATCAATGAATAGCTACGGTATGCTCTAGGTATTTTTCCGGGGCTGGTAGGGCTATTTATGTGAAGTCCATCCTTAATTCATGCCGGCATACTCACAAGCAACATGAATTAAAATATTCCATTTGGGGTTAAGTTCTGCAGTAAAACCTATTTCCCTAAAAACCTGTTATTTAAAAAAATTCACATTTTAAACTTGATTGTGTTGTGTAAATTTTTCAGAATTATGGTTCAGATAACAATCTCAAAGAGAAATTCTGGTTCATGAATATGTTAAAAAGATATTTTTTCTGAAAATTTTCTGTTAAACTTTAATTAGAACATGAATTAAAAAGAACAATTCTCCTCTCACATTTTCACGTGCATTTCATGATACTTTCATTTAATTGAAATATTTTCAAATATACCTATGAATTAAGGCATTGAGGATTTATAGTTTTTTTTATTTATATGTATTAGATGATAAAATTTATATGTATTAAGTTCCAATTCCACCCACTGTCTGACCCATGAAACCATTTGGTGTCTTGCAATCATGCAGATGCCATAAAGTTGAAATGAGGCGACACACAATCCATTTTATATTTTTCCTTCCATTTCTTTGCTGGTGGAGGGAGAGACATGTGAGTGAGGGAACGTGTGTGTCTTGTCAGAGAGGAGATTTATGGGCGAGGAGGCCACCAGACGTAATGGTGTCACAGACAGGCCCGCCTTCACTCTCACACAGGCTTTTTAAATTAATACAGGGGGCCCAAACGAGGGGTGCTGGAGACGAAAAAAACACAAGAAAAGCTTTTTTTTCAGTTAATCATCCTATCATCCTTGTTATAAGAATGTGAGTGACCACTTTACACACACACATCTTGTAAATCTTAAACCTAATGCATCATATCAAATCTAGTTAAAATTGTATTTGATATTGATGGACATTATTTAAGGTCTTGGAAACATTTACAACCTGCACAGTTTTAGATATAAAAGTGTCATATAGAGTCATTCATGTGGATGATATATGTAAAAGGGTACTGGATATGACATATGGTTATTCTCATCTGTAGTACCAGTATAGGTCTAGACATCTGAGGGTCATCTCATGCGTTTGCAGGGTATAGGGCATTACATACGGTAATGCTTGTATGTACTACCTGTATATTTTACATATGCAGATGATATTCAATGTTATTAAGTACAATATTGAATATTGGGTGTGCTTATATAAGGGTTATGCATCTATGTATTATTACCTATTTAAATCTCCCATTCATTCAAGCACTTGTCTCAACGCATAACGTCAGAATAGTGGACTTCATGAACTCACCATGTATTTCAAATCTTTTGCCAAATCAGAATATGATTTTAATGATTTTTGTTTTTTTATGTTGGGACTCATTTTTTCACGTTATGGGAGTGAAAAGGAAGTGACTGACAGGAGGATCGGGACATTCTGTGCTTACTCAGGAGATTAGCTAGGGCTTGGGTAATCTAACCTCTTGTTAATGTTACACAGATAAAACTTCAAAGGCCACATAGGGCTGGGATTAGAGGGCTTTGGGCCATGAAAGTTTTGTGACCATCTTATGACCATCTCCTGTAGCCATGATTGGTTATAGCATGTATCCTGTTGCTGCTGCTGATGATGCTCCTACTGCTGCTGATGATGCTGCTGTAACTTCTGCTGCTTCTACTACTGCTGCTGGTAGTACTGCTGCTACTACTTCTGTTGTTCTCTGTTGTGCTTATCAATATGGCTATAGGTTTTAATTTTGATATCATTTCATATAAAACTACATTGCAATATCTCATTTTGTATTGCATTGTATCTAATCATCAGCTCCACTCTGATACCTGGAACTGATTGGCCAATTTCTTTGTTGCAGTGGACTACATTGGGCTTCTAACATTGCTAGTAACAATTGTCAATGTTAGGAGGGCGATATGATATAATACAATATGATATAACATAATATATATATATATATATATATATATATATATATATATATATATATATATATATATATATATATATATATATAATTGTGAAATGGTTGATATCTTGAAGTCAGTTTTGATTTTTAATGTAACTTGTTTCATAGAAAGTTCATGGTCCCTGCTCGGTTCCACCACTGAGTAACACTTGAGCAGGGCATCATTATGTGTGCAATGGAGAGAGTTTTACGCCCATAACCCCATCTATCCACGTCTCCTAATGAGTCCTCTCACAATACAGCCCGTCATAGCAGAGTTCATTCCTTTCTCATTGAACTGGTGCTGTATGGATAAGCTACCGGTTTTATTCCCTCTCACAATAGAAACAATTTATTACTTTTCTATGGTTAAATAGAAAATATCCTGCCCGGCGACCTATGACAGGGTTGGCAATGATTTGCCTAGGTCATTTAGCTAATGAATAAATAGATAAATTACGGGAGAATTACTCCGAGCTGCAGTACTCTTCTCGCCATAAAAGTTTATGGCACGCTGCTTATTACAATTCGCAAATAAAATACTGCCGCCTCGCGCATTATACCGAGTCTAATATCTTTAAGAGATGCTTTCTATGCGCTGATACTGGCCGTCCGCTGTTTTATTGTGGCAAATTGCCCTACAACGGCCACCGACTCTATTTCTCTGTCCATGGAGGGAAAGAATGTGTTGATTACATCATTAGTTCTTGCTCTTATTTCGCTTTATTGTCTGGCATGAAAGCGACTTTATGATTGGTCTGTTACGGAGGAGGGTACAAGAGGGATTGTCATTGGCCTAGCCACCAGCAAACGGAGGCTGTATATTTCAGTGAATTACTCTATGAGGCTCCGTAGTAGCATGTGAATAGGATGCCCTTGGATGATAAAACCCTGCATCTGTCCACAGTAGAATAGAACATCTGAAATTGGTACTACCAAAGGCTATAAGCCTTTGGTACTCCTACCTGAGGTGTCTCCCTAGAAGTCTTATGCATTTCTTGCTTTAAGGGAAATTGTTACCTTTGTTGAGGACAATATTAATACATCCAAATGTTATTTGAAAACCCCTATTGTCAGTGATGATGCTTGAACATCTATCTTATCTCTTTTACATTTATATATGATTACACACACACCACACGCACATATATATATATATTTATATATATATATATATATATATATATATATATATATATATATATATATATATATATATATATATATATATATATAATGTGTGGGTGCACACGAGTGTGTATCAACAGATATGCACAAGAACAGCATCAACTTAGTGCTCCGATTTATTGAAAGGACAATAGACCAGCAACACAGAAAACAACAACATTACAATGCCATGTACAAGACCATTTAACAATATATTCAGTTCTTGTTTGGCATTGATGCCCATGTGAATCATCTATAGGCCTATTGTTGACGATTTGGACAGTAAATAGCCTCTTCATACTTATCACCTGTTAGCTTAAGTATTATCGGTTTATGAATGGTCAAGTGGTCATTGAAATAGCTCTTACTGGAAACCAACTTTGGTCCCAGGCTGGTGGGGCACCTGGTTCTTCAGCCAATTTAGATTTATAAGCGATATTAAAGTCCCATCATGGGAAATTAAACTGTAGAGGCCAGCCCACAACCTCTCCAGACAATGTGTGTATGGTTGCGAAGGGGAGCAGAAAATGAGTAAGCTTTTACAACCCTCTCTGCACAATGGGGCGCTGCATTGGAGAGGGAGTTAAGTGGGGCTTCCCAGTTGTGTAATGATCCGCGCCCGACGAGCCGTGAAATGATGAAGATAGTTGCTGCTTCCAAACTGCCTTTGCCAGACACCAGCTGCTTGGCCGAGTCTTCCTTTTGTAGTCTGTCTTCCCTTTAACTGGTGCTCTTAAACGGCTCGGGTCGTAGGGTCCTTCCAATTACAATCATACGTTGTGTTTCCCACGTTTTGTTTGTGTGGACTACAAAAAGGGTGAACAACAACAATAAAGCCATTTCACCCATTGCTTTGCGTTTATATATATATATATATATATATATATATATATATATATATATATATATATATATATATATATATATATATATTTATATTTATATATATATATATATATATATATATATACATATATATATATATATATATATATATATATATATATATATATATATATATATATATATATATCCTTTTGAGTATTGTTTTGCGTAAGGGATGCTGCACATTTTGCACGCTGAAACCCCACGCTGCACCTAACCACCTTGTGACCCACATACCCACTTTTGCTTCATGATTCATGGTTTATTATTCTTATATAATACTCTGCAACTTGACGTGTTCTGGAGTCATTAGAGAGCTGGTCTAAATAAAATCAATGGGCTAGACGGTTAGTTGATTACATAATATTCCATTGGCAAAGTTTTACGGCAGAACTGCCCTCACAGCGTAAGCCACTTTTGGTAGGGAATCACTTACGATCGCGCCATCTCTTGACACGTAAATGTTTGGTTTTAATCAGATGGTGCGCTACCTTGCAACACATTAAGCCAATTCAGACAATTGGGTACTACTTCTCTATACTGTTATGTGAACAGTGAAACTTACATTTCGTTTATATTGAACGCATTCACGTTTTTTTCCTGATAAGATTGTGAAAATCTCTTAAGAGCTCTCTTGCAACTGTCCCAGGTTCTGCACATCTCGGAGATATGACTGTATATTTATAAAGGGCAGGTAGAACATTTGTTTTTGTATGCTGCTTCATTTTAAATATGATTATAACAATAATGATAATAATAATGATGATTATAATAATGATTATTATATTATCATTATTATTATTATTATCATAATGGTGATGATGATAATAATAATGATGATAATATAATAATAATAACAATAATAAAATGATAATAAGATAATAATTAATAAATTAATTAATAATGATACTACTTCTACTACTACTACTACTTAAAATAAGAATAATAATGATAATAATAACGATAATAATATTGATAATGATCATAACAAAAATAATAGTAATATATATATATATTTCCCACCATTTTTATCTCTTTCTCATCCCTTAACGTGTTAATTACCTTTTGACCTCCACCTGAGTTTAAATAAAGCTTTCCAAGAAGTACAAGGGTACACTAGCGCATGGACATATCTACCTCACCTTTCTCAAATAGTAAATCGTCTTGGCCATTCCTTTCCACCACCCTGCTGTTTTGTGTGTGCTAGACACGAATTTGTCAACGTGGCCAGTGCTGGACTCTGTCATGAGGCCGCGTCGTAATTCCTGCTCTCACCATGGGACGGTTACCTAAAGCGCTGGCTGAGGGTCGTTATTCATCGCCTATTGCGTGTGTTCCCCTCATTTGAGGGCCACCCTTGAAATGCTAGAATGGCGAGCTGCCACTCCTTCACCGTATCAACAGTATCACTGGTCATTCCTGTGGATTCTAGGTCTGAGGATCTACTACTCTATCCCATAGTAGAGTATAAAGTGACCTGTGGTCGTATAATAGTGACCAGTACAACCACCTGTATGTAATTTGACTATCTGTAGTAGTAGTAGTAGTCGTCGTAGTAGTTGTTACAGTAGTAGGAGTAGATATCGTTATTTTAGTTCGTATAAATTCTATTCTCATTATCATTATTATTATTGTATTATTATTATTGTTGTTATTATTATTATAATTATTATTATTATCATCATTATTATTATTATTATTATTATTATTATTATTATTATTTATTATTGGTATACATGTGGTAGAGGTCAAGGCAGTGGATATTCCATACCTCTCAACAGAACTGTACAGTTTTACTCTATGACACTCACAGAATGACTATGGTGGATTGATGCATGCAGCATAAGGAAATGTTATAGTGTACTCTTCTTATTTCTGAAAAAATAGATTACTAGCCTCCGCGTTTCTTTATTTCTCAATGTAGATAAAGTTATACATACGAACATCATACATCGTCCAGGTAATGTGCTTGCATACATTCTGTGTAGATAGTTAAGTTTACAATCTTGTATGCTTCTTTCAATTATACCCCAATCAAGATCTTGCATGCTAATATGGTGTGCATACACATGCATATTATCTTTAATTTCATTTTAATCAAAACCTGCAAATGCACTATGGATACATAATGACCTAACTGCACATACCGATCTACAGGTATATATTGTATACTTTCTCTATGCAATTTTATTTTATATATGTCCAGTGTATATATCACAAGTAGGACATAGGTACCTGAGATTCAGTGAGTTAACCATGTCTACATAACCAATCAGCATCGCTCTCACCACGCTTATTAAGATATTATGTAAGAGTGACCTCAAATGCAATAGCCTTACACATGACTTTGGTATCAGCTGTTTGTTGTGCGATATGGGGATATTTCATCAAGGTATGGGATGTACATGTAGTGTGCAATATGGAGATATACTAGTAGTAGTAGTAGTAGTACTAGTGGTAGTAGAAGTAGTAGTTGTAGTAGTAGATAGTATCATCATTTTATTACTAATATTATCATTATTATTATTACTATTTTTATTATTATTATCATTATTATTATTATTATTATTATTATTATTATTAGAAGGAGAAGAAGAAGAAGAATGGGAGTAGTAGTAGTAGAAGCAGCAGTAGTAATATTAGTAGAAGAAGTAGTAGTAGTAATAATAGCATTAGTCGAAGATCCTTGTCCTCGTTCCATTGTAAATATGTAACAGTATAGAAATGGCAGCAGCAGCAGAGTTATGCCACACATCGTCGTATTGGAGTAGTAGTAGTAGGGAGACTGCCCTGGCCGCAGACCTGGTTACTGGGATCACCAGTATGCCACCACCACCATCAGCAGGGAGAAACAGACGTGACAAAGTGTGTAGGCAATCCCGCATGTAGCTGAGAACAATCAGGGATGAGGATGCGTCCTTCCCCTACTGTCTCCTGGCGATCAGCCTCAATTGCTGCTGCCCTAATGGAATTAGGCAATTCAAGGCTCTGAGCGGCGGCACAAGATTCAAGTGATTACAGCCAGCACTGTGTACAGCAGTAGTAATAGTAGTAGTAGTGGTAGTGGCTAGCCTTAATCAAAGAAGGAAATTGTGTACAAATACTCTAGCGGCTGATTATTTCCTGCTTCCGTGTGCCCTGTCCATCAGTCCTGAGCCCCTCCTCATCTCCCCAGCGCTCACATCTCACAATGACCAGCCCCTGGTCAGGGAAATTACACGCTGTCGAGGCCCTCGCCGCTCACAATGGCTAAGGAGGAAAGTGGCCGACACTCCACTCATCAGAGCTGGGCTGGAATGGCCCTGTTGAAAGGTCTCCCTGAATGTGGACCACAGCGAAAGTGAATGATCGCGGGTGATTATCGGTAATGATCATCGTCATCTCTCTACACCACACATGCAACAACGTTAACGTATGTTCCCACTTCTTCCCTTCCGAGGCTACTCGCTACTGCTGCTACTACTCGCTGCTGTTCTTACAGTGGGGGAGAGGGTCCCTACACTCATTCCCATCCTATCATAGGGGCTTCTGATCCTATAGCCACCATACAGCCCTTTTTACAGTTAGGGAGAGGGGCCCTACACACATACAGATCCCTCCATTGGGGCTTCTGACCCTATAGTCACTAAAAAAGCCATTGTAGCCTTTAAAGACATTCTGGATGATCACACGACTTGTACTTCTTTCCAAAGTGACTTCTGGTCCTACAGCTACTATAAAACCCTTCTTACAGTGGTTAGAGCTGTCCTACACACAGACTGATCTTCAATAGCCTCTCTATACCCCCATATGATCACACGGCTAATGGTTTCTTCCAAGGGAACATCTGGCCCTATAGCCACTATCAAAACTCTAGGATCATTTAAAGAAATTCCGGATGGTCACACGACTGGAGACTTCATTAAACACACTTATTTGCTCTTTCCAAAGGGGCGTCTGGCCCTATAGCCACTATAAAAAAGCACAGGAGCATTTAAAGACATTCTGGACGATCAAATAGTCATCTGATATATTTTACCCCTCTTTGCCCCCAACCTAGAGACCTCCACATTAATTTTACTCATATTCATCTTTCCAAAGGGGCTACTGGACCTAGTTACATTAGCCAACTCCTGAGCAGGTTAAATTGTTGATATTGTTTTAAAGATCATTACAGCATACGTCAGGGCTTTTCTAATATTGTTTTAAAGACCATGTGTGAGGTATTACGTAACCTATTCAAATTAAAGACCTAACATAAGGTAGTGCCCTGTTAATTTTTGTCTCTTATGCTACTGGTGGCTAATTTGCGCAATATAAAATTATGCCAAAAAATTGAAAAATGACTGGAAACCCTGGCATATGGGTACTCATCTGAGAGTACTAAGCGAGAGCTATCTAATGAATACCAACACCACTGGGTTTAGATGGTTTTAAAAGAATAATATGCATATTTGTGATTTGGATGAAAGCAGCCTCAGCATTGAAAGGGTTAAGGACAGCTTTAAGGAAGTACTTTACCAATTGATTGGTGCACATGGGTTCCGAAGATGCTTTTTCATAACTCACAACTATTTCTTTTTTTTACCTCCGATACAATGATCTCTGTATACTCACATACCAAATGCGATGATGTGTTTTCAGAATGCGTTTTTTGACCTGCGACTAATATAACCGATCCAATAATTGACCTCTTTAGTTATGTACTAGATTGCCTCCTTTCATTTTTTCGGCGAAATTCTTCAAATCGTTGCATCCCTAGCGCACATAAAAGCTTATCTGTGACCCGAGTTTGACATAGAACAGCTTTGATTTTGCAATAACACATATGGTCTTGATCCTTATTAATCAAATGTAACGGTGATCGTGAACGAACTGGGGAACACAATAGAGTATGGGTTATAGGGGCACTGTGGCAAACTATGGTGTATTGTGGCTGATTATCAATAAACACAATAATAACCCGACATGCTGAGCGACCACAATTACCACTGCTACCGTGCTCCACAATTGGCATCGATCAAAAAGAAAATGAGATAAAATTATGATAAAAAATGATGACAGTAATGAAAATGGCGGTTCTGATTGGGATGACAATGCTATGGCCGGGAGATCAATGCTTGGCAGTGGGTTGAATGATAGGAGTTTAACTACTTATACACAGTGGTAGGGGTTTGTGTCGTCGTGGCAGCTGGGAGATGTCATGAACTTCGTGCTCCTCAACTTGCTCTTTCCATCTCATCAACCTACAACAGCAGGTAGTAGACATATTCAAAAACAGAAAATCCTCTCTACAAATGCTACGATTTATTAGAGAAGGTATTATCAGTATTGCAATTCAGTTGCCAACTGTTTGCATGGTTAAGCCGTTTTATTTCTGGTTTGATACGAATCACCAAATAATTCGCTCATTCAAATTCACAATGTTTACATATATCCTACATATATGTGTATACACACACACACACACACACACACACACACACATATATATATATATATATATATATATATATACATATATATATATGTGTATGTGTGTATATATATATATATATATATATATATATATATATATATATATATATATATATATATATGTGTGTGTGTGTGTATGTATGTATGTTTATCCATGAGTGGTCCAGTGGGACCTCTCATATACAGGTGATATACACATCGACATGGGAAAGTAAAACAGTTTGCTTTTTATTCGTACCAATCACACTCACTGTAGTTGAGAGATTTTTGGGGATGTTTTCAATCGTCTGTCGTATTAACTCATAAAAGATAAATCACGACAAGCAATTGGTTGGTGTTTGATAAAATCAGATCACAGACTCATCTCAACTTCCTGTAACTTTCCTACAGGCCACGAACCAAAGTTGCTTTTACTTTCTCAATGCTTTGAACCGGATTTGAACTCAAGGCATTGAACAATGGGCGAGACACACGTCTGGCAGTATGAAACACAGCTAAATCAAATGCAACGAATAACAGCAAGCAAACACAACACAATACTCCCAATCAGATAGTTTCTGAAGTGACACCCACTCATCCAATGTAAAAAGCATCTTCAGTGCTAATAGGTAATGAATCCATTGAAGATGTCAGAAGTCATACACTGAATGATTATCACATAGTTATTAGTTGTGTGTCTTCGTGATATGAGATATATTAATACGTTTAGATGTGTGGGTGTGCACTTAACAAGGTCAACCCGATGCTTGATATCCGTTAGCAATCTTATTGCCCTCGACAGCGATCTAGACGCTCCTAGGAGAGACATTTAACCTCGCCAAGCCAGAAGTGTCAACCTTTGCTTGCCACAACACTCCTGGCTTTGACAGCACAGGAAACCGTATGAAAAATGCCCACTCTGCCTACAAGTGCTTCGACTTGTCAGTGAGAAATATTGCCAGGAAGCTGGCAGAGAAAAAGAAGCAGGCTGCTGCCACCGCCCTGACACAGCCCAGTCTGTGGCTAGTAGTAACTACTGCATGCAATGCAATCACTCTGGTAGACCAGTGTCTCACCCACCCACCTACTACTACCCTGGAGGGGTTTTATCATCAACAACCCGTCTCGCTGCTAGGGTTGTCAGTACCAAATATTTTGAGAGCCATTATATATATATATATATATATATATATATATATATATATATATATATATATATATATATATATATATATATATATATGTGTGTGTGTGTGTACATATATTTATATGCATATATATATATATATATATATATATATATATATATATATATATATATATTTATATATGTATGTATACACACACATATACACACACACACACACATATATATATATATATATATATATATATATATATATATATGTATTTTCAAATACTGCTATCAACTAATATGAATCAATAAGCATTTGTGCGTTTCTATAACTTCAGTACTGTCCGCTTCAACATTGCCGCGGATGGTTGATGATTTGGGTTTGACCTCGTCGCCTCCTCCCCACGGGACGATAGAACACAGCAGGCAGCGGTGCAGTGCAATGCCAAGTATTGAATATCACTGCGGATCAAAGAGCGATGGGGGCAGTTATTAACGCATAACTAAAAACGCGATTTGATTTATCCCTCGGCAGATTATTACAGAGTTGGGTTCCAGTGACATATATTTGCTGCAAAAATAAAAATAGGCCGTGAGATTTATTCAAGCAGAGTGCATTGGTAGCATTTTGTGACTTAGCACCCGGCAGCTGTGTGCAGACACTGGACTAATTACCTTCAAGAGGTGGAGGAAAATCTTGAAGATGGCTAAATTATGTCATGCCTTGACCGTACTCATACCTCCCTGGTAGGAGCCCACCCACGAGGCAGAACAGAACACGTGATTAATAGGCTATTATTTTGGCTGGTGTGTGTAAACTTAGCTGTTTTAGCGGCAGACATGTTTGTCCGCGAACATTGCTAGGAATTGGGACTCGGGTGAGGGTCGTAATGAGAGGGTAGGCCCTGCAATGCTGACTATGCTTGGTGTTACGCCGAAGAATCCCCCAGTTGGGTGTAGTAGTAGTAGCATTGGCAAACATGCCCACCACGATAAGTACATGTCAGGAGGGAAGATAATACTGTCACTCCGCACCGCGTGTTTACAAACCTGCCCAACCACACGCTGCCACCAACTCTACAAATCCACACTTTTTTGCCAGAATCCGCGGAAACACACTCGGCCATCCCATCCATTCCAATCTGGGTCCCACTACTTGGTGTCGTTTGTCACACTATGGCATATGTGTCGCTTTGGTTTTGCCAAATTTTGTACCACCCTTCGTCCCACGTCTGGTCGTAGGATTCTTCTAACACTTGTGACTCCCGCTGCTCTTGACAGTTGCCTACCAAATGCTTGGTGCCAGAGAGGCAATTTCCCAAAGACACTGCTGATACCGTCTGCAACAGGGGAAAGTTGATACACAGCAACATCTTTTTTAGAAACACACACACACACACACACACATATATGTATATATATATATATATATATATATATATATATATATATATATATATATATAAATATATATATAAATATATATATATATGAATATATATTTATATTGATATATATACATTGATATATATATATATATATATATATATGTATATATACATATATATATATATATATATATATATATATATATATATATATATATATATATATATTTATATACATGTATATGTATCATACATATGTTTGTATTAAGCCAGTTCATCTATTGCATTCCAATACTGCGCAGTATCAGCCTTATCAGATTCCCGTTTGTCTCTTGTTCTATTCTTTGCAAGAACCTTGATAGCATTTTTATCAGAAACTAATTATTAATGATTTGATTTGATATGATTTTTTTCGGTCTAGTAGCATTTGGCACACAAAAAATCATATATAACGGTGACTAGATGGGGAGTCATTAACTGCTATGCAATAGAATTCCAACCAGACACAGGATATATACACTAAAAGTTAGAAACTTATTTCCATAGTGGTCCCAGTACCTTATTATTTACTCACAAAATGTTTATTCGGAGAGTTAAAGTTCAGTTTCGTCCAGTTTGATTTTTTTCCCAATTGTCCAATCTGAACAATTTCCACTATTGTCAGGGCACAGAGAACAAAGGCCTCTGCTGTGACAGCGGATGGAAAGATGACCCTGTGCATAAAAAATGCCCAACACATCGTGGCAATTGCAGGCAATCTCCCGCAGTGTCCACCTGCCTGGCTTTTCTGGCAATGCGTAACAATTCCCATCATCAATTGCCCAGCTAACAGTGCTGCGGGCACATTTTCTCATTCCACTTGACACTGCAAGTCAGGAAAGTCACATGAACTTTGCCCTTTTCTTCAATTGTGACAAAGGCAGTTGTAACTGCCAGTTTTTCTGCGCACTGGTCACTTGTCGGACAAGTGACCAGTGATGCCTGTGGTCAGGTGGCGCTGGCCTGGGAGCTGAGTTACCGTCACGTTACCCCCTCAACCTATGGCTGTCAGGACCCTGTTCAAATACAAATAGACCGTTTGGAGGGACGCACGGTAATATAGCAATTGCATTGAACAGGCCATAGAAACGACACTGAATGGGCCGCTCAGCACAAGTGTGTATCTCCGTACAATGCTAGGGTTGACACAAGGTGTTGAATGGTGACAAGTTGATTTTGCTGTGTATGGTGGTGGGGCGATTGATGTGTTTATTCTTGCGCTGCCCTGGACATGTCTGGCTGCCCTTCGCCTGACCCTGTCAGCCTCTCTCTGGCTCTTGTTCAACTTTGCACCATGTTACATCGAGTCGTGCTTCAAAAACAGGCGCACAGCTTGACAAGATCCGCGAGAATCCTACACATGTCAGCCTCGGCTAGCCCCCCTCTCCCCCAAGACACTACTTGACTATGACCGCTTTCCGAAACACAAGCTTTCATGTGACAGAGCGTTGACATATGTGACCTCCCTCGACCTGTCTGTGACCCAAACAACCAGTGGCCACAGATTTTATTTTTTTGAAAAATTTCAATAAAGAAGAAATAAAATTAGTGCTGTATGGTTTTGCCTTGAAGGTATGCCAGATGCCTTGGGGTATTTTAATGGGAGTAACACTGCAGTGCATGTATTGCTTGGTCTGACTCTACAGGTGTCAGTGACAGCAGCCTAGTCCAGACCATGCAGGGCTTTCCACTTTTAACTCTTACAATGCCGGGGCTACTTTCGTCAAAGGCACAAGGACGCAAATAATTTTGAAAAAGGTCTAAACCCTGTCATCTTGGTATTCATTGGATAGCCGTCAAGGAGTACTCTCAGATGAGTACCCATATGCCAGGGTTACAGTTGTTTTTCAAGTTTTTTCCATCATTTTTGTAATGGCCAAATTAGCCAGCAGCATTAGGGTTAATGCACGTATTACTACCAACACTACTTGCTGCCTGTTCTTCTGGCATCATCCGCAGCGGCCTCAGCAGCAAGCCGACCTCAAATTGACCCGGCTTAGCAACGCAAGTCCCAACTTCAACAAGGCCTGAATCGAATCACGTGAAATATCAGACAAAACAAATAATATTAATTTAACCAAGATGCGATAGGTTAAGAGCGCACACAAACTTGCCCGCCCACAGCCCGAAAGAACACCCATTTGTTGACTCGAGCTTGACAAACATTGACCAACCCATACTTAGGTCATCCGAAATCCAAGGTTTGACCAGACTGCTTACTTGGTGAGAGTTTTTTGTTGATTGTCAAGGAAGACCTCACACATTCACTATTAAGTATTAGGTTTTGGCCTGACCCAAATTTGACCCATGGTGTGATTTTTCTATTTGCTTCAAATAAGCATCAATCGACACAAGGTAAACAGTGGCTCGATACTACACCAGAAACAGGTGGGAATGTATAGGTATTGGCAGTGTATGAGCACTTGAGATTAAAGCCAGTCTAGATGAGATGAGAAACACATAGGTATGCAGGTAGAGGTGAAAATACACATGGGTATGTATGTGCATATGCGGAGACATTGTCAGCGTGTGTCCTTGCAGTAAATATGTATAATAAGACTTTAACACAGGTATGCATAAAACACACAGGTTATATATATATATATATATATATATATATATATATATATATATATATATATATATATATATATATATATATATATATGCATATATAGATGTACATATATATATATATATACATATACACATATATATATATATAATATATATATATATATATATATATATATATATATATATATATATATATATATATTTATATATATATATATATATGTCAAGATCGCGGAGCTCATAGATTTAGATAATGAAATACTGTACAGTTCAGAAAGTGGGTAAAGAATAGATTTAGAAAATGAAATACACAGTCGTATATATATATATATATATATATATATATATATATATATATATATATATATATATATATATATATATATATATATATATATACATATATATGTGTGTGTGTATATATTTATACATATACATATATATATGTGTGTATATATTTATATATATAATATATATATATATATATATATATATATATATATATATATATATATATATATATATATATATATATATATGTATTTATCATTCCTTGTGAACTCGACACTTAATTAATCTAATATCCAGTAACCTGCTGTGTCAATATAGCAGATAGTGTTGAGATTGTCGTGGGTCGAGTGACAGCATTATCTTGTTTTTTCGGCGAGTTCCAGACATAGCTATTGATGTCTTTTAATTCTAATTTAACCCCAGTTTGAACCATCTTTATCGTGATAGCTTTTCGTGGACTATTCTCGGTAATGGTCAAGAGTTCCATGTTTGTGTGCGTGTGTATGATTGACACGGAGCTTGGTATACTTCGAACAGAGTGTGCTCGAATAAGTGCCGTTGGAAATATACATGGTAGGTTAATAGCAATGGAGGGAAACCCACTGTAATCTCTCATATTGATTTTTGAAATTAAAAATAGATAAGATGGAATTGCATGACGAAATATGTATATACAACAGTGATCAACTACAATGGGCTTTCTACTTAGCCCCACAAGTCGAAATCGGAGGGTTAGTTATCATAAAGTGCAGCGAAATTCTAAGACTTGCCTAAACTTTAATTTGAAAGACTTCGTTTCACTTTCGAAGTTAGTTATCACATACTATTTAAAGCCGGATCCTGAGGAAGCGTATATATATATATATATATATATATATATATATATATATATATAATATATATATATATATATATATATATATATATATATATATATGTATATATATATATATATATATATATATATATATATATGTATATATATATATATATATATATATATATATATATATATATATATATATATATATTTATTCATATAATATTTAAGCATTGCTCTAGCGTAGATCATGTATAAGGATGTACAAGCATTAAGGAAGTAACACGTTGAAGTCAATATTTTGTTTCACTCAAATAAAACATTGCAATGCACATATTTACTGGGCCCGTGAGCATTTCTTAATTTGCACGAGTTAGTGCCCCGGCCGGTCAATAGATCAAAACGATAGTCGACCCCTATAACAATGACAACTTAAACGAGCAGTACCCTCTCCCCTCATCGCACCTGAATGTAGGCTGCAGAAATA